>VXAV01002672.1:55157-84435 GCA_013399715.1 Alectura lathami | reverse complement strand
GGCAAAAAGACAGACTGATGTTAGTTTAGACTGAGAGAGAAAAGTTTGGGTGAGAAATATGGATTCATGCGTTGTCAGGACAGTGGTTAAATTGCGGTCTAGGGCTGTGACGTTCATCAAATACAGTTTGGAATAGCTGTATTTTAAATTAGAATTAGGTGACCAAATATTATTTAAGTTCACTATAGTGATTAGGGAGAAGAATATTCAAGGCTTTGTTTTGCTACCAGAGCTGTAAAGCAAAACATAGTTCATCCTTTATCAGTGGCATTACATTTTTTTGTGTGTGTTTTTCTTTGTTGTAAGTGAAAGAATATTTAATCTCTCAAATCCTTCTAGCATATATATTTGGGTGATGCACATGCAAAGTTACATCTTTTATTTTGTATTTCATAATTAGAAACTAAAGCGTTTGATAATGTGGTAAGTGGTCCAAGTGGGGGTTGCAAATAATCATGTCTAACTAATTATCTACTGTATAATCAAAAAACACAAGAGGAACAGACACCTGCATAATGCAAGCCTTTGGAACAGATGTGCCCGTATTAATAGACATGGGTTGCCTATTAAAACTCTGTGGTGACACAGAATGTTTTCCACTTTATGATGGTACCCTCTCTAACCTTCAGTTTCTACGTAATTATAAGCAATAAAAATGAAGAAATGGTGTGACTTTCCTCTTTTCCCCGTGATGGTGAGCACATATCCTTAGTCCTCCAAGGTTTTAAAGGTGCCACATTGCTTATCCAGTCTTTAGTTGTTGATTTTATGGAATATTTATTGTCTGAAGATACGACAATAACATTATCATTCAATGGGAATATTTTGTCAGTAAAGAAATTCAGCATTCAAAGTCCGTAACAAACATCAGACAGATGTCATGTGCTGATGATTATGGATGTAACAAGCAACGTGGTATGGGAGAATTTTCTTACAGATACCAAAATAGCAGCCACAGAACTGTATGACAACAAAAAAAGCGAGCTACTTAAAAATATACTACAGGGAACAGAAAACTCGTGCATTTATTCATGAGGGTATTATTTTAGATATTAATAACTGTTTCCTGTCTCCAACATGTTTCACTGGATATGGGCTTGTAAAGTTTCATTCTGTGTAAGTGTACCTATAACATTATACATGTGGCTGGTCCTATAGATTTTAATGGTGTTATTTATATGCTTAAAACTAGGTTTATGGCTATGTGTTAGCAAAATAGAGGTCTTAAGCATTAGAGATGTATCCCACTGTTCCCTCATATATACTGCTGATATTAACCAGGTCTGAAAATTAATTGAAGTACTTTCCAGGGAAAAATATAAAAAAAGTCTCAGATTAAAACAAGCAATTTTGGCGAGAGTGAGAAAAGCAAAGAAAATTAAACACAATCTGATGTGAGATGATTTTTTATTATTATTTTTTGGTGCACATGAACAACACAACTGAAACATTAAGAAAAAAGTAACAACTTTTGCCAGTCATTCACCCTCGCTAATTCTGCATCCATAGATTTGTTTTTCCTTTTCTAGAAGTAGATCATTTGAAAGTTGAGAAAGGGAATACTTTAGATATCCTCCAAATTTTCTTATTTGAGATCCCAAGCAGTCATTTCAGAAGGGAGCTATCTCAAATGCAAGTCGTAGCCCTTCAGAAACGTGTGGGTGCAATCTTTACCGCACATGTAGCGTTGTGACATTCACATCCACGGTTTTCCTTTTGGATTAAGCTTTACTGAGGAGATGAATTAAATGAAGAGTTTCAATCTTCTTTTTTTTTACAGTCCATTTCTGAGACTCCTGCAAACCACCATATTTGGTTTTTCTGGACTACAAAGACAGGTGAAGATCTGGGGCACTTCCCAGCAAACGACCTGATACTCTGCTCTACCCTCTATTACCCATTCCACACAGCATGGTTAGAGAAGACAGACTGGATGCCTGAGGATAGGTCTCAAGATGTACAGCCATGCAATATTAATTATCTTTTTTCAGGAGCAAGTATTTCATCTTCACGGGTGGAATAAAAACACTCTGAACTGTGACTAGCAGTGAGATAATCTGCCTGAGTTTGCAGAGAGGTGGAAGAAGAAGCTATGATGAACATGAGTTGTCCCATAGCCCTGAAATAGAGCTTAAGAGAGAGTAGTGCCTACACCTGCATTAACCACTCTTCAGGTTTCCCTGCTTCTGCTTATCAAGAGTGCAGAAGAGTATGGCTGGCTGGTATTATTATTATTATTAGAGGAACATGTAGAACTTTATGCATGACAAACAGTGTCGTCTGGATTGAAAAAGGCTATATTGGCACACAACTCTGCAGCTAATCTTTCCCTGTTGCTAACCTACATGAAGCTTCTAATTTTCAGTAATGCAATCTAGTTTCAAAAGTTTTTAAATACTTTTTAATATACTTTTTTATACTATTTTTTAAATACTATTTTACTTTTTTCTTGGCAAAGTTCAGGATAAGATGAATTCAGCTACAAGACACAATGATCAATTTGGAATACGTAAACGGAAAACGTTGGCCACAGATTATTCCTTTTGGATTAACAGGAGCCTTCCTTTCAGAACAATGTGTTATGCATTTCTAAATCATATTTGACAGCATCAGGGCACAACAACGAAGTCAAAAGACAGCTGAGGTTTAGATATTCTCCATGTCTAAAATATCTTTATTGTGACAAGTAGCGATTAGCTTAAAAGGTCAAACAGAATGTTATATCATATACTGTAGTAGATGTAGAGAGATGTTAAAAATATATTCATAGAGAGTGAGAGCATGTGTATATTCATTCAGTGAGAACAAATATATTCAAATATATACAGGAAATCTGCTTCATCTATCTAAGTCTCTCAGAACTAAAGTACTCACCATTAAAAAGTCAGCAGTTGTTAATGTTTAGCATATAGTGGGAATGAGAATACTTCAGCTTTTCTTTCCATTTGGGATAAAAAATATTCTGTAACAGGTGTAACTTTTTAAAAAAATTTCCTTTGTGGAGCTAGGGATTTTTTGTGGTGGGTCTCCAAAGTTGCAGTAGCTACCTGCACTTTGGGATTTTAAAGATTGGTAGTGCCGTGGTCTGTGTCTGCATGAAGATAATGTGAAAGCTGTTGCTTCTCTGCCTGAAGGTTGTACTAAGGATGATGTTACAGATAGAGATCCTTTCCTCTCTTTCTTCCTACTGTTCATTCTCGTAGTAGCTCTGCTGTTGACCTACTTCTGTGCCAGATTTGACATTTTTAGGGCTCAATTCACTTCTCCACATAAGGCATCTAATGCTTTTTGAGACTCCCTTGTGTATCTGTAACATCCATATGGAGCTGACAGATGAATAAATAGGACCTACAAGAGACCTCTGTCTTCTGAAGTGGCAGCCAGAATCCAGGTGAAATACCTAGAGCACCTCGAGTGCCGCTGTGTCAAAGTGGCACCCCAACATATACGTGTGGGAAACTAAACTGAGCCCTTTGTGACTTCTTTTGTGCAGTGAGATGTAGCCAGTCACCATCTGCTTTCTTTCCCTCACTGATTACCTGCTTTTATAGTTAGAAATAGCCTTCTTATGCTCAAGCCAGCATAACCCGTACCACAAGGGTAGCTGTAACTGGCTAGATTTGTGAATGGCCTGTTGCTGGCAAAGTCTAACTCAGACAATTTAAGGAGTATGCATTTATGTATTTTCTTTTCTGTGGGCTATTCAATCTGTTCATTGCTGTTACCCTCAGGGACACATTCACTCACAAAGGTTTGTCATCTGTCATCTGGAATTCATCATAATTTTGGTGCACATTAGATTTGACACAACTGTGATGAATACCCAGGGTACTGCTTTCCCATTCTGTGAGTGCTACTTAAATTTGTTCAGTCTGTGTTATCCTGGTGACTCATTTCATTTTGATACCATTTTTCTAATCTAGAAGGCTGAACAGCATGTCCTGTCTTTGGTCTCTTGCCAACTGTAGTGAGCTTTGCTTTCCTGCATCGCAAAAGATCTTTGCCAGAAAGCTAATACATGCAGCTGAGAGCTCAGCTCATCAGAGCAGCCCCGTCGTTTCACACAGAGGTGGAAACAGGCCATTTTACACTGGAGGAGAACATGTAATTCATTCATATTAGATTTTTGTCATCATCATTCTGGAAGAATTTATTTGGTCCAGATCATTTCAGTTGAAATTTCCTTAAATTGATGTATCCAGGAGATAGACCTTCTTCCCCAAATCCGCTCTTGGCCCAGAATGAATAACTTCAGAAAGTTAACCCACTTCCCCATGATACTGTTTCTTTGCTGTAAATGGGAATAACCTCCCCTGTAAGGCGTATGAAAACTTTCAGATAGAAAGAGAGCCTTTCTGCAAGCCAGCCATATTACAGTGATGAGATTTGATATACCATATAGTTACATAAACCAAAAGGTTTGTATGCCACCAGAGCCCGTTATTTACTTTCACAGCATGGGACAGGATATCTGAATTGATTTTACAGAAGTCAGTATTCTTTCTGAATTAGAGATGCCATGCTCCTAGATGCCAGCAATCATCAAATACACTGTGTCTGCAGCTGCCCATGCCATGTGCAAAATAGACATGTGGGATCTACTTGATGCAGATTGGAGAATGATCCTACGTGTTCAGTGCTTCCCAAGTGTAAGGAAATGTACGTTGAAGTTACCGACTCTTAGTGTTAGCGCACTCGAAAGCAAAAACGGTGTGTTCTTCTCTTTAAAAAATGTACACATCAGGTAGGTAGTCTGTCAATCAAAAGAGAGTGAGAACCCATCAGCCAGAAACAATCCGTCTAGACAAGAATACCACGCTTTCTCCAAAGTTGAGTAAGATTTTATTTGGGATGGTATTTTCTTTCTCTCTCCTTTCATGCATTGCACAGATGAGAATGAGAAGCAGTGATGAGTGTGGATTCAAGACGCATTTGCATCCCACACATGCAGAGCATTTCTACAGTATCATGGGCATTTACTACAGTCACCCACACAGAAAGAGCCCCCATTCCAGGAAACAGTACTTTCATCACAGCTTGGTTGCAAATCTCCTCAGTTTACCCATACAAATCACACTCTGCAAAAACATGAATGCATTTTTAAACTTGTAATTTCTATGATGAGCCTTACAAAGATTCATGCCAGCTGTTAATTCTTCTGACTCAGGATTTTGTTATTTTCTGTTATTACCAAAAAAAAAAAAAATGCTTATAGCTACAAGCATAAAAAACACTCAGGTCTGAGATATCTGATCCTTAGAAGGATCTATACAGTAACTGTGGAATGAAATGATAGGCAAAAGACAAAAAGTAGCCAAAGCTTTATAAAACAGAAGAGCGTGTATAAAAGTTTAATATATATAGGGCTTTAAAGATGACATCTGAGAGATGTGAATGAGTTGTCTTCAGAACAGATACAGAAACTGGTAGAAGAAGATAATCAAAACAAGATGATTTGGCATAGGAAACTGAATACATCTATTAAGTGTACACTTTATATACTCTAACTCAAAGCATGCATACAAGTACAAAATAGATAAACCAACCTACTGGACAAACAATCACCCAGTGAATCAGTGTTGCACCATTATAAACTCCTGTCACATTTTCACGTTCTGTAAGAAATATGAGATAAGTACTGTGCATTTTTAAATGAAACTATAAACTAATCTACAGGTTCATTAAGCACATTTATTAGTTTATTTTTAATAAGTATATTTAAACACCTATTACATTGTTGTAGTAAGTTTTCCTAACTATGGAGTTTATTATTATGTTGTTTATGACTACGTCTTGTGTAAGGAATCAGCTGGTTCCTTTGTGAATCCTTCTGTGATTGTAATGATGACCTGTAGTATCTAGATCTAGAAATGAAGGATTAATCATTGCCATAGTTAATTATACCGAAGGCACTGGTCAAAATAAGGCGACAGATTGAAAAGGTGACATTCTGCTTAAGGGCACCATTTTTTCTACTGAATACATAGCTCTTGAGGTGTTTCTAATGTTTTACCCTTTGGGGTCAAAGCAATTAAGGCAATTCTCTGTGGAACCAATGTTTTCCTCTGCTTCATATTTTCAGTATAAGGTGTCAAAAGCTCCACAGTGTCGTCATCTATATGCATAGAAATACCTTCTTTGTTCCTGAAGGTTTAGAATTAATTTATTGTTTGCATTTTTCTGATATTGTAAGCGTTAAGATTCCAACATGTACTTTTAGACTGGCAAAGGTGTATCTGATGGCCACTTATCTTTAGAGAAAGAGAACGGAATATAAAGCTGCTAAATTCTGTGTTTTATAGCAATAATATACTGATCATACTGGTAATATGCCATTACAACCAAATGGGAGGATAATGTCTACTGACATGTCCTCATAATGAATTAATGTGACTCATCCTTAATTAGACACCTATATCCAGATAATATTTCCAAATGAAAGTCATCCTATGTATTGCGTGGCTTGGCTTCTCTAACTGAGCACTGTATAAATCAGTGTTTGTTGCATAACAGATGTGATGAAAGATCTCTGAAATGGGAATTTTTCAAATAATAAGCCTGATCCTGTACTCACATCTCAGACAAAATAACAGTTGTCTTGATGGGCAGTTGGTTTGCATATATTTTTATTATAATTTTATAATAATTTATTTTTATTGGTGTTCAAAAGAGGATAGTTGACATTTCACTTACAGAAGAAAAATGCACGATGAAGTAATGGACGTTTCAACAGAATCTGTAAATCTGATGAAACTGTAAGAGATGTGGTTTTCCTCTTCCATATTCTGTCCCAATTAAAACACTCTGAGAGTATAATGGGGGCAGTAAAAATTAGATCTTTTGAAATCAAAGGTAGTGCTGTTGAGCTCATTGTGAGCTAGAGCTGTAAGAGAAATTGTGCCTCGGTGTTTTAGGTGAGCCTTGATTTTCCCTGTTCTTTGAGAGAACAGATACAGATCTGTTTTCTTTACAAGGTCATTCTTTCAAAGCAGTAAGCATAGCAGAGATACGTATCTGACATGTGAGAAAGTTAAGCCTGCCGTGTGAAAGAGTAATCAACAGAACTGTCTCACCTAACAGGCCAGGTTGTCAACCCCGTGCACGCTGGGACTAACCATCTTGGGCCCTGAAGGTATGATAGGAGAAATGCAGAGGACTTCCCTCCAAAGCAGCAGAGCGCTGGCAGGTTGAGGCTGTGACCTCTGCTACAGCCTGGAGGCAGCAATAGCTCCTGTTGCTTACGAGACCCCAGTTCAGAGGCAGAACTGACTGCTGCTTTAGGCATGGGGTAACAGTAAGGCCTGTGGCAGGGAGAATGTCTGGTGTAGCTGCAGGCGTGAAGTCAGAAAACGTGCCCTTCCACCTTTTTTCCTTAAATCTTGCCCTCATTCTGTGGAATGTTGTAGTATTCTGTACCTCACTGTGTACTTGTGTGTTTGTATGTGGGTCTGTGAATGCATAAGCATGCAAGAATTCATTTAAAAGGAGTGCGGATAAAGACAATTTAACACTAGCTTCTGGGATTACTAGCTTCAGTCTGAAGTGTACCATTAACTGCTTTGAAGGCTAAGTGGCAGGATTCCTCGCCACTACAGCAAGTCAACAGCCAGTCACGTCACTGTGAATTACATTCCTAAAGTCCAAGGCAGAAGAAGATATAGCCCCACTTCAGGTGTCTGGAAGGCAGGACAGAATGCAGCACTCTCTTCTTTTATTCTTAGCCTTGAACGATATGGCTTCAGGAGGATATAGCCTTGAATTTCAAAAGTCTTATTGATTAATAAAGTGCATTTTTAGAGACTATGTTTTAAAGCCATAAGCCAAACTCGTTTTAATATAGGGCTTCTGATGCAGAAGTGTCTATATTAGATGTGTTGTAACATTGTGCATTGGATGAAAACAGAAAAAGTTAGGAGGTGGGTGTGGAGGCCGCACAGGAAGTTGCTGTTGTTGCAGCTTCGACTGGGAAGGCTCTGAAAGAACTCTGTGTTCCTCCTACCAAAATCCTTAAGAAGGCAGATAACACTGTTACTCCCTCCTACTATGTGAGAATCCCATAATAGGCTAGGCTGATCAAGTTGTTGTAATCTCTGCTTCTTTATAATGGCAAGATTCAATCTCCTGTTATAATAAGAAGTTCTTTCAGACAGTCTCTCCAGCAATATTAAATCTCTATTCTCCTTCATACGCTGCAGCATTTTTGGGTCTTCTTTGTGTTAGAGAAATATGTCTGGGTTCATTGTGGGCATTGTGTTTTGGGATATCACATGCATAGTCTCCGTCCAAGAAAACCTTTTGAAAATAATGAGTGGGAAGTCATGCTTCTACCTGAATATTTGTGACAATCTCACAGACAGACTCACTTCTTTTATTTAAAATGTTGTCAGCAACATTAGTGGCACCACAGTTTGCTCTGTTTTTCAAAATTTCAGACTTTCAAAAGTAAGATCCTTTCTGTTCTGCCTAGGGCAACATAATCATAAGCTTGTCTCCTCAGCACAAATGTTCCCCTTCCCTGATCGCAAAGTTGCGACATTTAATTGATGCTGTTTGAATGTATGTACTTAGCTGGTGTAAATCAGCACCACTGCTCTGCTTTCAGTGAAGCAGCACCAGCTTCCATCTGACATTAAACTTCTTTGATGAAAGAATGCAGGTCCTTCAGGGAAGAACCACACACACGCATGAAGGGTTGTAGAGATGATGTGTTGTTCTGCAATTCTGCACTTGATTTTAGAGCAATTTTAAGGCTAATTAGAGTGCTTGGCATATCTGCATTTGCACTGTTATACTGGTTGTTAAAAAAAAAAAAACGGCATTATACTTCTTACAATTTGCTCCAACTTTAAATACATATTCATCTTCCTACAGCTTGAATACAAGTTCTAGCAGGGAGCTTGTAATGCACTTTTCCATGCCAAAAAACATTAATAATATTTTACTATTCATTGACAAAAGCTAGCTAAAAAGTAAGTACTTTTACTCTTGCTCCTCCAGTTATTTCTTCTTTCTCACCTTGCATCCCCCAGGTCCTTTCCTGTCAACCAAGGAGAAATTACATGTATGTTTTTGTTATCCACAACTCAGTTTATACATGTAGCTATAAATTCAAAATGCCTGGGTCACCTACTTCAGCAAGCCATGTATGCAAGGCGTTGTTTTATTGCTGAGACTTTTAATCAGATAGCAGGATCCAATTAGGTTTTCCTTCATCTTTTTTTTTTTTTTTTTTTTTTTTTTTTTTTTTTTTTTTTTTTTTTTTTTTTTTTTTTTTTTTTTTTTCCCCTAACATCTTTAGAGCTGACTGGGAAGGGGAAGAGGATAAATGGCATAAAACTGGCCAACATCAGAGGACGTCCTACATCAAGATACTTTACTGGATGATTTGCACCGCCTGAGAAGAATAAAAATCTCATTAAAAGAGAAAAGGAGCTAGGTAAGTTTCTTTTGACATTATATTTCTACATAAGGTGAACAACTGTGTGATTGCTAAGGATGTCCTACTTGGCTTTGCGTCACGTCATGCTCTAGTGAGTGTCTATTGAATCTTGCATTGTTACTGCTGCGTATAACTTCTTATGTAGTTTTTACTTAATTTAGTGGAGGTATTTTGAATACCAACTAAATCATACACTCATAAATAGGTTCATAAGGCAAACAGACTGTATTCATGTTAATGAAAGAGTAAAAATCCTGGTATTTTACATTTGAAGCAGAATAAGCAGGTGTCCCATATCAAGCACAGTTTGTAATGAGCTATAATTTTGCACTGCAGCTGGTGCTTTCAATTCTATAGAAACAGTAAAACTTTGCAACAAATTTTCTCTGCTCATATTTATACTTTGGTGTAACATCTTCTTTTGCAATTCATTGCCTTTGCAGCAAAAAAAGAAATCTATGTATGTATGACTTTGAAATATTAACTTAGTAATGTGAGATATGAGCTTTAAGATGCTGCTAGACTGAAGATATCTTACCTCCAAAATATGACATTATTGGATTGTTTCTAAATCTGGCAACATTCCACATAAAGCTAGAAATTTCTGGATTTATATCCCCAGTGTTTCTGAATTTCTTAACAGCTACGGTTCTAGTGAGAATGTACTAAAATTTAATTTGTCTGTAAATCTCCTGTGTCATATGCAAACACCATAAGATCTTCTAGAGTATTGCTTTTCTTAAAATACAAAAAGGCACACTTTGCCTTGATTGTCAATGTAAAACCCTGTGTGCAAAATACAAAATACAGAAAATATGCCCCGGAATAGTTGAAATAACTTTATCTATCAACAGTATAAAAATCATAGCATAAGTATGAAAAACAGAGGGCATAGGGCCAGGGTCTGCCATCATTTTTTTCATTGAAATCAGGAACCTGAGTAGGTGGAGCCGGAAAATTTTCACCACAAGTAAGGATTTAGGAAAATCTGGACAGTGGAATTATAAATGGCAGCTTAGCAGAAGGGAAGAAAATTCCCATCCCCTACCTGGTGTCTTGCTCCTGTGAAGGGCAATTCCTTCCTTGTTTTCTATAGAGTTCTGAAAGAGGGTAAGTTGTACACTTGATTTTATTAGCATTCAGTTTTGGTAATATAACTACCGTAATGCATTAGGTGCAGTAAAATTCTGATTTTCAGATGTAGCCAATGGGATATCTTTGTGAAACAGGATTTGAATTTGACGTTTGTATTTGTGAAGGATAAATGCTATCTGATATTCTTGTTAAAAATCTGTTCTCTTTGCTAATGTGCTGAGTCGGATCTCTGGGTTTGGATAGGCATCCTTTGTGCGTGCATTTGTGCTCTTGTTTAAGTGTGGGAGACTGAGTATACTTGAGAGCGATAGTTCTTAAGGAGGAGGCAGGTGGAGCAACTGCTGTGTGCCTGGAGCCCATCAAGGTACATATTATTCAGTCCTATTTACAGCTCCCTGGGAGCACAATTGGTAAAGGCTATCCAGAAGGTATCTTGTAAAGCTGGGCTAAAAGTGGACACACAGCCTGGACTTCAGGGTCTTGAATAAGCTGTACTGAAGAGGTGAGTTTAGTCTGATAATAGCGACTAGCGCAAGAAAGAGAGGAGTTGCTTGGTATTTAGCTATGACAGTGCTTTGGGGTGAGCATGTGACGAGTGCCTGCGATTGAAAACTCCTTGCATTCAGATCTGTGCAGTGGTTCTTCCTTTGGTGTATCTCTGGGAGTGCACAAAAAGCTGAGCCTAAAAGTCGTGATGCGGGGAGGACAGGTTGCCCTGTTCTGTAGCTACTCCTGCACATTGCGCTCCTCCGGGAGATATTGATCCCTGTTAAATGGATTTATCATTCACCTCTGACTGAATCTGCTCTCTTGAGTAGGCTTGAGTGGGAAATGCTTCAGCAAAACAAATTCTTGCCTGTAATGAGGAAAAATGACCCTGCAGCTTTGTCTGCTTTCAGGTGCCTGCCACACCATCCCTCTCCCACTAAGACCTCAGAAACAGGGAAGCATGCTTTTGTCGGTGCCTTTCCCTTCTCTCTGAGTAAATATCCCTCAGGATTCTGTGCTAGGTGGAGTTGTCTCCACAGCTGGGCAGGGAAGGAGGCAGCTGACCTCATGCTGGTCATCGGTGGCTCCCACCTTTCCAAGGGAAGGGCAGCTGTGCATGTGGAGCTGATGGCTTCAGGAGACATTGCACAACTCAGTTGTTCCTTTTCACCTGAGACTCAAGGGGCCTTGAGGGGCATGACAGATACCATGGTGGTAGCCAAGACTTCGAAGAAATCCACAGGCAGGATTTAAATGTAATTGCCCAGCTGGGCTCAGTGGGACCAGGCTGCTTTGTACAGCTGTGCTTGTGAGGCCTCTTCGCTTGCTGCTGAGAGCACGCTTCCAGATATCGTTAATAATAGCTACGTAGCTGTTTACAAATTTCTGCATATTCTCTTCACCATCCATCCAAACTACTTAACCTTGACATGTGAAACTAACGGGGAGTATACCTTGTTAATCCTTTGCCATAATGAATCCCCTCTGATAGCTAACTGAGGCAGGTTTATAAATGCCATAACCATATAACAAATTACAACACTTCCGGCTCTTAAACACAACAGAAACCTGCACAAAGTAAGAAGGTCAGTATTTTAAAATCAGCAGACTCTGGATATTTTCTCAAAGTGACCTACAGAGGAACCTATACTTTTATGAGCACCACGGCTTATAAAAGTGATCCGTTTTAACACAAAAGCATACTTTGTCATCTGGTTTATAATCCTGGTTCACATTTCCAGCCAGTTGTGTGGTATTAATTTATTATAATAGCTTTTAAAAGCTGTATAAAGAATGACTTGAAAGTACCCTGTAACGGTCAGAAGATCAAGTGACTTCTACAGGAGTAAAACAACAGAGACAGCAATTGTGGAGGAGGAAGAATAGTTACAAATGCCTGTGTTTTGGGCTAGAAATGAAGTAATAGAGTATTTCTGTGTGTGCGTTCTACTACTAAGGTGTAAAAACTGTGATAGTTGAGAGGGGAAGGCAGAAAGTTTGAAAACTGAGTTTCCCCCATAAATCACATTGAGGGGGGGCTTTTTATTTATTTTTTTTTCATTGTAAAACTTGAAGGCATATGGGTATACTGTAAGCATAGGAAAAAATGAAAGGAATTGGAGTCAGGATGCTATTAAGGTTTGATCTTGGAAAAAAAAAAGAGAGAGAGAGGAGAAATATAATAATGTCTTGAATTTGAATAACATGTTAGCTAATAGCAGTGGAAAGAAACATCAATTCAGAGGAAAGGAAAGTGGCCAAAATTGCATTACAGAATATGAATCATAGAATAACTAGAGAGCAAACTACATAAGGAAGTGGCAACGACAACAAAAAAGATTAGACACTTCAAGAATCCTGCCATTGAACGGGTTGTCTATATCTACAGCTTTTCTGCCAGCATAATACAGTTCAGATATTTCAGAACAAAAGAAGTAACTAGATAGAAATTATGACATTTAAGGCCATATTTAAAAATTATTTATTTTTGACTTTACCATCAGCTTTGGCTACATACACTGATGCACACACACTTTCTTCACTTTCCTATATCATCTATCATGTCAGTGAAAGGTGTCAGGTTAGTATGAGATTGCCTTTAGTAAATATCTATTCTATTTACCTATTTTTTTTTCTTTTTCCATCAGAAGTAATTCTATAGCTTTGCAAAATTTTGCAAATTTGGGAAGTCTATGAAATAGATTCCTGGTTCTTTTATTTCTCTTCTTAACTAATAGATCTTGTTATTCCTGAGCAAGGTAGGGCTTCCCAGTTCAGAGCCACCCTTGAATCATCTCCAGTAACCCATCTTACTGTTGCTTGAGAAAACTAAAGTGAGATGTTTGTCTTTTTTATTTTTTTAAGTATCTGCATATTTAATTTCTCCCGTATTTCTCGTTACATATGATTCCACTTTTCCTTCCTAACTTTTAACATGTTTATGAAGGCTGTTTTGGTGGTGCTTTTAGTCCTGATTGCTCTAACTCAGCTTGCCATGTCGTATCTCTCACTAAGACCTTCAGCATTTTTTTCCGTAAGAATCAGCTTGTTTTTGCCTATCAGTTCTATTTTCCATTCCCTTCTGTAGATTCTCTGCTGACTCCCAGTGTCTTACTTGATGTAATTACTCATCCAGTTGTATTTCCTGAGATTTCTTTTCCTTCTTTGAGCATCAGATTCTAGCCTGTTTTATATCTTTCGTGCATCTTGTTTTCATGGTAAAATCACAAATTAGTTATCCCAGAACAACAGCCATGGAAGTATTAAGGTTTAATATTATCAAATTGTTTCCTTTTTCCAAGTTCCTTGGCAAAAGGAAATAGTTTTTGTTGCAACTTTCAAAACGTGCATCAGACTGAAGTCAATAAATGCAGGTACCTCATTACATCTTTATTGCACAGAATAATTTAGACTCAGACTTTTCATTTACAAGGTTCTTAACCTGAATATCAGTTATTGTTCTTATAGCCATCTGAGAAACATCAGCTGCAAATGACTCTTGAAGACCAGCTGCTGGAGGCTGTAACAGAGACTCCAGCAAGCTCCTTTGAGAGGAGCCATGTTAAGCCGGGTGGTTGCTATAGGTCATATCCACAGTGCTGAAAGTGTTTGTCCTAGTGAGTGTCTCTGAGCTCAAGGGAGAGGTTCAGAGCTGTCCAGCCAGCGCTGTCTATCCGCAGCAGTGAATTAAGGGATGCCAGGTACCATTCTCAGGTGCTGGAACTGGATTATTGTGACTGTTAGAGGTGTCCCAGCTCGAGTTTGGGCTATCCTCCATGTGCAGTTTTGCATGAAGGTATGCTGTTATTTTAGAAATATAATAGTAATAATGTAAGTATTATAATAATTATGTTAGCAATATATACATAACTGTCCACACTGAGCATCTTTCTCAGATCTCCCCCAGGCTTCCTGGACCATTAAGACAGCTGTGTAAAACAGTTTAAATTCAGAATATTTCCAGTGATGTCAGTGTTGTGCTGCATGGCACCAGCATGATTTCTTCATGTTGTGCCAGGTGCAGAATTGCACCTGCGTTTGCTCCAACTAGTCAGTTCACTTCAATACAGAGCTGGGAAGAAAACTGACACAGATGTAGCATAGCTGGTCAGGGCACCGAGGAGCAAACTGGGGAACAAAAGTACTTCTCTGAGCAGCCATAGCCATGAAGATTTCAGGTCTGGTGCCCAGCCTCTTGTCTGCGTGGGGCTGTTGAACTTTCCTAGCTAAGAACCTTAATTAACAGGGAAGAAATTCTGTCTTAGGAGAAGAAGCATTTAATTGACCAGAAACCAGGGCAAACAGCTCTTCCATTTTTGCTTTCCCTTCGGCTTCCTTAGGAAGTTCCAGTCTGTTAAGCTAGGTAAACATAGCAGCTGCAAGGTGAGCGTGCAGCAGGAGCAGGCAGGGCTGCAGGCTGCCGTGCCGCACTGGCGCCTGGCTGCGCTCACGTCCTGCAGTACCTGGGAGCGATGTACACTAGCTCGTGTGTAGCCTTAGCCACTCAGTGGCTTTCTGGGCTAAAAGCACCTGGAAGCTCTGAGACAGCAGCAGCAGCAGCAACTGCAACGCCTACAGTCTGAGTGCTTGCACAAGTGTCTAGCTCTAGAGGCATGAACAGTCTTGTTGTCTCGAAGGGCGCTTCTGCATTTGCAATATGGCAAGTGCTTGTGCCTGTGGCTGAAGGGTGCCAGCAGCCCGCTTCTGCAGTCACACCATGTTACATCTGTCTTTGATGCCTAGCGTGATTTCCAGAGGAAGATTTTGCAAACACTGGGCCAGGTTCAAACATGTTTATCCACACCGGGTATTGCTGCCTTGCTCTATCGGCATTTCCTTTCACTTCTGCGGGGCTGATTGCTAAGCAGCTCTGCTTGATGTGAGTAACAACATCGGAGGCTGGTAGCGATGCCTGTGAGACCGTGCAAATCTCAGTCTGAGCCGCTGAGCTCTGGCAGTGCTAAAGCAGACTTAAAATCAAGCTCCCTGTCACTAAGCGCGGTGCATAATAACATTCATAGTAGGAGACACACAGCATTACTTTCCAGCTTCACACCATTACTAGTAATTAAGGGATAATAGTAACCATTTTATGGGAAAATAATCTTGTTCCCAAATGGAGGAAGCACAAGACCAAAAGGAAGCAAATTATTCAGAAGAAAAATAGGGAGGATATTGTTCTTAGTACTATAGGACGAAATACTCAGGTGTTTCTCAGACCTGCTGCCTTGGTTATAAGGTAACAAACTACCTGTTAGGAAGAAAAACATCCATCTTACTGTTTGATTTGTTTTTATCTGGTTGTGCTTTCAGGGCTGAATTAATAAATTGTTTACCTGTGAAGCATACAATCCTCTTTATTAGGAATAATAGTTTAGAAAAATTCTAGTTGTCTCTGCATGTGAAATGGTCATTCAGCTTCAAAAACTCGAGCTTCTGGAACAAAGTCAACAACAAAACTAATTTTCTTCATGCTGATGTAGGCATGGTTTTTACAACCCACAGACTTCATCTTTAGTTTTCAAATTGCTTGTAGTTACTTTGTTGTAGATAATAACAGCGTTTGGAAAAGTAATGGTTTTGAGGTAGTTAAGAGGGAAAATACTGGAGTGCTTTGATGCTGTTACCACTCATGACTAAGTGCTGTCTATCAAGAAGAGACACAAAAAACTCAGAGACTAGTAACAATCTAAAGCCAGCATTATTTAACAAAGAAATTAAAAGGCAAGTGAAAAAGGCCCTAAACAGAAGGCTGAGCAAAACAAATGGCTATCTTACCAAAGCCTATCTTACTGAAAAGAGATTTAAGTTAAGAAAATATACAATGATGGAAATCAGACCCACACAATAAAAAAGACCAGAGAAGATATTCCTTTCCAGATGGGCAAGCCAAAGTGAAAATGAAGGATGCAAATTGAACTATGCATGCTAATTAGCTCAATTTCTGAAGCTGCGATATTCTTGTTCCATCCTACTAGAACAACCAATAATCTTGGGTTGACAATTGCAGGCATACATGAAAGAATTAAAAAAAAAAAAACCCTACAACAAAATCCTACTAAGAGCTTTGGCCTAAAAAGTCACAGTGAGCTATTAAAAAGTAATCCCTGCTTGTGTAGTCAAATGAGTTTGCCTGAGGTCCCGCTCCACATTTTCAGCTGTGTGCTCGACAGATTTAGGCATTACTTTCTCTTCTATTTGCATGTTAAAATGCTCTCTTGGGTTTACAGACATATCCCTGTTCATATCTGTACCTGCTACCCCTAAGATGCAAGAGACAGAAAAGCCCTCAGCAAATATGCAAGGAGGTGTCCAGCATTCGTGAAATGGATGTTTGGGTGGACAACAGTGTTTGCAGACATTACCTGTGAAACTGGGCAGAGTGCGCAGATGCAAGGAGGACTTCTAGTGAGAGAGAAATGGGGACATCAAAGGTGGCTTTGTATTTTGCATCTGCCCTGAGCTGTCGCTCACTGAAATACCTTGCAGTTATGAGCAAGCTGTCATGTTTGGTTGGTATGGAGAAGGCATGGGGACTGAAACAAGCAGAGCTTCTTTGCTTGCAGCCTTCAGAAGCACCCAGGCAGAGAGATGTTTAAGTGCTTAGTGAACAAAGTGAAATATCTGAAGTAGAAAAGTTTTGGCTCGTGTGGCCAGAGCTACCAGGAGAAGGCCAGTGTAAGAACACTGATTCAGCTACCTAATAATTTCCTTGCAATAAATCATTAGATTTTGAACCTTTATACTTAAGTAGCCAACGTTGTCCAAAAATGTATTACCCTTATAGAAAAAATAATCTGCACCCAAAATGACTGAGGAATCTCTTTGACATCTCAGATGAAGCTGCTCAGACTTCTTGAGTAACATCATCCCATCAGCTGCAGAGGCTACTGCAAAATTTGGGCTAAGTAAATAGCTACTGAGTGACTCCAGCCTGCTTCCCAAATGCTTCCTATATTTCTCTGTCACGCCAAGCCATCTGTAAAATCCTTGCTATGTGCAGGGAATAGGGCTGGGCCCCAATGTACCACATTGGGCACTATTTTCTAGCAAGAAATGTGCTGGCAGCTAGGCTTTGACTGCATTTATGCTTTACTGCAATTAGAAGGTCTGACTATTCAGTCTCCTTATTGCTCTTTTTTAGTCATGGTCTTCTGAGTATTTGTGACATCAGGAGATACGGCCATGGAAAATGCAGCTTCATGTAATCTATCCCCACATTCAGTTTGTGCTATAGTAAATATTCAGGCAGAGTCAATTATAGTAGTAGAAGGGAAAGAATTAAAACCTAATGAAAGTTAATCAAAGAGAAGAACTTCCTTCAGGCTGCCCATGCGTGCCTGTAGTTTGTCTGTCATTTATAATGCTGCAGCCTCTGGTTCATAGTCAAGCTGTAATTCTGCCAGTTAATGTATCCAATTAACCCCACTAATGAGCTAATCAACAGTGTAAAATCTGTGTAAAATCACTGAGGGTGTATGATGAATGGGAAATGCACTGAACTCTCCTGGTATAAAAAGTGCTTTATTGCACTTGTTAAAGTGGCACTGTCTTCTCCCTCTCTAAAGGGTAATTTATCACTAGGGTCTGTAACAGTGCCATGCCCTGATAAGGGAGAGGTGGCAATAAAGCCATCATAAAATGATTACTCAGGAATGCAGAACAATTAAAGTGTCTCTGCATATCAGACTCATAGGCTAGAAAGCAAAAGTGGTAATTTTTGGTGTAAGGTCCTAAAAAAAGGCAAACCGTTGCTTTAAGGTAAACACACTTTGGGAAGCAAATACTTATCTAATATAAATATTTCAGTTTAGAAGTAAGTAATCTACTCGACCGTTGCTGGTAAAGACAGGAACACTATTCATAACTAGATATTCCCTTTTTTTCATTATGAGAAAACCTTTTGCAACAATAATCCTACAAATTAGAGTGAGACAGTTTGAGCAGGAAAGTAATCCTTAACCCAGATAAGCTTGGCAGAATCTGGCTGAGAGAAAATCAACCGATGAACCTACGCTTTCTTTCTTCCAGTGTTTTTCAATACCCTTACTACCTTTCTTCTAGCATCTCTCATTGTTGAGATACAGTTTATAGAAAAGTAGCACAGATGACAAGAGAAGAAAGGACAGAAGCTGAAAAGCTGGCATGACATAAAATTGGTAGTTAAGTAAATGACAATAAAGAGAGAAAAAGTCTTCTTTTTAAGAAAAAACAAACAAACAAACTTTACTAAGTATAGGAATGAGGAAAACAGTCACAGGAGTTTGGGAAATTATTTGAATGGAAATATGTAATTTGGAGTCAGCTATTAGAAACTTCTATAGATAATGAAATTTGTGCTTACCTGCTGCAAGGAATGGATTTCATGAGCTGCTAGAGATCCACATTTTTCTATGAATAAAGTTGAAACTATTGTATTTTCCATGTAACAAGAAGACCTCTGTTTTTGAAAGTTATGCACGAAGAAGCAATGATTTTGGTAAAAGTGAAAAGAGTATCCAGGGTTGTCTGGGACATGGAGGGTTACATACAGCTCTAGCTCTTATACTAGAGAAGTAGAAACTAAGTTGCAATCACAATTCTGTTTTTTGGCTGGTTGGTTGTTTTGGCTTTGGTTTGGTTGTTTGTTGGATTTATTTATTTATTTATTTATTTTTAAGAGTGTAGAGGACAAATGAATCATTTTCAAAAGAATTATATGAAATATATACTAGGCAAGGTCTCTGAAAAAAGCAATGTTTGTCAAAGCATTCTGCAAAGAGGCAAACAGCAGGACGTTTTTTCTTGTGGTCTGTGTGCTGAATCTTGACAACAGAAGTAGTGTTACTCGCTATTTTTGATCTCCCTACCACACTTCTGCTGACAAAAATAGGAGGTTTACAGAAAGATTTGCCTAGAACCATGGATATTCTCTGCTGGTGTGATTGTGTTCCAGGATGCGAGGACTTGTGCCAAGCTTAGCTCTGTAGGATATTTATGTCCTTCTACTGCCTTCCTTCTGCTCTTTTCAGCTTGTCTTACCTTCAAAAGGAGGAAAAGTAACAGAATGGGCAGACAAGGAAATTGCGAGGTTACCTGGGCAGCCTGGGGCATCGTCACCTTGGAGCGCCCAGTGGGTATTCCCAATGGGATGGGGTAAGAAAGAAACTCAGGGGTGGTAGAGACATGGGGACTTGAGAAAGTCAAGGGAGACATGGAGGCAGTGTTTATTATTGAGAAAAAATATGAAGAAAAGTTGTGAAGAAAAACATTGAATGTGTGTGTGTTCAGTTACCTGTCTGGCACACAGGACTGAGTTAAATTTGCAGATTAGATCTGAAACAGGTCATATGAACTAGCGTTATTATTAGTGTTGTCGGGTTTCGAGCAATGCATCGCTACAGTGGCTAGACAGACTTCACATTTCTTTGTTGTTTTCTGGTTTACAGACTCAGAAAGACAATTACATGCTTTGAATTACTCAGTTCCCACTTGGAAGGTTTAGATGCAACTCTAGGGGATGGAAACAGAAAGGGGGAGGTGCCTTCTGCTGCCCTGGGGTGAGGGATGCACGCTCACTTTGGATGAGCAGACACCTGCGCTGCCGCTGAGCCTGTAGCCATTGCCGCTCCCCACTTCCCCTGCGTCAGATGGATAAGCGGCTCTGGATTAAGGCTATTTGTTATTGTTGTTTTTCTGGGTTAGTTGTTTAAGCCAAGCCAGTTCTCTCTCTGGTTCTTTCTATGGTATAAGAAACTGTGAGTCAGAGGCTTAGGAATAATCAGCCCATGGCAAGGTGAGAGCAGGATGCTGCCTTTCAGCATCAATGCCAACTTGTGTGGTCTTAGCGTGCTAATGCCAGACAGCGTGTATACATGCCTCAAGCAAGCTGCATCCATAACAATACCTCTGCAAAAACATAATACAAAAAATTGCTGTCTGCCACGAGTCACATATGAATGTTTTCATAGATACTTCAGTGTGCTTTATATCTAGATTAAAAAATATCACTACATAGCGTCTGCCTACTTATCTGAGAAAATTCTCGCTTCCTAAAAAAAAAACAAAACCCTGCAGTAGAGGTTTCCAATCAGATGAACAAAATAATCCAAAATTAATTATTTTTTTCCCAATGAACTGAAAACTGCAGAAAGACTGTGTACCAAAGTCATGTATCGACAGTCAAGTAAATCCAGCCTGGATTTATGTCTAGAGGTAAATAAATCACTTCCTTGCAAAGTTGTCTCAGGCATCAGACAAACATAAACTTAGAAATACTCTCTTAAAGTTGGTTTTTTGCCTAGAGTTACAGTGAGAACCATATTCGTATGCTTGAGGATAAGAAATGTCATCTTGATAGATGAGTTGTACGTCTCCCTCCTCCTGCATTGGGGGCCTAATTCTGCTTTCCCCTCAACTCTGCTGAATTGAATGGCATTGCACTGACATAAATGAGAGCAGAAAGCAGCTTGGGAATGCCTTTCATAATCAATAAAAATAATTTCATACAAAGCTGAATTTTCCAAGTGGGTCAGAATCAATTAAGATGGAATGTACTGCTACTGCAAGTATGTTTGCAAGCCCCTGTGCAGAGCCTATATTCATTTTCCTTTCCAGAAAGTTTGTCTTTTTGCCAGAACATTTATATACGAATGGCGTTCTACTGAGTACAAATAGAACTCTTATTCATATTTTATGAAATATCTGTTTAGGAGATATTCTGTGTTTTTGTACAAGTTTGGAGTATATTTCCCCCTATATATTAAAATTCTTTCCTTTGTCACCATAAATCTTACCTTAGATAATGCTTTCCTGTGGATATTGCCAGTCACAGGACAGCAAAATAGCTGCACGGTCACCTGTTGAGATTAGAGCTCATCCATATTTCAGGTTCAGCAGAGCAGAGAGATATACTGATTCTATAAATGTTACCAACTATACTTTTTTCCTGTCTCCTTGTGTCTACCTACTTCGTATCTGAACTCTTTGTGCAGTCCACATTAAGACAGAATACTGGCAGTACCTCACAACCACCCAGTACCCCTGTCTCACAGGGGGAAATAACTACACATTAGACCCAATGTAGACTGGCAGTGCCAGCCCCTCAGATATCTGGGCTTAGTATCCATACCAAAGAAACAAAATCTGCCATTGCAGCATTCCTAAATTTCAAGGATCAGCACCTGGACTAGACTTACTTTTTTTTTTCTTTNTTTTTTTTTTTTTTTTTTTTTTTTAATCCAACATTCAGATGTCGTGAATCAAGCATTTGGAATTAGTCCAACATGAAGTTCTGGGCAGGAAAGATATTCTGAAATCCTTCTTACATTTGGGTTATTTCTGCATGCCACTAGAGGCTTATCCCAAAACTGACCATGCATTTTTGGCATGTGACAGGGAACAAAAATTTGACAGCCATTTCTTCCTTTGATCGTATTTATAATTTTGAAGTAGCATAATTTAGAGGCAAGCTTTTTCAAACTGATTCTTAAGCCTCTCACTACGAACTGTATCAAAGTGAATACACGACAAATTTGGAATTACATCCATCTTTCTCCTTCTTTAGCCATTTCCTGTGATTTAGCTCAAAACACAAAGACGCCCGCCCATTAAAGGATTATGGGTCAGACCGTAAGTTATGTTCCCAGTATACCTACAAGGTTCAAGTTCAGGCCTGTTTCAGGACTTTGGCTATTACTGTAGGGAGCTAATTAGAACGAATGTTTAGTCTGTAAACAAGTCACTGTGTAGTATAAGGAAATTTAGTTTTCTTTCCCTTCAACAATGTAAGCATTTTGGTTAGCAGCTGATATGCAGATCAGCCAACCTTGTACGAAAGGTAAGCAGTGTGAAATTATATGCGAGTTATTAATAGTTCCTAATGGGAGGAAAAGACCTGACAGAAAGGGTGAATTAAATGACTGTAATAATCACAAAACGATGCATTACTTGGGATTCATTTCAGCACATTTGTGATACTCTGCGGTGGGAGAGTCAACTTTTAACTCAGCAAGAATGCATGTTCTTCCTCATTAACAATATTTCCTCTTGAATTTAAATTCCTTTGTTTCACATTCACACAATGATGCCAGTATTACACTGGTAGCACAGCTTTTTATTATAAAAATGCTTGTCTAAATGTATCCATTGAACTACAGTTGCCAAAGTGTAAAATAGATTGTTTATGTCTATTCTTAGACCTTTATCTATTAATCTCCTTTTTTCACCAAATTCCAAAAAGACGTAATAACAAATTCCAAATTCAAAAGGGCATCTGCAAGAAAAACAGAAGAATAACATGCTACACTGTGTACGAAAAGGGTGGGAAACTTTTTAGAGATCTAATTACACTAGTCTTATCTGTCTGTTAGAAATTTTAATCCTGCTTTGATCTAGTTGTCTTTTTTACAGCTGATTTTCAGATTATAGTATCTCTTTCCATGTGCATGTATTTTCAACACAGTGCTGTCTAACTGTTGTTTGACAAAGCAAGATCATCTAGATAAGACTGACAACAGATTAGAATATTTAAGAAAAAAAATGCTTTTATTATATTAACTAACTTTTCTCAGGATCCTGCATGTATTTCAGAAAGGTCTGGGTGGGTCAGACAAGCATGTCTGCATGTGTGTGTACACACACACTGCAAACACAAATATAAGGGAAAGTCTTTTCTCTAAGAAGGAGGATACATAAATGCCCAGGAAAAAGAGGTAGATAAGGGCCATTAGTTTAACTAAGGAGTCAGACCTGTGGGAAACTGGAATGAATAACTATAGAAGCTTTGATACAAGAGGAGTACAAACAGTTGAAAAAGGCCGAACGTGCCCATGACCATGAAAAGCTCCATGCTAGAAACTCTGTGAAAGGGGACGTATGCAAAGTACCTGTGCTGTTATGTATCATACTTCACCAAAAGCCAGCCTTGGTTAAGTTACAGGTATGAGCCACCATGCTGGTTTACAGAGAAACTGGGACAAAGCTTAGAAGACAGGACTCTGCCACGAAGTGAGTGACTTCTGTGCTGTAGCTTACAAAGAATGTTCACTGCAGATGTACAAACAGTGTTAAACAACTCCTACAGAATTACTCAGTGAAGTCTATCATTACTGTTTAAATTAGGACACTTGGTTACAGTGATTTGGAAAGCACCAGCATGTGTGTGGGCCTTTGAGGTAGAGAGGAAGGGAGGTATTTGTTTACTCTTCGTGTTTGTGGGTGGGTTTCCTTATGTTTGTTCTTTATACTTCAAAAATTTCCACTTCAATTTATCTGTCCTGCTCAAGTTTATTATTAGAGCATTCCTATTTCTTGATACTCCATGGCTGGTCAACAGCACTTCCTAAGACAGTAGTATGTCTTCCTCTTTAATTATGGTTTTTAAAATTTATTTAGGAGTTGTTTAAAAGTTTTCATTGTGTTCAATATGGTTGATTTTAGTGACATTGGAAGTATATCATTGCATCAAATTGTTCATTTTGCTGCATTTGTACATCTTCTGAAACTGAGGATACAGTTGCCATTCATCCACATCTGAGAATGGCTGAATGTATTCTCAGATTAGTCTTCTCACCATCCATCCATCAACGGATATCTATAACAAATGCTCTGCAGGCTCATCCATGTCATTGGATATCTCCTGTCTTTAATGACTTTTCTTAACTTGACAAAAAAAAACCAAAACTGTTAAATCTTAAACAAAACAAAACAAAAAAAATTGCATTTTAGCCATTGAAAACCCGCCTTTCTTACATGGACTGTTTTGTAGGATCAAACAATAGTGATATGCTCCTGTCTTGGAAGGTCTGTCTGTTTTTCTCAGTAATCTCTAAATATTAAAGTGTTTTGTCTAGGCCAAACATCACCAGAAGGACTGTGCACAATTCATTTTTACTGGATAGGTGAATAGAATCCCTTCCAGCACAAATTCTTGGAGTTCGTGTTTGATGATATTTTCCTTAGTGCAAACAGAAAGGGAAAAACAGCACACTTGTTACTTAAGATCAAGTCTGTACTCCAAAAGAAACTTATTTGTGGAAGGAACAGGTCTCTGCTACTCCCTGAGTGGCAACAGATAGTACACTCTGTAGATGCTTCTTGGTTCACTAATCTCAGTGACTTCAGGAGGTTACTACTGTTCTGGGGTCTGCCATTTGCTTTGCTTTGCAGCAAAGTCGCGACAGTTGAATGGACAAGAAAAGACTATAAATTGTGCCTTGTCTTACTAGATATCATGTGGAGATCTTCATTTAAGGCTGTCCGACGCTGTGCACTGCAAGATAACATTTTCATCTGCTTTTAAGCTTTTAGTTTCTTCACTATGGAGACTGAGTTTTTCTGTATTGTACATCTTTCTTTTTGAATATGTTGGGGAAGAAGAAAGCTGGAAGCCCAAGGTAAGCAGGAATGAAAATAGGCATGCAACCAGCTCCAGGGTGGCTGCAAAGAAAGTCAGAGTATGCCAGAGTATGCTCAGGGCAAAGACATAGCAAATTGAAATAGAAGAGAAAATGGAGCGGGATGAAAGCAGCTGAGGGGTTGTGAAAGCCAGGTATAGGCTGGATTTACAGAGGGTGCATTACACAAGCACAAGGGAGATAGATCAAAGTCTAAGGAAATGAGCAGCAGTGCCTGAACTCACTATACCACGCTATACTGTGAAGCAGTAAGAGAACCAAGGTTTCTGTTACTCTTCATTCTTCTGCTACCAGTAAATATTTATGGTTCTCATTTCCTGCCACTGTTGGTCTGCATGTAAGAACAAAACAGCGCTACACAGCTGGCAGTTACGCCACTAACCCAAGTGGCAAGAATCTATGTGGTGTCTCCATCCTAGTAGATATTCAAAAGCCATCCAGATATGGTCCTGTGGCTTTAAATGGCCCTGCTTGAGCAGGCGGTTGGACCAGATAGCTTCCAGAGATCCCTGCCAACATCAGCCCTTCTGGAAAGTCATGGTTTAGTATCAGATGTTGTGAAGGAGGAGTAGGACCAGGGGAGGAGCTTGGTCTTTCTGTACCCTATGAAATGACACACACATTCCTTAAGATGGTAAAACATAACTGGTTTAACAGATCCTGATTGCTATAGTACAATCAAACGTTTTGTAAACATAATGATTCCTGCTGCTAAAGGCAATATGATACAGGCTTTGAGTTTCACTAATCTTCAGACAAACTAGAAGGAATCCCCCAAATCATGCAATGTGTTATTGTATATATAGGGAACATAGTGGTTACCCTGACTCACATTATTTCCTGAGAACTGTTATGTTTACAGCTGAGAGAAACCCAACAACATTTATCTCTACATTCCACCATGGATCCTATAAAACAGATGCAAGTAACACTGCATTTTTGGTATAATGAGAAGTGTGAAAATGAACACTCAATTTCATTACATAGCTGTTCAGAGTTTACAGAGACAAGTGACCATAATGTTGTTGTAAGGAACAGCAATAAATATGTACTTCTATATGTGAGAGCTAACGATGCAGTAGGGATTGTATCGACGTAGGCAGGGAGGTTTTTTTGCCTGGCTGGTTTTGCCCACAGCCACCAGTCCTTAGGGTATAAGCTGCTCTGGCTCTGGCACAACTTCTGCTTTTTTTCCTTTGTTCCCCCTTCCCAGTGTCCCTGTTGCTGAGTCACAGAGCGCCCACTGAAGGTGCAGTACACTGGCCGCCTTCAGGAATTTGCAGACCTTTTTCAGTTACTGTCTGCAAGAATAGCTTGGTGATGTGAGGCATCTCCTCACAGGCATTTTGCTTCTTAATCACTAGGGCTTTTAGTATGAAAAAAATAAAGGATTTCATAGGGTAAATGCCCAGGAATGAGCTCTAGGAAGATGTAGGTACTCGCTCTTTGTTATCTTCTGTGGTCATTTTCACAGACAATGAACACAACCGTAAGAGGTGTCATACAGAAGTAAATGATGACAAGTTTCTGCAGAGCTGGAGGATAATGCAGCTGCTTTTAGGTCATAACTCCATGAAATGAAGGGAAAAAAAAGGCATGAGCTCTATAAGTATGGACTGACCATAAACAGAGCAAATTTTTAGATTGGTTGGTTTTGTAAGTTCAGATTGTTCTTTACTTGTGCATTAATCTGCTTTTCCCTCTGCCATGCTGTACTTTCCTACTTACCTTTCTGTTAAATAAGCCTTCCTTTTTTTTCACAAATACTGACTCTGTATGTACTAAGAGTCTAGTTGCATAAGTGTCCCATGTGCTTGCATAAAAAATGGTGCTACATACTCACAACTCTGAGTCTTGAGTGTAGCAAGTCTAGCAGCACTCAATGTAAGCTGCCAATTCCAGTTTCTACATGGTGAACTCCATGTAGGGTATGAAAGTGATGGATTAAGAAGCACTTGCATTCACACATTTTTTAACATGTATAGGTGTTCATAAATTCTGGAATAACTTCATGTTATATATCTAGAGGTACACTTCTAAATATATTTGTGTGTGTGTGTGTGTGACTGTGTATACTTCTCAAAGGACCTGAACTATGAGCTTATAATGTTTTTAAATAATCATTTTCTGAGAAAATACACTGTAATTGATGGCACTATTGACATAATTCGTAAACAAAATTGTTGATTACCTGTTGTGTAACTGAGCCAATGAATATTCATAGTTCCCTTGGTATGGAGCTGGCATATTTCAGCTAATTGACTCTTCTGCTTAGTTGGTGCATATGCACACTTCTTCTATGATACCAAAGTATGTTTAACAGAGGTTTGACAGATAATACTGCAGACAGTTTGCAAACAAACAACATAGATTCTGCTGTCATTTCCATAAATGAAATAGTATGACTTAATGGAAACTTGTATAAAAATTATTGCTGCCATTCCATTTCAGAGGGGCCTAGAATTCACACTTCTACAGCATGTTTCAGTTAAACTGGAAGGTAAACACTTTTTTTAAAGATAGTATTACTTGTTTCAAAAGAACAGACAAATTTCTACTCCTCAGAGCGCTTCTAAATGTTGTTGGTATTGACATTATCCCCTTTACTGCATATATTTGAGAATACTGTGCAGCCTTTGAATGGAAGTTTTAAGATATCGTTTTCCTTCGCAAATCCTGGATGCAAGCCAAGGTAAACTAAAGATCTGAAATTGAGCTGCTTTCTCAAGCAGTTTCTTTTTTAGCTTCATACCGTCTGTAGCTGGGAACACGCGCTGTATCTGGCAAAGAGCACAGCCTGACGCTGTGTCCTGGTCCCCACGCTGGTGAAACTGGATACCTGGCTACCTAACAGCATGCACTGAGGCTGGTTTTGGGGGTGTCCCTTAAAGAGCTTTGCCACATTGCCTCAGTATCAGAGTGGTGTGATCCATGCCTGGCTCTTAGTCCACTGCAGAGTCTGGACAGAGCTGAGGTGTCCACTGGGGAGACTATGAGGAGCTCTTGTGGTCGGAGTGTAGAGGTACCCCAATGTTCAGTCACAAGAAACTGATACAAGCAATGTGCTATTCTGCTTCCATGGAGCTCTTGCCTGGGGTCCCTTCTTCTCTGCCAGAAGAATTGTGTCTTTCATCCCTCCCACAGCTGAAGAATCAAAATTTCAGTTCAGCGCCACAACATTCTTGCAGCAGTGGGGGCACATCAATCCACCCACTGCTGTTGATTTGTTGTTTTCTGCCTATCAAAATGATAACTTACTCATTTTTAGTCTTAAATTATATATCCTTCTTTTTTCTATTCTTTCCTTCACTCTATAACCTTGTCCACCGTTAAGGCATTTTCCCATGCATCCCCTTGATGTCTGTAGGTGAGAAGCAGAATTACATGAGTCCACCATCTGCAGCAGCATTTTAGGTCTAATTGACTTCTGACTCCTTTTGAATCCCTTCATTTTCTCTGACCCATGACTGCTAACACTTTCTATAATAAAGGTATCTAATTCTGGAGTGTGGGGGATTTTACAGCTGGTTATGAAACAGGCCTTGTAATCAAAGTCAGTACTTCAGACCCACTCTGTGCTATGCAGAGCTGGAGTCCATCTGGAGACATCATACAGACATAGGTTCAGGGGAGTAAACTGTTTGCTCTGTATCTAGGGGGACAATGTTTCCATGCTGTAAGGCATCCACAGCAGTATTTACATCAGTTTAGGTATGTTGCTGAAAAACAAACAAATAAAAAGCACCCATAAAAACTCTCCTCAGTCTGAAGCAGATAGATATACTGTAGCATCAGAGTTAGACACCATCTTAGAGTATGTGGTTCTCTCTTGATTCAAGTAAATCTGATGTCTGCTTAATTCAAGGTACTTGAGTACTTTTCTGGAACTTACTTAGACACATCACCTAAGAAATGTGGCTTTATTTGTAATCCAAATTATGAAGTTCTGATTCTTACTAAATTGCATTTCTGATCTCGGACGTTAAAATTTTACTCAGCTTGATGAAAATCAATTCTGCTGTACATTTTTTGAAATTACATTACTTCTGTGCATTCTTTCTTATCTGCTCTGAAGCACTTCTCTGTGTGCGAAGCTCTGAAATATCACCTGTTATAATCCTGGCCAGTATAGGGGTTTTTATGTTTTTAATATATCTTATCAAATAAAGAATAGCAGGTAGAACTTGATCTCTTTAAAAAATAAGGTCTGAACTACACTTTCATTATTTTCTTCATGAAACTAGTAGCAGGCTTGTTGATGTTCTGGTTCAATAATTTCTTATGAAGAAAACGCATTTGAAAACGGAGGAGTCTTTTTTCCTTTTGATTTTTGTTTTCTAATTTTTCTGTCTGTGAAGCT
>VXAV01002672.1:0-40572 GCA_013399715.1 Alectura lathami | reverse complement strand
GATAAACTGCCATAGAAAATAACTGATCCTATGCACACGGCTACTATTTTAGAGCTAACAGCCATCTTAGTAAAAAGAAGACAAGGACATGCAAGATGGATGAGGAAACTGAGCAGAACCAAGTCTCCCAGTCTTTTACATGGGATGTTTAGCTCACTGAAACATTGGGAGAGCTGGAACTATATTGTGCAACTGAGTTTGCAGGATGGGGTCCTAAGTTAACAAGCAGTGGAGGAGTTCAGATTAAAAAAATAATAAAAAAATCAGGCTTCATTTTGACATAATAAGGTTAAAGAAAAATGCTAAACTGAGTTTTTGTGACATCAAAGGTTTTAGAAGAAAAAGAGAGAAGNGAAAAAGAGAGAAAAAAAAAAAGATAAGGGAAGCGTGTAGCCATAGATAAAAAGCAGAAGAAATCAATTTAGCAATCAGAAAAGAAAAAAAAAAAAAAAACAACAAAACAATTTACCAAGGAGATGTTTTTCCATTTCAAGTTAGCTTTAAAAAAGTGATGCATGTCTTTCAAGTCTGTAGTGAGTTGTTTTTCTTCCGTTATTGTAGATTGTGCCTCTTGAGTCATGCAGTGCAAACCAGTTACCTGAGGTTCAGTCACTTGTTTAAAAGGGCACGCTTGGCTTTGTGAGATTTTTGTGGTGACTCATATGAAAAAGCTGAGGTTTTTGGCAGATCCCTGGGAGCAGAAGGCTTGCTTTTTTGTATAATGACTAGTTCTTTTGCCCTCATTTGTGTTTGAAAAGCTACTGCCCATCCTGCTCCTCTCTGCCCTAACCCTTGCTTCTTCTTTGGTCATCTCCAGTTTCAATTTCAAGTCTCGGTGGCAGCTATTTCAGGTACTCACTTACTTCCTGTGTACTGGAAACTCACTACAGACAAAAAAAAAGTGTGTGGGGGGGAAGGAATTATGCAATAAGGAAAAGAGCAAGTTCATTTTGAAAGAATTTTCCTGTTACTTCTACTTGTAGTCACCCTGAGGGTTATTTGTAACAGAACATCTTTAGATGTTAAGTCACCAGCAATGTCTTTAAATTACTACATTTGATCGTAGAATTTGATGTGGAAGCCATGTTCATGCATTCCACATGTTTGCAAACTGCAGACTATCTTACCTCAAAATACAGGGATGCAGATAGGGCAGGCATCACTTGAAACTCCAGCAGAGTTCCACTGGTGAAGTCCAAAAGCCCTTGCTGGGTACCATCTTACTTCCAGAGAAGTCTCACAATTTTTCTGTTGGCAAAAATGGACAGTAGTTTTTCCCAGTGTTTTTCCAGTAGAAAGATTTTGCAAAGGTGAAATTGGAGATATAAGAAAACATCCCTTCTCTTGAGAGATTAAAGAAGTCCTTCTGCATCTCCTCAAGACCACTTTTTTGATATACATATTTTCAGAAGCCATTTTTTTGGCCTGACTCTGACACTAAGTTCCTATTTCCATTGGTTTAAATAGCCAAAATAGTGAATGACTGCTGTATAGGGACAGAGGAAAGCAAGACCTGGGGGAAGATAACCAATTTCATCCTTAAATCTCCTGGTATTGTGAAGCAGCTGAGAAGTCTCTGTGAGATTGGAGCTTCAGGTCTGCATCATTGTGCCATCTCTCACTCAAAATAAGTCAAAAACAATTCAGCTTTTCATTACCTGCAGCACTAAAACCTAGAGATGCATCATCCTTGAGATGTCGTAAAATATTCTTCCACTTTATGTAACCTATTGTTTTTTAAATGGAAGTGACAGACGTATCAGCTACTTTCTTTCTTTGACTGTGAATGGCATGGGGCACCCAGGGAAGAAAGCAAAACCAAACTGTTAAACCTAATCTCTTAAAATCAACCAGTGAGGCAGTAGTTAGCTGCTCCCACAAGGCAATTAAGGGTCAGCTCAACCTGGAGGTGCAATGTCAGGCTCTAGTCTTTCCACCTCTTGTTCCATATCTGACTTGCCTCCAGCTCTCCTGGATCATCCAATGCCTGCCTTTCCTATATGTGCCAGGCTGTCCCCTGCAGTGAGGAGTGTGAGGGGGGTGGCCCTGCAGTCCCTGAGCCTCTGCTACTTATTTAACAAAGAGCCAGACACCCCATAATATCTCCTTTGGGTCACGTAATAGGGAAATCAAGCTTGCCAGGTATGCATTTAGGGCCTTTAAAAGTTAACAGGTAAATACTGGAGATCTCCTTATGTAAAAGTAAATAAAAGATTATTCAAGAGAATGAAAAATAAATCCCTCTTACTCCATCAGCAGCATCAAGTACTTAAATCAGCTGGGATCCTGATGTGCTGCTAAAAAGCTTAGTCTGCCCAGTTCGTGTTTTTTATTCACAACTTACACCTTTATGTAGAGTTGATAATTTCCTAATAAACATTGAATTAAACCACATTATACTTGTCAGAAAATTGCACATATCTAGAGATACTATTACAGGAAAATGATGATGTATTCTCCATTTTGGGAAGAAAATGGTGTGTGCCAGATTAATGAAGTTATGAGCAAGTGAACAAAATAAACCAGTACAATGTAATTAAGCCATTTAGCGCTCCATAAAAACAGGAGCACATAAAAGAGTAATGCAAACCATGGGGTGCATTTACCAGCCCCAGTGTGTCAGTAGGACTTAGAAGGGGCACTGTTGACCCATTACAGACTCTTTTTTTTTCCACTTTTAAAGTAAAAGAATTATTCAAAAATGTTCAAATCATTTTGAGCTTTAAAGTGTCCTGCCACCTGCATTAGTCCCTCAGCTAATGTCTTCAGCAAGAGGAGAATGTTTTTGAAGAAATCTGTGAGCTTCTTTCATTCTTTCCATCTGCAGACACTCCTCCTTCTGAGCAGCTGCTAGTTACTGCGTTCTCCTGTAGACAGCAGAAGATGTAAACTCACCAGGAAGCAAATGCACCAACCAAAATTGCTGGTCTATGACATACTTTGCTGTATTGCTTCTGAGGTTCAGATTTCAGTCACTTCATCAGGGATGTCTGGACAACTGAGCCTTAGAACGCACTGTGTTGCATCTAGAGACAGCGAGTGGGAGTTAATATGTGCAATTTTAGGATTAAAATAGACTCTCAGAGACAACCCACAGCAGCTGCAGTTCAGTGAAGAAATTTTCATTGCAGAGAATAGACATTTTGAATAGTTGTTGTCTGTCAAAGGTTGTAAAAGAAGATTTTCATTATGCATAAAGCCATTCCAAATGCTACCACGTCAGAGGAAAAGGATCAAAGGGAGAAAGCTTACCATGCTAGCAGTATGTCTTAGATTCCCTCTAGTGGCTGATCTTCCAGAATTTAATAAATTACTATTGCCAGCAGCTAATATAAATATAGTCCCTCATTTACTTCAAGTGGTAGATATTGAACCATGCAAATGATACCAGTGGGGAATCACGATAAGGCATAGGAAAGAAAGAGGTAGAGGGGGAAAAGTTATGCATTAGCAGAGAACTGCATCTAGGAAGGGGACTTCTGAGCGTCATAGGATGTGATGTGCCAGCAGTGACTTGATGTAACAGATGAACGGCTCTCATCCTAGAGAAGACTGGATGCAGAGATTGTCTGAGGGCTTCCATGCATCGTGATAACAGTCAGACAACAGGAATGAACTTCACTAACCCAGAATATTGTTTTTCAAATTCACCTAGGGAGGATTTCAAACACAAAGTTTCTAGGGGAGGAAACACAAAAAGCCAACCAGATAATTCTCTGTCTTAGTATGAAGAAAAGAGAGGGGTTTTAGTAAAAGACCAGAACGCAACACCAGGATCTCTTGAATGACATGAAAATCAAAAAGAAGCCATAAGGAGAAAGAAGGTGCTGTGGGCTGGTTAAAATATACATGGATATGTATGGACAAGACCAGAAAGACTGAGGAAAACATTTCATTACAACTAGTGAAGGATGTAAGGGGCACCTTACATCAACATTTCTGTAAATGTTCCTTTATAGGAGATAGACGAAAATACGAGTCTCTAACCTGATGGAGACAGGAGCAGAAACAGCTTTTTTTTTATAGTTAAAGATCTGGTCAAATATTTCTTACATACTTTTAGTGCACTGTAATCGTTAGGTTTGCTGGAATACCCCCTTGAAATATTATGGGAATAGAAACGAACAGTTGTTGTGTAGTGTTTGATACCCTGAAAGGACGGGTGAATTCCAGAAGTCTGCAGGAAAGGCATATTGCTTACCTTCATGGCAGAGAGGATTTTGGTCCGTTCCGACATGTCATTGCTGGAAGCGGACTAAGCAGCTACGGTCCAGATGAAATTAGAGTGACACAAAACTATCATGACGTTCAGAAGAGACAAAGTGCTATATCTGGGAAGGAGAATCCTGTTTATGTGGGAACTGGGGACTAGCAAGCTACTTAATTGCATGGCAGTGGCATGACCTGGAGTTGGTCCATTCTGGGGATTGCACACCTAGTGTGAGTCACCAGTGCAGTACTGATAGCCTCACGGAAAGCTTGTGCATGCAGTTTTTAAAGTCTTGTCTCTCTGCGTTAAAGAAATGTGTAGGTCAGTAGGACTTGTGAGTCAGTTGTGCAGAGAAAGAGGATAGTAAGGAGCATGGCTGTCCTCGAAAACCCCAAATTTGTTAAGGAGCATTTGCATTCCAAATTCTAGACTTTGCTGACTTCTTCAGTATGTGGTCTCCCATGGCTTCAATTTCTTATTCATAACCTATTTTTACATTGTGGGGACTGAAAAAAAAAAAAAAAATTAGGTAGCCTGACCTCATGTGACCTTTTCTGAGGTAATTCTTGTATAAGTTAACTAAAGGACCTTTTTCCGAGTAACTTCGAAGCCTATTGTTAACATTTCCAAATTTGAGTCTAGTACAACTGTTTTTAAGTTGTTCCAGTGATTAGTGGAAATGTAGACAGCGTTTCTACTCTGAGTGTTTCTGAATTTTACTTCTGGTTCTGAATATTGTTATGTTGTTTTGTTATCAGAGTATTCTTTCCTGTTACATTAATACTCTTATCAAGTTATCCGTTAATCTCTTTGGAGAGCTAGCTACATGGCAGTCCTTGAGTTTAAAGGCTTGCATTCCAATCCTGTAATGATTCTCACTGATTTTCTCTGAACCCTCTCCAGTTTATCAACATCCCCAATGAATCACAGACACCATATTTTAGCATAAACTTCCAAATATGATTATGCCAGTGCCAAATCCAGACTTAATATAATTCCCTTCTGCTTGCCTGCAGACTATCTGCCTACAGAAATTCTCCTGTTTATTCTTCCAGGGACCGTATTGTCTCTTTTAGATGCAGCGGCACTCTAGGCACTCATGGACTATTGATTATCCAGTATGATTCCTAAATGATTTTTAGAGTCACTGAAGTAAACTTCCCGTATAAGTGTGGCTCACACATCGTATTCCTGGATGTATTCCTTTATATTTAGCTATGTTACTCAGTATGTACTCAGTGTTTGTTCACTTGTCTAACCTAGTGGGTGAGTTTTCCTCTGTCACCCATTCTTCTGGTATAGTCCTTCTCCATTATTAGGCATCATCTCTAGCAGAGATTATGATTTTCTCTGGTCTTCCAGATCATTGATAAAACTGCTAAATAGATAAGAAACAAAACAGAATCACTAGGGGGCTCTGAGAAAAAAAGATCAGTCTATTGTTGATGATCCTCTGATCTGAAAACCTTAGATATGTGCTGTGTTGGTTTTCCATTGCTCGAAGTTCTTGATCAAAATCTCACCCCAGCCATTCAATTACCTTGCCAGACATGAATGTCAGATATGATGCCAATCATTACCCGGGTGATTTCAAACACCTTTATTAAATAGCAGCAGCACCTGTGCTTTCTTTGCCATAGTCTTAAAAGTTAATGAAAATCAGCAAAGTAGTCCAGAAAATTCCTGAAAGTATCTTTTTATTGAAACACAGGGATGCACATTATCCACTGTTGATTTAAAATGTCCAGCTTCAGTAGCACCTTCGTAAATCTTGAGTTGTTCTTGGAAGGCATGGTGTGAGAACCACTTTGTCAGTTTTGTAGCCTCAGGTGACTTTTCCCAAATCAAAAACAGAACCAATGTCTAACTTGAATTTTCCTCACTAATGGTGAATCTCCCAACCACAGTTGATCTTCATTATGCATTATTTATTCTTTTTTTTCATTGCTGTGCACTAACTACAGGAAGCATCCTGCTTTAAATGGATTTTATAGATACCATACCTATCAAGATTAATTTCAGAGCAGAATTTCTTAGGACATCCCATTCTTGTGGTGATTAATATAGTTCAGTACAGCATGCAGCTTGCCTAGATGCTGGATCGTGTTTGTAGCTTACTGAGAGGGTGGAAGTCTTCAGATTATACCAGTCTGACTGAATGAAGGACTGGTATTAAGAAATTTGTAGTAAAAAAAAAAAATCAAAAAATTGTACTGTACCATACAATTACTGTATGTTGGAAAGGGTTCAACAACCACATTTTAGTAATGCAGTGCAGTGGTACACATATAGTCTTTGATTAGTTTCCGTGGAGATCAATGTTGAGATTTGAGTGAATTAATACAGGTAAGTGTTTGCAACTCAATACCTGTTAAGTTATGATAGACACTTTAGTATTGCTATATTGGCTTTCTAGAACATCTGTAGAGGTTTCTTGATGTTTTCTTTATTTAATCAATTTACTTACATTGGCTGCTCAGTTTTGAGTCAGGGTGTGAATTTTGCTTAGAATATTGTGTGTGCCTTTTTGTCTGATAGAACTTGAGGCATTATCGTGAAGTAGCAAATGCATTTAAAAATAGTCATCAAAATCGTGAAGAGATGTTATGTTGTTTTCGGTGATTTTTTTTGGAACTTGCAAATTCAAGCATTTAATTGTACAGGATTAGTCTATGCATCCTCACTTTTTATTGTAGCTATAAAATATAATGATGCATGCAATTATTACTGATCTAAAAGAACTCTGAAAAGACATGAATCGCTAATATTTTGCATGCTGATCAATTTTTCACTGAGGTTTGAGGAGTTAAGGGCTATTAAATTAACAACAACAAAAAAACAACATTAATTAGAATGTCTAAATGTAGACAATTATATTTGATTTTTTTCATTAAGGTTTAAGTTTTGGAAAAGTATTGAGCATTTTCTTTTTCTTCTGAGTACCTGTAGGTGCCTGAAAGCACCCATTGTCATCTTAAGGCACTGATAAGGACAATAAGCAAAGCATTGGGAGCATGCTTTTATTTTTCTGTTGTATATGAAGTGCATGTCACGCAAAATGCAGTACGGAAGGAACACCATGTGGCTCTGTGACTAAAGCTGTTCCTAGGACTGGAGCCAGTAGCTCTCCACAGTTTTTCTGTGAGAAGCCAAGCCAGGGGTCCCAAACCATCACTCAAATCCACACACAATGTCTGCAGACAATTCCTTGACTGCTTTTTGCCATTATTTGTGTATCCACTGAGCCATGGCCCCTTGAGGCCATGGGTACGCTGGGTCCGCCTTCATCAGGTGGCAGCGGAGCAGGGAGGTGGCAGCTCGGTGCCCACACCACACAGCTCTCTGCGCATTGCTCTGTCCAGGAACAGCCACATTGTGGCACAGCTCATGTTCCGCATGGAAGGAGGGCATGCTGAGAAAAATAATTGAAAACGAAGCCACATTTAAAAGTAATCAAGTTACTCCTTGGGATTAAGTTCTGAGAGCCAAATTTTAGCCTTGTGCTACGGCAGTGCTTTGCCAGGACCACGTAGCTTGGCCCAGCTCCATGCCTGAAGAGAGTTTACTACCTTTCTGAGAAAACAGAACATAGGAGGCCAGATTCTCATCACTTTCATGCCTGCGTAAATGCAGCACTTTTCAGTGGAGTCCCCCAAATGAATGTGTTTGTCCCTAAAGAAAGCAGAAAGAGACCAGCCCCACAGCTGCTGACCTCCTGCTGCTGTCTCTGACTCTGCTCCCAAAGGGAAAAGTTCCTGCACAGGGAAAGCAAAACATGGATGTTCAGAGGGCATGGCGTGTCCCTGATCTTCCATCCACTGCAACATGTGGGAGTCTAGTTATGGAGCTGCCAGGTTTTGGTGCTCGGCGAAGTTAAATCTGCCATTAAGCTGTACTGCTTAAGAGAAAAATCTGAAAGGAGCAAAACGCTGCAGGTACCAGCCACTGGGAGGATTTCCTGTTATTTATGTCTCTAAAAGTCGTATCACTGAGCCAGGGCTCTTTCCTCTCATCCTGATGTGCACATACATGACACGCAGGTATGTAGGAGTAGGACATTACTCGTGTGAGTGGGGAGACCTTGTTGCCAGCAGACATCCCTGACTCATGCAAGAAGAACACTGCATCTCCTCAGTACACCATGCATACCCAGGATACTGGTTTTAGGCAAACTAACAGCACGTTACAGCCTATTGCAGTGTTGTCTAAAATATATGTATTTGTGTACATCTATTTATGTATATCAATTTGTATGTATGTGTCTATGAATATTTAAGAAAATCATAAATTAGGAGTTTGAGTTTAGCAAAGAGAAAGAAAACTGTTGAGAACACGAACAAGATTCCTTATAACTGTGACAAATACACCAGCCTAGGTTCTGCTGCACTGAGGTGCTGCATTATAACATATGTATCTGTCTCTCCAGTTTCTTATGCTGAACCCATCAGCATGTTATTTGAAGACTTTTGTGTCATATATCCTACACTGTGCTCTGACAGTATCTAGGCACTACAGAGTGAGTTAAGAATGGACTGACACTTCCAAGACAGTCCCTTGCTGTTAGTTTAGCGCTGTTTCATGTGAAAAATATCTTCAGAATGGCTGTTTTTCTTTCAGATAACAGACCTGTCTACCCTCACTGCTGACAGCTCCATCCCTTCCACTTCAGAAAACAGAGGGCATCATTAAAATGTTGACATTCACCAAACATTTGTTAAATTTATCATGGTTCTCTGTATAGGAATACCAAGAAAAGAAAACAATGAAGGTAAATACCAAGGTCTGGTAAATGTCAAGATTTTAATGGAACCCACATTGTTGAAGACCTCAAAACCAACCATTTGCTCAAGAAAAATGTCATCACTCCTTTACTTTTCTGGTTCTTGAAAATTGGAAGGCAGGTTTTACTAAAATCAGGTCTGTAGTGCCCTAAGTGAGAGTCACCACATCTGTGATCCCATTAGAAGACTTCTCTTCTTCCACAAACACATCTGTCAAAAGTGGTAGAAAACAATTCAAGTAGTGAAATCAAATGTGCTGACTTCTTTGGGATTGTGGTTCAATATTCACTGAAGTCAGTGGAATATCTTTATCAGGTCCCTCTAATTGCTTTTGGTTTTGCAACATTCATAAGTGAGAAGTTTGTTACCTCTTTTTTCAAGCTGTTTCTAAGATGCAATACAAAATTTAAATAATAATGTGTCATTTTTAGATTGCACTAAATCTATGAGTGACTTAATGACCAAATGTAAGGATTTAGGGACATAAGAATATCAGCTGTCAAATCAGATTGGATGCATTGAGCAAAATGATCCTGAAAATAGAGACTTTATAGAATGCCATGTACCAGCAGAATGTGACTGTAGAGGTATTTTCTCCTCATCCTTCTGTCAGATAGAAAGAATTCTTTGCTTTAGGTATGCATACTTATTTCCTTTCAGGTTTTGTTGCTCTTACAATCTAACTGTGAAAGATCTTATTGTCTACAAATGAATAAAGTACCTTATGCCCAATTCTGGCCTTTTCCCAAAAAAGCAGATACAGAGCTCAGCCTCTCTCTCATTAAACTGATGTCAGAATTCCTATTGTTTGTCCTAACATTGGAAGAGATTTCTCTGTTGAGACTTAATTCACCAAAAATGTCACAGAATCAACCAAAAGGATTTGTGAGGTCCTTGTTTGATTTCTAAGGTTATATGAGGCAAAAAAAAAAAAAGGGAAAAACTATAAAAGCATGGAAATTAAAAAAAAAAAAAAAACAACGTAGTTCTGATTTTATTTTTCAAAATCGTTTTATTACATCTTCTGCCTATGTTTTACACTGTTAAAAATGGCCAAATATCAACCATTCAAGTATGTCTTTTGTCTTTCGCTGTGAAGGACTGGGATTAAGACTACAGTATTCAAAATGCTAAAAATGCTTTCAGTCTCTGATCTCTAATTAAGTAGCCCCTTATCAAAGGACATCCATTCAGAGAAGAAAGGAAATCCCATCATTTAAAGGGACAGTAGTCATTAAATATAAATGAGAAGATAACAGGAAGGCTATGTTCTCTTAGCATGCATCATATCCCACGGTGATTTTTTTACTTATAAAACATTAAACTGATTGCATACTGTTTTGCTCTGTATCACTCACAAGGACTACACTTGGATAATGAAGTGTAATTAAGAGGAGTCTTACGTATCTCTTCATTCAAAGCCAATGATTTTCTTTGTGCAGTGCTTTCCAGAGGTAATCTTTACCATTGATTTAATTGATCCAGCTGTCTTCAGATGTTAGAAATGGGTACCAATGGCTAGATCATTGAGACATGTTTCTGCTCGGCTCATAAGTCAAACAAATATAAACATGCAGCATTCCTCACCAGTCATCAGGCCTGCTTACTATGTCCAATGCTCAGCAGCCATTCCTTCCTTTGAATAACATGAGGTATGACCATTTTTATATTTTTCTGAGACTCTTCTTTGCATTTGAATTTGACAAATGGCATGTAAATTGGGTATTTTTTAAAATTGTATAAATTTTTTTCTTTCTTTCTTTCTTAAATTCAGCTACTGTGTTTTAAAAGCTAGTAAAATATTAGCAGGACTTGGGGATATCAAATACCTAACTGCTGGCTTTCTGAGCGCTGAAAATCTGCAATACTGGTCTATGACGTTGAGAGCAAGAGCATAGAAACTGAGGGAAGATTGGTGCCCTCTCAGAAGTGCAGCATCTTACAGAGATGTGTTATTCCTGACAGCTGACATTTCACTAAGGGTGATAATAACCTCCTTGACACCTGGCTGGGAAGTCACGGTAAAGGCCTGCTTGGGAAGCTGTGCAGCCCAGTAACGACAGATAGGTGAAACTCAGTATAGACATGCTAAAATACAGGGTAACCACAAATTTAAAAACTGAGACAAACTGAGCTTATGAAATTGAACATGGTCTGATTTTCACTTAGATTCAACAATATTTTATCTTGATCTTCTATTACAGAAAATACCTTTGAGTGAAAGAATTAATTTGTCTACTCTCCAGAACTAATATGGGAAAAATAAGCAACTAACCGCTGCATAAATAACTCCGTTACTGGACAGCATCAGCCCAGTCTCTTTCTTTTTTCTTTATCAACAATTAATTGTAATGCATTTCATCAGCAATTCTGATACCTGCCTACAAGTAAGCTTGGAAGTGATCACCATGACTAAAGCAACTGATTTGAAGATGAAGGTGCTCTGGTTTACAAATGGGTGGAACCAAAGAGAGACTGCTTGTTATACGAAGTGAATATTTAGACTACATCTGGCTTTTCATGACAGGGTATTAAAGCAAGCCATCTCCTTTCCTGTATGGATGGAGTAGGGCCATGGGATGATTCACTCTTCATTCCTTCCAGAATATGAATATATATAAAGGAACATACAGCTATTCTGCACTGCAAAGAACTATAGAAGTGTTAGTGGCTTTCCTTTTGCTTTCATTCATCTGGAAAGTGTTTTAATTAAGTATTACACACTAGATTCTGAAAAGTCATATGATATTTTGGATAACAACCAAGAAAAAAGATGACTTTTAATACTACAGTTTTAGAGCTCACAAGAGACCTCAGACAGTTTGTTATTCATTTCAACTTAATGCAAGCATTAACAAGTTTACTGAACAAGGTTTCTGCTATCTGAAATGTCTTGAATCTCTAATGCACTTTATTAATTGTTCTAATATAATGCAATGCAACTTATTGTATACGTCTGGACATTCTTTGGAAAATCAGGATAATGGGGTCCCTGACCATTAAAAATATCCCATGGAAAATATATTTTATAACTTCTCAGTTATCTGCTGTTCTGGATATATAAATTCAAAAATAAAGAGCTCTTAGAATAGAGGGATCATTAGGAGGGCAAAAACATCAGAGTGGCAAAACAATAACATTCTTTAGCTGCTAATAATCTCAGAACTGTTAGAAATGCTTCCTGCAGTCTGCAGTTTAGAAACCAAGGCAATGCTAATGATATTTTCTATCCTCAGGACCCTCAGTTGTGTCATTAGTATAAGCTCATCTCAAGGTAAATGCTCTGCATAACTGAAGGAGTGATTTGGAACTTGTTTTTGTACGGTTGCGCCACGCAACCTGTGTGCTGCACCGCGCTGGGGCACGGCAGGCTGGATATGCCGAGGGACAGTGCTTACTGCAATTGTCACAGCTGTGATGAGACCTAGTCAAGTGCATGGCACTGCCTGCTTCATGGCAGGCCAACCCCGTCAGCTCTAGATCGGGGTGAGCCCAACTCACAGTCTTGTATGCTAGGTGTCAACGCCTTTAGACAGAAGAGAGGAGGTTTGAGAACTGCAGGTGCTAGCAGTGCTAGCCAGAGTTATTTACAGGATTAGGTGAGAGCAGCAACTGCAGCCATATTATACCTCCATAGCAGAGGCTCCTTGTGTCCTCCTCCTCCCTGTCTGTCCATACAGGGACACATCCAGCAACTACACAAAGGCATTGCTAGTTGAAGGAAACAGCTGTTACCATTAGAGTTTACTGGAAAGCAATCTTCCATGTTGTATGGTCTATAGAACATAAGAACTACCTTATCTATGACATTTTTTCCTAATTCTGAGAAATCAGAAGAGCGTGTTATTTGCTAACTGTGGTTTTTCTTGTGTCCAGGAGCTCATTTTTGTCTTATATTTGAATTTGAGCAGGTCTTAGTGCAGCGAAGTTGCAGTTCAGAAGTAAGAAATAAATAATAAATGCAGAAGTGTTCACAGCTCCCAAAATATTGATGCATCCTGATTTTGGAAGCCTCTATAAAACAAGTACATCATATTTCAAGTACAATAAAACATCATTCTTGTAGAATTTAAGGAGATATAAAACCCCTTGTCAACCTTTGTCCTTCCATGCACTGCTGAATTTATTAAGCCTAATCCTGAGACATCTGGCTGACTTATACCACTCCTGTTTTATTCTTCAAATGCCACTGATTTACATGATATTTTGCCTTAGACTGGGCAGCCAGGCTTTGATATCTGATCCCCATGGGAGTGTTGATTAATAAGGGCTGAGAGGAAAAGTTCTAAGTGCAGAAAATGAGAGTAAATGAGAGTCCTTTGTAAATGAGAGTCCTGGGATCTGCAATGATTTCAGATTACAGTGCTGCTTGCATACGTATGTGTGCGTGCAGTTGGTCCTTCAGCATGCCAACATCTCTTAGTACGCTTTAGAAAAGATGCTCTGAACACTAATAATCTGTGGAGCTAAGATATCTTGGTTCAGATAATTCTATAAAAATTGAACAGTGTATTACAAATGGAAAAATAAAAAACTGCAGAAAAGATACTGTAAAAGCAGCAGGCTAAGGAAAACAAAAGTGCTAGATATTGTAGCTGGGAACTGTGCAATTTATTCCTAAAGGTATAATAAGAATGGACACACTGCTTTAAAAATCAAGCTCCATATTTGAGGCATAAAGGACCATGAAAGTAAGCTGTATGTTTGACACCAGGCCAGCCACCTGACCTCATTGCTTTGGGCTGTTCCTGAGCAAGCAGGAGCTTCTGTATTTCCTGTATTCCAATTTTGAAAGGGTCAATGTGTAGTCTAACAATCCTGAGTACACAAAGCATCTGACACTTTTTCATGTGACCACACATGACCTTTCTTAATGTGGAAAGGGCTGTGAATCTATCAATTTCCACCAAAACCTAATAATGACTTGTGTTACATGGATGTAACAAAAACTACACTGCAAATTTATTGAAAAATGTTTGTAACGTATGCAATCAAAATGAAGAAAACATCTTTGGAAACTCAGATTGCAATAATCTCAGGTTTGCCTGATGACCTTCACTGAGCCAACTGTGAACTGAGAATGCTGTGAAATCCACAGAGATCACATTTTGCGACCAGCCAAATGTGGAATGCTGGTTATGGTTTTCAAGGAATATGATTAGCTTAGTATTTTTATTTTATTTTACCTCAGATTAGTTGTACAAGGAATATCAAAGCTGGCATTTTGTAGCCAGTACAGCTAGGAGTATTTAAATCAGAACATAGATCATTCTTCTAAGTACAGATGAGAAGGGCAGGCAGTTAGTAGTTTCAAAACATATGGTTAATAGGCCTATGCTTTTAATTTATAGCTCTATGATTACATTTTTTTTTTCAGTTAGTAGATATTGGGAAATGAATCTTCAGGTGTTCCTTAATTATTTTTAGTTCAGCTAATGAGATGTATTGCTACAGTCCAAACTCTAGGCTTACAAAAAAAAAAAACAAAGGCTAAAAGAAGGATACATGCCCATGATTGTTTTCTTGCTGAATGCAATTTAGGGAAAAAATATATATATATGTTATATATATACACAAAATTTCTTAACTGTTAAGCAGTTTTTAAAAAATAATTGTTGTTCTGCATTGTAGACGTTTAATTGTTGTGCTCTGTGCTTCATACTGGGTTATTAAAAGACCCAGTGCAAAGGAGCTGGGTGAGGTCATGTAGAGGCTGAACATTTATCCTTGGTTACATGGTGGGAGCAGCCCCTTTTCCATGGGACATTAGGAGATGAGGTTGGCCTCACGCTGGAGCTGAGGTGGCTGCAGGACGAGGGTGTCTGCACACTCACCAGTGCCACCCTGCTCTGCAGCTTCTCAGTGGCTTGGTAAAAGCTCAAAGGAGGGTGCAATACATCCCTGCAGCCAGTATCTCCGGTGCCACTGCTGCACCTGGAGAGTGGGACATGGGACCACAAGAGGCAGATGGCTTGCAGGAGAGAGGAGATGATGCCTTGTATCAGCATTTCTCTCCTCCTCCCCTTCTCTTGGAATAACTTTCCTTTACCAGTTCATTTGGTGAAGCTGGGATCTTATGGATGCTGCTTTCCTCTTGTGCTTAACTAATGCTGCATCTTCTCACAGGCCCAAGGCATCCGTTGCGATGAGCAGTCTCAGTATGCCTGTAGCAAAAAGCTGTCATTCAGAGATTAAAAAAGACAACTGTTTACATACTGTAATACTTTTTTTTTTTTTTTTTTTTTTTCCCAATGTATGTTTGAAAAGGTACAAGGAACACACAGGATTCAGGCAGCTTTGTAGCTAACTCCATTTCACTAAGGCAGGTTTGCTTGTTCTTTGGCCACTGGTTGGACTACCTGATAGTTTTCCATCACTGTGCAGGGTTCTTAGCATTCCTCATGTGTTGTTTGTGCTGTTCCGGAGGTTTCTGTGGAAAAACAGATTGACAGATAATACAAAGAAGGGTTTTTGTCTTTTATTTTTCTCCCTTTCATTCATTTTCTGTACTCTCTAAAGTAAAGTAGACAAGGAGGGGAGGAAGGTAGCACAGGACTTGGCAGAAAGACTGCACTTACTTGAGTGCTGCAGGAGGCTGAGCATACATCATCTGTGTCCGTTTCAAATATCCCAGTTTTATTCTGAGCTGCACAAGATGCACAAGACCCTATTCACTTGAGTAAGCCACTCGTGCAAGGGGTCCTGGTAAAAAATCATGTTTTCTGTTGTTCGGACCAGTCCTGACGAGGTCTTTGTTTTGGGAACTTTTCTTCATCCTGTTATCCTTGTATCTGAAAGTGTTCTGTGTATGTCAAAGTAGTTTTAGGGGCTGCTGCTCTATCTCACCTCACTGAGTGCTTGATGTGATAGCTACTGTGCAGGCACTACTGGTTCGTACTGTGGTGCATGAACTGCTTCATACTGACAACAGTCATCTGATCCCCAAATTCATCATTCTGCCCTCCTGTGTTTGGTGGAGGCTTCAGAAATCTGTGGGGCATTAAGGAAATGGGAGACATAGGATGCTCAGGGACAAGTAGAACTGGTGTCAGGAGACTGAAGGGATGTGATCCTTTGCGCCGAGGTCAGGGCACAGAAATCACTGCATTCTTCCAGAGTGAGAACTTCAAATTTTTGGTAACTGGTTCCTTTCCTTTAGCATCCGAGTTTTAAAGGAGTTGTTGCATTCCCTGTGGGTTGAGTTTGTTGACAGAATATAGAAGTAATTCCTGATGCTGAGTCTATTCATGTATTTTGGACTGAGCTGTGTTCCCTTTTCAACTCCTAAATAATGGAGAAGAAAGATAATAAATTGTTATGTATAAATTATCTTAGACATATTTTGACCTTGATTTAAACAAGCTCTACTAATAATATAGGAATGGGGAGCATGGGGGTTGACATGATTGCCAGCAAGGTATTTATAGAATTGTTTGAACTCGCTTTACATTAATTAAAACAGAGTATAGGTTATGTTTAAGTAAATGAAGTCAATTTAGTTCATCATCATTTTTGCAGTGTTGCAAATTAACATAACAATGACAACTATAGTTGTCACTGACTTGAGCAGCAGCAGTTAATCATTGCAATTAATCATTATTTATACATAATTCATAATGATCGATCATGCTTGACTCTAGGATCACAGTGGGCTTATACGAAATACAACGTAAATAAAAAAATAACTATCCAAAATCTAGGAAAATCGGGCCCTTGTTTTCCATTTTGATGTACTAATGCAAGCTATCACTGCCACGTGTCTGAATTTGTTCACACTTGTTTAGTTTGAATTAACCTTGACAGGTGAGAAGTGAGATTGCAACACATGCAGGCAAATTAAATAAATGTCCCATGTATGTCTGAGATAGCTGTGTACATGTCAGAGTTCTAGTGAGTCTGTCAGGCAAAACTGGTAACCAGGGATAAGGGAGTTTTGCAGCTTTGCTCAAAAAATGCATCTTTAAACCATTAGTAACCTGCAGCATAGTATGAAGTATAAAATTCTTACTGAATACCTGAAAGACAAAATCTTTCCTTACCTCGTGGGAATGTACGTATTATGCCTGCAAGACTTCAGAGCAAATAATGAAGTTAAGTATTTTTTATCTGAAGTGCCTCCTTTCCACTTGTGGAATTTCCACATTTTTCTCACTTGCTCAGAGATGAACTGATGATTTGGCCCAGCAATCCTCTCTTCCTGTATTATGCTGAATACCAGAACAAAGCAACCTTTGGTTTTCAAGAACCCCTCTGAGTTCCTCATTGGTCCATGTTCTCAAAGGTTCCTCATTAAGGGCAGCTTCTGAAGTAGACATTGAAGAGTGGTTTATAAATAATTTGCATTATCAGTGTTCAAAATTACTCTGTAAAGTAAATTTGTGGGCTACCTATGTGACTTTACAGGCTGCAAGTGTTTTGCTCTAGACCCTGTTTTGTTTTGGTTTGTACCAAAATTTTTCCATGTATGTGCTCATCTGCTTCTCTGGCAAGCAGAAAAGCAATGACATAAATCAGTGTATTCTTAGAATGCTTTGCAGCACTACTTTTCAAGTTAAGTCTGCCTAGACATGTTTATGAATGTTCTTTGCACTGAAAATTAACGATAGTTCAGACACATACTGCACCCCAAAACAAATTATTTTAAATGGAAGGCTATCTTAAAGGTGTTTTTCCTCAATGAGTGAAAAGCAAATACATATTTAAATCCAAATTAATTTAAAATTTTTTAGTTTGCTTTAAGGAAAACATGAAAGAACCTAGGCTCCGTATCTGTAACGAACTGCAGTGATAATTAGTTCAAAATGATTGTTTCTCTGAGCGCTGCTGCATGCACTGCTCAGATGAAAATTCAGTACAAACAAAATGAAAACATTAAAGATTGATAGCCTGTGATTTCTGGGCAGAGGGTAAGAACCCACTGGAAAAGCTGTTTAGTGACCTGGTACAGCAAAGGATGTTTGAAAGCAAGAGCTTTATTCTTAACCAAACAAAATATTTCAAAAGTAGCAAACCCTTTTTAAATTCCTCCATGAAATGAAAGCCTCTTCAAGAGTAGTTTGGTAGAATTAAACTATTAATTCATCGGATTTCAGCAGCGTCTGATCTCTGAATAGCATGCATACTATTTTGTGCCTGAAGGACAAGCAGAACCATGTGAGTCCCAAAAGTGGGTAGACATCCTCAGAGCAAGCTTAGAGCAGCAGATAAAAATCATGCTCTATCTGCCTCAGAACAGGCCAGGCAAGAGGGAGCCATCACTAAGTACTGGATTCCAAATTAGTCTTCCTTCTACAGGTGTAATTTCAGTCTTGTTTTCTACGCAGAAAAGTTCCTTTCTTTTTTCTTTTTCTGTTTCTCCTTTTTTTTTTTTTTTTTTTTTTCCCCCCACTCATTTGCCAGTAGTTTAAGGTCCTTCATGAAACAGTTGTTTTTATCATGCTGCAGTACTGGTCCTCTGGGAGATCACTCCTTTCCACCACCAAGGACGTGGGCTTGCTTTTCATCTTCAAGCTGGTGCTTGTTCATGTGTCTCCTCTGTTCTGCCAATGACACCCTCACCCTCTGTGACTACCGTGCCCCAAGGGGATGCTACTAGAGCAAACTGCTTCTCCGTGTGCAGCTAACTGCAGCCATGCACAAGCCCTGGACTGAGGCCACCAGTAGCGTGGCAAAGCTGGGAAAAAGGCTCTGATGTGCACCTTTTTTTCTGAGCCCCGGCAGGGAACTAGTATTTGTTTAGAACAGAACTGTGCTGCCTTTCTTCCCCAGCATATTCACACCATTTAACAGTGGTAATGTGGTTTATTACCTAAGTTGAATTAAGAATGGATTCCGGCATTGTCCTTCTGTTTTCTCAGTCACAAAGGGAGCTGGAGAGAGGAGTGCAGTAAAAAATGAGGAGAGCTACTGGGGAGGGAATTAAGAAAAACCTTTTCAATGGTAGAGGTAGACCTTCACCCAGGGTAGCTGAGAGACATATTTTGTCCAGCTGGGATCCACAGCCCAAAGGAAATCAATATTTTTTTATTTTATTTTATTTTTTTTATTTCCTTTTGGTAAATGAGGAACTGAGCAGGGTTGCTGCCAGACATACACAGGTGTAAGCCTCGGAGCCTAGGGTATTCAAGGTCAGGGAAAGCACAGACACTTTCAGGTTGGAGTGCTAGCAGGTGTCTGGTTTTGAGAGGCCAGTGCTCTCTGTAACTCCTGCTTTTGGTGCTAAATCTTTTATTCTGTCCAGCCCTGTATCACTCAGTTCTTATAGATATGAGAAAAAGAAAACAGAAGTTCTTTCTAAGCACGATTTTTCTGTGTTGTTTACATATATCAGTCACTCTTGTGCTGATGAACTATTACTGTCTAGATACAACATGCTTAGCAGAGAAAAAGACTTATCAAGATTGATGTTTTCAAGAATACTGGCTTATAAATCATAATGTACATATATGTTGTCCAAGGTGGTTGGTTAGAAAACCAGTTGGTTTCTGAAATGCAGTGAGCTTATCCATTTTTCAGGATACTTCTGTAAATAAGGGTTAAGTGGAGCTTGAAAAAGTCAACGACATTATTTTCTCCTAAAAAATCTCTCTTTATGTGAGGTCCTGAATATAATAATTTATCAACTGCTTTCCCTTCTTTTGTATGTTTTGTTGCAGCCCTGTGAGACTCATAAGTACAAGAACTATGATTCTTTTAGGGTCAAATCACAAATAAATAGGTAATTAATTTTTTTTATGTGACTATAAAAAAAACTCTGTAATATACAGTGAGTGGGTGTCAAAAATATAAAGGTACTAAAAATAGGAAAACATATGGAGACTAACACTTTGATATATTTCAATTTTTATCTCTAGAAATTCAAGGTTTGATTTGGGAGCACAGAAACAAGCATGTGTATGAATGAGTGACATTGTCATATTGGCATGTTGTTGCGGATGTTGGGGAGGAATGTGTTGCACTGTACTCTTATTATTCCTCACTCCATTTATGAGTGCACAGGAATAACTGCAAATTCTAATGATGCTAAATGAATTTGCAGATTAGTTGCATAAGAAGCTGTAGGCATTTGTGTAGATAATATGGATGTATCTATGCATACAGCAGAATACAATTACTTTTTTTCCAGCCTTTTTTAAAGTTTGAGTAAAACTCTTAACTGTTCAAAACTGAGAGTGCTCTTGATAACCAAAGTTAGAAATGAGAACTCGGAAAATCTGTACTGCATGTGTTTATTTTGTGTCCCCCTGCAAGGGTTACCAAAAGACAATTTTTCCCAGGTTGCAGCTTGTTGTGGGTTTCTTGGACTGCAGTAGGGATATAGGACTGCAACACCTTGTGCTGCACAGGGACCCGGTGTACCTATGCATTTCATGGATGTTACTTGGAGATTTAATTGTCTGAAGATGTAGTCCAAGGTTTAGTCTTCAAAAAAACGGGTGCTTATTACCAACAGCCACTTTCAGCCACTTCTCAGTCAGTGCTGATAAACTTGTACTTCATGAGGTTCAGGTGCTTGGAGGGAAAGCACTATGATATGCATACTACCTCTTTTTTGAGGGCTGCTCTCTCTTCTCTCACCCACAACTGCAGTTCCACCACAACCCCAATGTCATCTACACTCACACACACGTTTTGTGTTCCTGTGTCTTCTGAGGGAGAGGTGGCAGTAGCCGATGACCTTCCTCTCGATCCTCTCTATCATCTTAATCACATTGCCAGACACCTGGCAGACACTGAGTGAGAGCAACCTGCAGTGTCTGTACAGAAGGTGCAGTCCAGCTGGATCTGTATTTTTTTTTTTGTATTTTTTTCATTATTTGTGCAAACAGTCTGCTGTGGTGTTGAATCTCTGCTCTCGTGATGCACGCTGAAAGACAGTCACAGATGTAGAGCAGGAATGCTCAAATCTTCATGTTTGTGCAATAGGGAGCTGTGAGGAAAGTACAGGTAGCGTTCTTTATGATCAAAATTAGGTGTACAAGTGGAGGCTGTCTGTGCCGTTGTGTCCTATCAGGAATCAGCTATGGGTGCGGTGTGAGTTTGTGTCTGCAGTCTTGATGTGAGGAATACCACCGCTCTGGGGGCTGGTGGGGCCAGGGGCCTCCTCGGCACTGCTTGGTGAAGGCGTCAGCAGACAGGCCCCTGAGCTCCTCAGGAGCCTTCCTGTGCATGCTTGCAGCCCTGCTTGCTTGATACTCAGAGACTGCAGATGGTTGGGGTTCAGAAATATGAGTGCACTCATTTGATCACTCCCTGTGCCCACAAAGAGGTCAGCATTGCAGTGGCTGGAGCTCTTTCCTTGTCCAAGCCTATTTTAAATTGCAATTTTGTTAGAATATTTGAAGAGTGAGACACTATCACAGTTCAGGACCTTCCAAGTAATTATACTTTGACAGAGAGGTTAGAGATAAGCTTGGTTATCAGGCACCTGGGTTGATGAGGGCTAGTGATGAAAGACGATTTCTTAATAGGCCTTTATTTCATGGAGGCTGCCTGATTTCCATTTATAGATAAATAACAGTAGTGAAGGTTTTTTGACTTCTGCCATTGCTGTGGCATATTTTTCCAAGAAGATCTGGCTATGCCTGCTGTGAATACAATTTGTTACAGCAACATGCATTTGCTTCATTCAAATATGATTTGAAGGTACTTTTCAATTCCATTGAATTCTTCTTGTTATAAAAATTCAAACAACAGCATACAATTTACCTTCTGAATCACTCTCCATATAATTTCCCGTATGGGCTACCTGTTTATCAGTCATTTTTCTCTTTAATTCTTGTAATGTAGTAATTGGCTCAAAACAAAACAACACATCATTTCTTGTTAGAGCTCAGAACACGTTTAAAAACTAGACCAGGTTCGTATAATATCCATGAATGAATGCAAAGAAGATTTGAGATAGATGTCAATGGTCTAAGGTTGATTTATTTTTATGCCTGAATTTGTGCAGATTAATAGTCATACTTTTTCACATAATTATCATTCTCCATTACCACATTTTGCTTTTAGCCTAATTTGAAATCCCTACTGCGAGCTACATTTTATAAACCATCTACTTTCACTCAGAACCTTACCAAAAATTTTTTCTCTCTGGCTCTCATGCCAGCTAGGGGATAGGGCTAGATAATTTCGTTCAGAAAGCCTTTCAGAGACCAGAGAGGTTAAACGCTTTTTCTGCAATTTCTGCTCAAACAGGCTAATTTTTAGAGAATTTCAGAGCTGACAAAATAGTGTACACTGCTGGGATTGCAGACTGCAGTCATCATCTATACAGACAAGAACTGTACCTCCAACATCTCCAAAAAACCTGCACGAAAGTCCTTCCTGGACCCATCGCCACAAGTGCTGAACTTCAAGGCAATTTATCTAAGTGTGTTACCCCACCACCGTTTTTTACTTAGGAAAACCTGAGGATGTTGCCACAGACCTTGAGCTCCCCTTCCTTTTCTAAACTCTCCAGTGATAGCTAAATCAGTTAAACAAATCACAACTGAAATTCATACTACAAATTCTCTCTTCTTCCTAAACATATCCATCCCTGTATTTTCTCTTACATGTTAATGTCTTCCAGAGTAACTAAAAAAAAATTTAAACAAAGGTATGCAAATATTCTTCACCCTAGAGTGAGCTTGGAAATGGGAAACTTTTCCTATTTATATTATCATTCCAAACTTACTTTCTTCTACTCTGTTACTTATGTTGCTGTACCACAGACAGCATTTCAGTAAATTCAGATAATGAAAAACCTAACATGGTCCATTTATGGGTCAAATAGTATTTTCAGATGTTTGTTTTAAGTTCATCAGTGTTTTTTCCCAAATCATGTTGTAAAAACGTTAATGACGAATACTTACCAGCAGAGAGAAGAATAAAATAGATTAAAAGCCTTCTTAGATAATTTACTTCCATTTTCCTTGGCAAAACATGTACATCAAAGCTCAGTCTTTTTTTTCTTCTACCTGGAGTTCAATCCCATATGCAGTACCATAGTCAGACTTAAATGTTAATCAAAATTAATATGAAGAGGAGGCCTTATTTTTAGACCCAAAGCAACAAAATCCTGATCATCATTTCACCTGAAGTACAATTGTAGGACTCTCCAATCTCAGTCTCAGAGGTAACAACTTGATTTATCTCCACTTCATGTTAGGTTCTGAATCATTATGAAAATGAAGCTTTTAAATTTCGTCTTTCATTTTCCTTTTTTCTTTTTTTTAAAGTAACAGGATTTTTTGTTGCTGTTGTTTCTCAGGTCTCATCCTGAATTTAGATGCAGCTCATTCTGCATTTTGTAGTTTAGTGTTCTCATGGATTATTTGTTTCTATAAAACTTGATACAGCAAGAGAAAATGCTACTCTTTCATTGAGATTTGTTCCCTATACATGTTAACTGATTATGTAGTTGAACTCTGTGACCTATTTATCATCCTGCAAGAAACAGAAATGGCTTTGTCACAAGCTGCAGAATATGCTCAGGATTGCACAATGCTCAGTCCCTACTGCCTTCTGAACAGTGATATATTTTGGCATCTAATATTTATGTTCATTTCAACATGTATTCTCATTTTTCATCTGCATTGCCCTTGGTGATGATAGAAATTAGTTTTATTATGGCTTCCTTTAAAGGACATCCAGGCTCAGAGAAAAAACAGGGAGGGGAAAAGTCATCCAGAGGCATGGGCTCCAAATTGGTATGTCAGGGAAGAACATCCATGAATTTCCTCTTGAAGTATAGTGATCCATAATCCGCTCTTGTATTATACACTTATAAATTACCTTCTTTTATGGTATGTCATTTAACTACACAGGTCTTTGTATCAAAACCAGTGTTTCAAGCCCAGGCTGAGGCTGTCAGTGCTGGGAGGTCACCCTGAAAAATAAAATGGATAGCAGTCCTGACAAGCAAAGACCTCTTTTGCATCAGACCCAGGTGGGGATGTGGCTGCTGCGAGTCCATGGCAAGTCCTCGTGGCAGCATTTGTTCCCGTTATGTGGGACGGGCTGACACCGCTATCTGTCACTCACCACGCGGCACAGCTTTTGTGTTTATGCTGCACCTCACTTTTTCCTGAGATGGCCTCCCTCTAGGCTGCTGTAGTTTAAATCTTAGGAGTCAGGTGCTATTTTTCCCATGTCCAGCCTGTCAGCCTGGATCTTTGTCAAGCCTCTAGCAGGCCCTTTTCTCCTCCCCACTTCCAGAAGGGAGGCATTTAAGTAAGCCAAGTTTCAATCTCTGACAGGAAACAGATAAAATAATAAAGCATCCTTCCACAGCATGTGAAGTTGGGGTAAAAGTGTAGTGAAGGAAGGAGTAATTAAAGCAAAAAAAAAAAAAAAAAAAAAAAAAAAAAAAAAAAGTTCTGCATTGCCTAATCTTCAACATCCAACTTGCTTAAAAAATCATGGAAATTGTACTATAGCTGCAGCATTTTTGTTAGACGGGCCCTAATTATCTGACACTTATTTGGTCAAATTGACAAAATCTATTAAATATATATGAAAATATTTTGCGATATACAGATAATAACCTTGCCCTTTAGACCCATGGTTGCAGAGATAATGATTTGGGGCTTGCTAAACATTTCACTCATGTTTCAAAACTTCTGCAAGCTGTTTTTCTTTTAGGAAAGAGCTTGCGAGCCTCAGTAGTGTCTCTACAGCTCATTACAGGGAAGGAAAACAGGCAGGCAGGCACAACGTGTTTAATCTGAAGCTGTTAAAATACAGTGCGAGTGGGGGAGTGAGCTGGGTGACTGATGGAAATTCCAGGACTTCCAAATAAATTGACAGAAACGTAGCTTTGCGGTGCAAAGACAAATGTGTTATTCACAGTCTTCTGGAGTTCAGAACTTAAACCTGACATCGGTACCTGCTATGGCTCGTGAACAACTTGCCTAATTTCCTTCCCCCCCTTTCCCCCCACACGCGGATTGTGAAACTAATCCTGCTTTGCAGGGGTCTTGCTGCTCTTGAGTCCTTTGTGAAGCCCAGCAGCACACAGTGCGGGTCTCAAAGATGATCTTTAAATAGCTAATAGAATCCATACGTTGCTGCTATCAGTTGATCACAAAGCATTTTCCAGAAGAATTGTATTCCCCAAAACGAGGGGGTGCTAGATGAATAAAGTCACTATATGAAAGTTTTACCCCTGTTTTCCTGTCACCTTCCTCCCCTCTTCACTCCCCAAGAGTTTTTGTAACTTGAATGATTTCAGTCCAAGCCCCAGAAAGCTGCATTAGCCCAGGGAGGATGAAGTCTAGGTACAATATTGGTGCAGGAACAAGTTGCAAAGGTGATAAAACTCAGAATGTTTTAAGCCAGCTTCGCTGCTAAAGGACACTTTACACTGGAAGCTTTGCACTGAATCTCCCGAGCCCTCGTCCAATCTGTGTAGCAGGCTATTTTCTCTCCTTTTACCTCTGCCATGCTGGATGCCTAAGCATCACTTTTGAAGCAAAGATTGTCAATATGTGTAATGACTGCTTTACTTGGGAACTGTGGCACAAAATTCTTGCATTTCTGTATGCGTAAGCCATTTTCCCCTTCCAGCACCGACAAGTAAGGAAGTCCACCGCTGAACCTGTCTGGTCCCAGGACTATGTTGTCCATTACTGGCTCTTTCAGCTCTGCCTAGGTTTTCTAAATCATGATACTCAGGAAGAACTGATGCAGATCCTGCCAGTTGTTTTTCCTTCAGACTGACTGTTCGCAAAAGCAGCACAACAGAAGTTAAAAGAAACTAGAATACTGCTATGAGTAGCAATTCCCTGGGAGAGGACAGTGGGAGTAGCACTGTGGAGGAACCCACGCAGCCAAATGTTTGATTCAGTGCTTGAATATCTCTACTAGGATTGACAGTATTTTCTGTCTTGCAGAGAAAAGCTCAGACTTACGCTGATGGGTTGCCCAGCAGAAGCTGTGTAAGGGCAAGCGGGCTTTTTGTGCGAGTAACACGTGGCTGGGGTGCTGGGGTTATTGAGGTACAGAGGCAAATTAGGAATGCTGCTGGGAGGTCAGTGAGAGCCTCAGGTGGTTGCCCTCAATACAGGCAAGGCATGACTGACTGTAGGCTTACTTTTCCAACTTCTCAGCACAGTGTGAAATACTTTATGTATACCTCAGCTATCACTGATGCTGAAAGCACGGAGAGAAAGGAGGACTGCAGCACTTTGTGACTGCAGTAGCATCTTCTGTTGCTTCCTAGCTGCTGTACAGAGGAGAAAAGGCTCTGCAGCACTGTCCTGCCCTGCAGGCAGAGGCTATGAGGAGGGCTGAGCACAGCCAGCTGCCAATGCTGGTAAAGACCTGTGTGCATCAGCCCCTCCTTCTGCACTGCACATGGCTCAGCTGGAAGGACAGCCTCCCACGCCCACAGGGTGGACTCGAGTGAAAGATGTCATCTTCTGCAGAGTGTAGGGTGCAAGTCAGGTTTGAAAATACAAGAAGTGTGGTGGTTTAGGGCATGCCCTTCATCAAAATGAAAACGAGGTGTTCAATAAATACAAAATACCTGTCTCTTTAGTGACAGCTTTGATACTGAGCAGTGCATATGGAACACCTGGAGGTGTTCAAGAGATGTGCAGATGTGGCACTTAGATACATGATTTAGTGGGCCTAGTGGTGTTGGGTTGACAGTTGGACTAGATGGTCTTAGAGGTCTTTTCCAACCTTTATGATTCTGTGATTCTATGATCTCTGATGGAAGAACATTGCAGGCTACATGACATATGTAAACCATGTTGGTCTTTGTATCATCTCTGGCATTCTTAGTTTTCTTCAGATATTCTTCAGATTTTATCTTATTTTTGCATAACATGGCCAACTAATTGTGTTCTCTCAATTCAGCCAATTTATTTTATTCAGTATTAAATCATGATGCTGGAAGAGTTGATGTTACAGTTTTATGCATGGTTTTAGGATCTGAGTTCTGAAATAAGTAATCTCAGTGAAAAACTTGTTCAGGAAGGGCTTTAAGATGGACTTCGCAATCGGATCTGGAGTAACATACTATTTCTGCTTTTCCCTGCTATGGAAATTTTTCCACATGCTTTTGTTGTGGTTCCTTCAGTTTAACGGAGCCAGAAGTTCCAGCTCCAATGCTCTGGAACTTGTTGAAGCTTGCTTTCATTTGCATTATGAAAATAATTAAGTATTGACAAGTATTTCTTTTATGACACTTTCTGATTCCAAATGAATCTAGCAGGAAGGTTAAACTCTGATAAAGTTCTGAAACTTTCACATGGAAGCCCACTTTCTGATCTACTCAGCAAATAAATTTGCATCGATTTAGTGTGAAACCTCAGCCTGCCTTCAGCAACACAGTTCCATGCTTGTGCTGGCCAGACTGTGAGGCAGTCCTTGCAATGCCAAATGCAGGGTCACCTCTTAAACCTGTAGAAATCATATTTGAGCATGCACTTGGATCTCAACCTGTATTCTATTAAAACATCAATACAAATTATTTGGTTTTGTAGGAGTGTCTAATAATAATAATAATAATAATAAATGATTTGCAATAGGCAATGAGTTAGTAAATGTTAATGACCTGATGTTGAACAAATCAATAAGGAAAAGGCCTTTGGAGCAAAGAGAAAAAGATGATGAAGACTGAAAACAAAGATACAAAGGAAAACAAAAGAGATAAAGAAGGTGCTAGAAAATGGCATCATACAACTGTAGAGAGACATGCAGCACAGCAGGAGCAAAAAAAGAGAGGTTGAATAAATAGTGAACAGGAAAGGTATGAGAAAACTAATGATGCTTGTATGGCATTGAAAGGAGAAAAAGAAGTCTAACCTGAACTAAGGCCTAGAAGAAAGCTGGATATGGAGGTGTATCAAAGTGATATAACAAAGAGTCCTGAGAGAAAAGGAAATTGAGAGCTGTAGGAAGTAAGAGAATAAACAAAATGCAGGAACACAATGGGAATTTGAAAGATTCTTTGTGTTCCTCCTTATTAAGCCTCATAATTAACAGGAACAGCATTATTTATTATATCAATATACTGCAGCAGTAAGATCTCCGGTACTGTACCATCAACAGCAGCTACAGACACCTTTTAAAGCTTCAGGCACAAAGTGAAGCTACAATCAGCCATTGCCTTCTCACATTTTAAATGATGACAATTGCTTGGACAAGGGCAATTCAGTGCTCCTCCACTGGGAGCCTCCTGAATATCTCCAGCACCTTCATTCAGCACACGTGAGAGGAGGCAACCAAAGAGTCGGTGAAGCCTGTTACAGCAATGACAGGTCAAGAGAAGATGAACTTCGTTTGTGGTTCACTGCTGAAAATAATAGGATGGACACTATAAATTAAAAATAATAATGAAAGGGAGCTGTAGCTAATACAGGAAAGAGAAAAGTATCAAAAAGGAAATGAAAACAGTTTGAATAATGGGGATAAAGCATGAGTGTAGAAAATAGATACCATATGTAAATGAGCCTTTTGAAATGAGAACTGGGAATAAGATAAATACTGCCATGCTTTAATGTCGGTTTTGATTGTAATAGTTATTAGTGTGAGTTGATAATTGACGACGAGGAGCTACAGCCAGAGCAGAAACTGTCTGCACAAAGGTCCTGTGACACTCTTAACTCAGTTAGTTCAAATTACAGACATGTAGCTGAATAAGCAATATTATGAACTGACTCACAAGTATTTCACTCTGGGAAGGTAATTCAGGATCTACTAACTAGAAGCTAATAGCCAGCAGGAGCACATGCACAATTTATGACTTTCATTTAAAGGGGATTGCTTACCCCAATAACTACTATAAAATGATAGGTCTGTTTTAACACCTTTCTGGATAGTAAAGAGAAAAATCTTCATTGAAATAAAATCATCTTTCTATACTGTGAACAGTAATAATTCTGACAAAAATAGCTGCAGCATCATTGGCACAGGTACTTCCTTATATCAGAACAGTGTCTGTTAGCTTTACTTCAGACACCAGCAGAACTGTAGACCAAAAGAGGTGCTACCAGAAGCCTGAGCAGTATTTCTGAGTATGTGTGCACATGTGGTTTCACTTAACCACTCACATCAGCTTCCAGGTTTGTCTTTCCTCCTACACTGATTCAAGAGGGGTCTGTTCTGGCTCGCACAGCTGCTCCATCAGCAGTCAGGTCAATTGAGTCTAGCAGTGAAAACATTCATATGTCAGCGAAAGCTTTACCTGAAAGAAATCTCCAAACCTTACTCCACAAGCAAAAAAAGATTAGACCCTTATCCACTAACAAGCTCAGCGCCACACGTTATGTGGCAATAGTAAGAAATACCAAATACAAGCAATACCAAATACCCATCACCTTCCTTAAACAGCGTGGCTTTTTCTTCTCACCACATAGTTGATCATGTATATCCCATCTGAAGATGTCATCACTTCTACAGTCATCAAGAAACATGCACTCTTCTCATTTTCCCTTCAGGTTCTTGTCTCTGCATTGCCAGGGTCTGGGGAATCATGGATGGGGAGAGATGGAGTATGCTGGGTTGTGGGTTTTTTGTTTGCCTTGAGGACTTCTCAACTTGGTTATTTCCTTGATTTCCTTAATTTCTTTTTCTCCTTGATTGTTTCCCAATCTTTCTCTTACAATGCCATTCAAGCATGCCATGTGTAAGAAGATAATCTAGGGTGTAATTACATAATGGAGTTAACCTTGAGCATGCATAAACAGATCCGAGAGCAATACACAATGCTGAGATAGAATCAGTTTGTCCTCAGAGCATCTGCAAGACATGGCACGTCCCAAAGTGCACGATCACATTGATTGGCTTGAGCTGCAGAGCAGCCTGCTGTACTTCAGCAAGTCCAAGTAGATGGCATTAGAACATACAGTGTTTCCTGCAGCCTACTTATTCGGTATCCACTCGTTCTTGTGCTTAGAAGTGTAATTTCTGCTTTGAAAAGATACCTGCAATGATGCCAGCATAAGGTCTTTTGTTTTCTGGGATGAAGGACCAATATTGTTTTAAAAAAATCAGTATGCACAAAAAACCCCTGATGTCACACATGTGCTTTTCATTTAACAACACTCCTCCTAGGTCTCTTTCTCCTAGCAATTGCAGCTGATGTAGCATTATCCTGTCGTGAAGTACCTGCTCAGAAGTGGTCTCTGTGTAGCCTTTCTGCCATGCTGTTAACTCAACAACAAAGACCATGTTAAAAATGCCCAGAAGTTCTTTGTGGAATATAACACAACAGATGGTTCAAATCTAGGCTCAAGTCAGGCAAATTTCTGGAGCTGGACATCTAAACTTACGTAATGATTCAGGTCCAAACCATTAATAATTTCTGTCATCAAAAAGACAAACAAACAAACAAAAAGAAAAACAAGGAAAATGGCTTACATTAAAATTGTCACCCTGAGCCTAAGGGGTGACTCACTTCTGATTCCTCAGGCACCTGGATTCTTGTCTCAGCACAATCACAGCAGTCCCACCAGACTCAGACTTCCAGTACCAAAAATGTGTGGTTTCCAGACTCTGGGCTTTACCTGTATCCCAGCGGATCTCATCCCAGTAGGCAGGGTCCGCATGTACCTGCTGGGCTGGCTTAGGTGTGTAGTAGCCCTCAAAAGCTTTTGAAACGAGATTGGAGCTGGGGACTACAAGTTCAAGGTGAAGATCCTGCTCCAATCTGTTCCCAGGCCAAACATTTCAGCCCCACACGTGTCGCGTCCCAGGACACTGACCTTGACGTTACATGGGTGGCTCTGTCAGGAGGTCACCCTCCAGTATGGCATCACGGGGGGAAAGCCTGTGCTGCTGTGCAGAAAAGGAGGCAGGATCCCTGCAGAGCAAACGCTCTGCTGACACTCTAACGCCATGAGCCTGGGGAAGGAGGGAGGGAGGAGGTCTGGGATACAAGCTGCTGCGATCCGCTGCACCAGTGCCTCCAAAAATTCAGAAGAGCTCATGCATTTTTCATTGCTGACTCCCTTGTTCAGCAGGTGATGAATTACCGATCCTTTTGCAGCTATGACACTTTCACTAATCAGGTTTCTTTAAATTAGCTCAGAGCTCTGAGAAACTGTGGCATGCAGTGAGGCAGCCCAGTGGGAGCATGGGATTTCCCTGCCCCTGTAATATTGCATAGATAAAAAGCTCTTTTCTACTAGGCTTATGAACATGTAGCCAGATCCTCACCTAAAGCCAGTCAGAGTAGACTGACTCACTTCAGTGCGACTATGCGCCTTTACATCAGCTGAGGATCTGGCCCGAGGGATTATTAAATTATGTATTTCAGTTTTCTAAACAACCGTGCCCTGCTGAGACAATGTGCCTGATTCGCGGGGCCTATTTTGCCGCAGAGGGCTGCTGATGGGCTAGCTAACTAGCAGCCGAATCATTAAAAGACAGTTAGGCAGAAGGAAGCCAGAAATTCACCCACAATTCTCCCTCTCTGTTCTGTGCTTCACCACCCACTGGTGCTTCCCGTGGGCAGCCGCACACACACGAGCCCTGCCCACAGCCTTGCAGCAGGCAAAACGCAGATTGCCGCCCTGAAATGGGGCATCCTGGCAGCAGGGGATAACAAGCCGAACAAAAGGTCCTTGCAAAATGGTGCGGTCGTAATCCAGCACACCAATTCAGAGCCATTTTCTGTTCATTTGTTATATAACTAGGCCAGATAGAAAAGTGAGCAATAAGTGAACTAGCAGGATATAGGAGGGTATTTACAGATTCCTATTAATTTCTAAGTGTAAGGCTTTTGGTGCAGGTACCAGTGCCAGTCCAGTGGCACTAATTTTTGGCATGTATTAGCTTCTGTTTTCAGGCTGTAGGATGCTGTGGTTAATGATCTGCTTTTGATAGACCTGTGGCCTGACTCTGCCTGTCTGGTGATGTCACAGGATCACAGGGGTTGGAACGGACCTCTGGAGATCAGCTAGTCCAACCAATTTGCTTTTCTTTAACTTTTTTCAGCTTTTATTTTTCTGGAATATCCCAACATGGCTCATACCCTCTGCCACCCAATCATGCTCTAAATACCAGGGCAAATGGTGAACGCTTTGTCCTCCTCCTAGAGCATCTCCTGCTGTCCTTCATCTGCACCCCCTAAATTCCCCTGCTGTTTCTGCTACCCACACGCACCCCGTTTCCCCCACCTCTGCGCTAAGCATACATAAATATCTCAGCAGCATGGATGAGCAGCGCAGGAGCTATGGAAGCAGCCTGCACAGTGAGCGCAAGACAGGCTGTGGCTGGTAGCAACAGGAGAGGGAAGAGTAGAGAAGAGGGTAAATGTGTAGCATGGTAGAATTTACAAACACTTGTGGATTCTCTGAACAAGGAGTTAGTATCTTTGTCTGGTATCCCTTGGCATACTTTTATTTTTGGATGTTATTCTTTACTGAGATGTGGATTTTAGCTTTTAGCTCTGTGACACCCTGTGGAAATGCACGCTGCTGCCTGGTTACATGGGTGCAAAGCAGAGCCTTCTGCTCTCTGCTTACCTGCTGGCTTCATTTTGGTGCCGTCAGTCGTTAGACTGAATTTATTCATAAATCTGTGATCCCCATGTAGATACCTCATGACTCAGAATTTTTACAGCTGTATCATGAGCTTCACGGTTGGCTTTTTCTAGGCTGAGGAGCTGTATTATTTCCTGACGTGGATCCATATCTCTGACCATCTGTATTTCTCTGCTGTGCTGGTTTATTTTCACTGTATGTTTCAGCAGAGGAGAAAGACTGCAACAGTATCAAAGTAATCAAGATCTGAGTGAACTACCAGCTCATATAGCAGCACACAATATTCCTTGTTATGTTCTGTTTCCTGCTGTAATAGTTCATAACCTCTCCCCCAGCTGTTATTTCCTAGAACTATCTAATGACAAGAGCTCTTTCCTAGGCAGCTAACTGTCAGGTCTGAGCCCATTTTTGTATATATGGAGTTAAAATTGTTTTTTTTTTTTCCCACATACTCTACTCTACCTTTATCTACATTCAATTTTGCCAGCCCTTTCATCTGCCAGTCAGTGCCAGAGGTCTTTCTGCACCTTTACACAGCTGCTTTCATTTTTTACTACCTTGGGCAAACGAGTATCATCAGCTGGCTTTGTCACCTCAGTGATCGTGCTGTTTTCCAAATGGCTTCTGAGCTATCTAGTATAACTCGCTTTTCTTCGGTAGAGTTATGCTAAAGGAGAATTGGATGTGCTGGGTGAAACCCTTCTGCTCTGCTGTCAATAGAGTTTTGTTAACAACTTTAGCGGGGTGAGGGTTGGACACATCAGGCTTAGGTTTTTCCAGCACTTCCCTTATTTGATTTTTTTTTAAAAAGACAGAAATTAATGCAAACTTCAGTTCTATCTTCTCTTTTTTTTTTTTTTCTCTGTCTCATAGTCGGAGTCTTAAACAAGCATCAGTTACATTTACCAGAATGTAATGTACTAGGGGCCTTTATTGTGGTTAATATTCATTTTTTCTTGGGCTACGCTGCCTTGCATTATATTATTGTCAATAGTTGGCCAAATAGCATCATCATCTTGTCTTTAAGACAGCTAAAGCTTCATTAGTTGTAGTTAGATGGTGGCAAACATCGGTAAAAGTACTGGATAAATATTTAGCAGAAAGTAGTAATTTCATGTCCTTTTCAAGGTTTGAAAATTCCTTGAAATTTCCCTTTGGAAGATAATACTTAGCACTTATACAGTGTCCCACATCCTCAAAGCACAGTGCCAACACTTTTACAAATTAATCTTGACAGCCTATAGGCAATGTGGAATTCCAATCCTTATTTTGCATGTGAGACACTAAATTAGAACCCTGCCTCTGGTCAGCTTTGGGGCACTTTACAGTTCTCAGAGATAAAAATAAATAAATAAATACTCCAGCCCTGCTTTTTTCAGTCTTCTGGTTTTCATGATTTTTGAAGTCATTCTGTGCTGCCAGGTTGCTTTTTTCCAATTTCATCCTTTTTTTCCGCTGGCTGACCATTTCAGCTCTGCTCCTTCAGCTAAATTTTGTTGCTTTCTCAGTTCATCCTGGGCTGTAAATGAAGGCTTCACGTTTGGTCTCTTTCTGTTTAGTTTTTTTCTGCCTCTTTTGACAAGATAGAAAGTGTGAAATTGTACATGTGATTCCAAGAAGCTGCAGTAGCTTCAGCTGTATGGTATGTAGCCTTCTGTGCAAATGTTACTTAAAAAAAAAAAAAAAACAGAATGTGCATAATGTCCTATTTTGAAATACAGCTGCATGTAGCTGATCACTTGATCCTTCCTTTATGCCTTTTTTGGCAAGAACCATAATTTCCCAAGTCTGCCTTTCCTCTGTAATAACCTTCATTCAAACGAGTTTCAAAGCTTTACCGGGGAAAGTTTCCCAACCTTGCTAACACTCAGTCTAATATTAACTAGTTTTCATATAACTTTCCTGCTCTATTATGATTTAAATTGGCCAAAGTCTACAAGTAGCTCTTCAATATGCTGGAAAGCCTCTTACTGTGAATAAATTTTAAAGCTGTGATTCTAATGCTCCTTTAGATGTATCTAGATTCATGCTTTCTGGCGATGAGATGATATGTCTTAGAGTGATGAAGAGGAAGACAAAGTGGGAATAATTAATAATTATTGCAGATGGACTCTGAATCTGCAGAGAAGGGTGTCAAGAAAAAAGATTTAGCAGGGGAAGTCGTTTGTAATGTGATCTATTTCTTTTCCAAATGGAAGAAGACCAATGTCGTAAGTGGCATACCATATATCATTCACAGGTGAACAAGATTATTTTGCTAGGAGCAATAAACAGCATATATGCTACCTGGCTCGCAAGATGTGTGTGTGGGCTCGGATTTCCAGTAGCGATTTCTCAATCAGAGAGGCTGCTTTGAGGGTGCCTGACCTTAATAATCAGGCTCAGGTCTTGGACTGGCGATGCAGGCTACTCTCATTATCATGCACAGCTTCAGACAGCTGACGTGTGAAGGGCATGGATAGGTGTCCGAGCACCTCACTGCCCCTTCTGTCCTTCTCTTCAGCATCCCCGCTCACCTCTCATTTCTCCATAAAAATAAAATGTGTATTTATCAAAATTGTCATTTACTTGTTATGCAAAACATACCATGTGTTAGGCTCTGACACTCAGTTTAGGCTATACCTGTGCTTCAAGTTGTTTTTTTTTTCTCTTTTAATTTTCTGGCATCCATTAGACCGTGATGCTTACAGAAAGCTGCATATTCCTTGTAGTGTTTCTACTGATAGTAGAGATATAACCAGATATGTTCTCTGTCCTTGCTCACCCTGAAAGCTGGCAAATTTGTCTCCCATTCAGTGCTATTTGGCTTGTGCTGTTTAGCATTTGCATTACAATCTTTAAAAGAGCCAGTGTGTGGCGCAGCTGCTTCTGATAAAACAAGCACTTTTTTGGGTGGCAGTGGCAGGTAAAATCACCCTCTTCAACCTGTGAGAGCTTCACAGACCCAAACATTTGCCTTTTATAGGTGTTTGTTGTGGCCGTTGTGGGATGCAGGAGCTGTCAGGAGGAATTCCAGGCAGAAATGAGGCAGACATCTCAAAACCAGTTTGCCGGTAGAAGGCTGGGCTATGATTCGAGGCCCGCTAACGTAGTTCCACTGAGAAGATCATCAAGGTGTAAATGAAGTGATATTCAGATATGTAAATGAGATGGAGGCGATATGTAAATGAGATGGAGGCGATTTGTAAATGAGAATTTAAATATCATGGGGAGTGAGGGGCTGAACACCTGGTGACGGACTCCGGTACCCGGACACCTTCCTTCAAAGAAACAGCGCTTGTGCTCTGTAAATAATATCTTAGAACCTTTCCCTAAATACATAGGTCAATTACCCTTGATTCCTGCCAAGCATAAAGCCAGAGCTCACAGTGTGCGTGGAAAGGGAAAACACTGCAATAGAAAATGGGAGCTGATAATGTTGCTAAGCCAGTGGGCTGCTGAGGTCTTGTATTCTTCCTGAGAGCTTTTTAGAAATTGTGAGTTACAGAGATGGAGCTAATTCTACGTGTCTTCCTAAAGTCCCTTCAAAGTCAAGTAATTCCTTTTATAGCACAGCTGTTCTATCCTTAGGGCAGTTCTACCCTCCTGCCTGCTCTCCCTTGTACCTGTATGAAATGTCAAGATGGAAGGCACGGTTTGTGCAAGACCCACTGTCCTTCAGCTTTAACATACCTTCACTGCATTCTTGGCTGAATCTGTGTGTGTGTTTATTTTTCTATATGGTTTCTCAAAAACATATGCAACCCGAAGGAAAACTGAATGGGAAGNAAAAAAAAAAAAAAAAAGTAATGGGCCTCTGTTTAAAACAAGATCAATGAATGCAGTCCAGACGTTTTAATGTCTAATGAGGAGTTAGCTGTGACATCACTTCAGTAGAGCTTTAGTGGTGAATTGTAGTACTGGACAAAGCAATATCTAAAACCATGCGTGCATAATTTGAATCTGAATACTAGAGCCATTGTTGAGGAAGCTACTGGCATCCAGAACTTCTGGAGAATATTTAAAATCAGATACGTAAATAAAATGACTAAGAATCTTGAAAGTCTGGTCACATACTTAGGAATTTCATACACGCTCAAAGGGAAAATTTTGTCTTCTAATATTTTAGATTTGTTGCAGTATAACACAGAGGTTTTCGTGTTCATAGGACAGTTGTTAGTGCATGAAGAGAGTGACATTTCTTCCCCCTACTCTTTTGCAATCTGTTTTGTATTTTGTGCAAAGACAGGAGCATATTAGAGTAAGAGTTTAACACCTTCAACCTAAAGCTTTCAACCTGCAGCCTAGCAGCTCTCTTTTGCTGCAAGACCAGGGTATTCGATTCCCTCCCACTGGCCATAAGAGTTGAAAGCTTGGTCCTGTTCTTTTGTGTCACTGCAGATCCATGTCAGATTTCAAATCAAACTTCACAGCTGGTCCAGCCAAAGGAGGCTTTTCGTCACAAGACCGAAGGGAAAAATAGTGGTCCAGTAAGATCAAAACTTTAAAAGCCTCCCTGTGTGGTCTGGACACAGTAGCCAAAAAATCCTGAGCAGATCTCCAGCATTACAGACCATTATTGGCTGCAAATATTTGCCTGCTGACAAGATGCCCCTTTGCTTCTCTGTGCTGTAAACGGTAGTTAATACAGAGATTAATTACCTCTTCTCTATGGTTGGACACCCGTGGGAATTAAACATCTTCTCGCAGAAGATATTCACGTTCGTTAGTGCTACCTTAGTCTTATTGATCATTCTGCCTTCCGTCTTCTGTAATCTTTGATCCCACCCGTCTGGGTGGATAAAGCTGAATTGAAAGCCCCAGCGCACAGTTTTATTTTTCCTGCTAAGTGTCTGATAGACTTGAGAGTTCTTCATCTTCCCTAGCCTTCTGCAAGACTGGGTCCCAAAAGACTTACTTGACATTCACAAATGCAGTATATTCACGTATTCAAACATAATCCGAACACTGCTAAAGAGGGCTAAGTACTGGAAATCATTAACAATCTCTAATTCAATAGTGGCACGTTACCTCTCATTCCCATGGAAGCTCTTACATGGAAACAAATACAGATTGCCTGGCTGACAGTGCTCCGTTACTGTAATAAGACTTGCTCTTGCCACTTGCACACTTATTTGGGTATGTACAGTGGAATTACTTTGGCAAAACTGTAGTCTGGTTGCTGAAGAGTACAGCAGCTTTGTGTAGCTGTAGACTCATATTTTTTCCAAGGTTAACTGTGCTACTTTCATTGTGCACTTGATTACATTTTCCTTAGCATGGACTTTGTTTAAAACCAAACCAAACACAAACAAAACAATAGCAAAAATAAAAATAATAAAACAAACAAACAAACAATCAAAAAAACAGGTAATCGTGTGTATAGTTCCTGTTTGTTTGAAGATAGGTAGAGTGGCCTGCAAGAAAAAGAAGTAATGGCTTGCAAAAGCACCAGGTACTTTACATGACTCACACACATTCTTGGGCTAACATATTCTAAGAAAAAAAAAATATATATATATATAGCACTATGGCAACAGAGGTAATCTATTCTTAATTTCACTGAAAAAATTTAAATCCAAAATTCGGACATGTCATATAATTTACATTAGACCTCTCTGTTATGTTTGTTGGTAAGTCTGCAGACCGTACACAGGGAGGGTACACACTGCATGAAGCAGGTTCTACATTTATCATTTACCTTTTCCTATACGTTATTTCTTTGCCTTTTTTTCCCCCTTTTCTCACTAATGTACAATTGCCATTTTCCAGAAGACTTCCCACTATCCTCTGAATGTTAATCTGAAATGATGGGCAATGAGAGTCTGTGATGAAATTGAAATTTCAGCCACGTTCTTTAAAGTGGTACTCCACTGAGGTTAGTCTGGGATCATAGAGTGGTTTGGGGTGCCAGCAGATAGCATTTTGTACTCATTTCAAAAAAGAAAAGGGTTTTTTTGCAACTACTCCCACACCTCCTCACACGGTGGGCCATGAAGGCAGTAGGAGCATGGCCTTTGGTGACAGTCCCCTCTGGCTCTCACATGGGAAGTACAGTTTGTGGGGTGGCTGGGACTGTAAAGCAGCAGCTGGGAGAGGGAGCCTCTAATTTAAGATCTTCATACATTTTCCAATGCAGAAATACTTTTGTTATTATTATGCTTTAAATATGATCTTAGAGGTCTTTTCCAACCTTAATGATTCCGTGTGGAGACACAAGGGCCTTTTCCAGCAGTGGTTTGTGTGTAATGTACTTGACAGGGGTTAGGCTACTCCAGGGAGCTGTTTCACCAGCGCTCTGCACATTGCAGGAGCTATCAGCCTTTGCATTATGCACTATGGGCCCTTATACTTGCAGCTATGGTACTGGTGTCATTCATACTGATTTTCACTTATTCCTACCTGACAATTTTACTTGCATTCCTTTATATGTAAGTTTATGTGTGTATATGCAGATATGAAAAGGCAATCTTGACTTCATAATTTAGGAATAACTAGTTCTCAGATACAGAGATGCATTCAGAGAAAAAAAATATGCTTAAAGCAAGCACCTCTTGTTTTGTTGAAGCTCCAAGGGCTGGTTTCTAGCACATAGAAGAGATGTGTCTGCAGTCCCTCAGCAGGCTTGCTTTAGGAACACTCTGCCCTGATATGTCTAATGGTACTCCTGGAAAGTATCCGTGTCCTGTCCTGGGGCTATGTGAGACTCCCAGCAGGAGCAAGGCTCTTTGCTGTGGGGGCTGCTACTTTCTTCATCAGCATCCGATTTTGTGGCTGGCACCCTCTTGTAACAGAATAGTCAGCGTGTACTGAAAATAATAATAATAATACCAATAAAATAAAATAAAATAAAATAAAAAAGCAAATCACAGTCTGGACGATTTTTATCGTGCTTTCTCCAGGACTTTGAAGTGCTGGATATCCCCACTCTATTTTTGATCTACTCCTCTGCCTCCCTGGTGAGGTCACCCTGCCTCCTCAGAAGCAGATCCCTCAGCTATACCCTCCCACAGCATAACTGAGTTGGAGAATTCCCCAACAGATCCTGTGCTTAGTTGTTGAGGAATCATCATGCCCCAGGTAGCTATGCAAGCATACAGATGGGTTGTGGTTATAGGACTAATTAACAGTTGTAGATGTGCATGTATTTCCACTTTATAACTTATGCCATTCAGATGATTGCCTGTTTGCATACTGTATCTTTGCAGTAAGAGGAAAAAAGGGGGCAGGAGGGGAGAAGTCAAGGTTCTTGTGTATCGAATACTGCACTAACTGACAGTAAAGTAACAGCCAGGTGTCGTGGTTTTATTTAATCTTTTTTATTCATGGAGTTTATCTGTTTGAAGCATGTTTTCATATTTTTCCAGCTGCCAAATCAATGCAGGTACAGCAGAGCAAGCTGTGTCCCTTTGTCTGGAGCATAATAGAGCTGGCTGGAGGACAGCAGAGCCTTTTCACAATAGCCTTTGAGATTTTAAAACTTGTTTTCTTGTTTCTTAAACTACAATTGCTTTCAAAGTTTTGCAGAAAGGAAAATGAATTGCTTTAAAGGTCACTTTATGTGTTTTCCTAATAGTTATGAAAGTTACAGGATAAAAAAAGAAAAATAAGTCAGCCCACAATTGATTTACTTTACAGCACTTTGCCAGTGGTAAGCAGCTCTCCTCAGATCGCAGTCTGCAGTTCATGCAATATATTTTATGGCTCAAAGGTCTGTAAAGACCCAAACGGATTTAATCTGTAACCCTGTTCTGTGACATGCCATTTGATTTCCTCTGATGAATTGCAACTCATTTCTCAGAAAGTAATCAAAAGAAACAGTTGTGATTTTCAGTGTTGATACCCAGTAAAAATTGTGCGTTTATTTCAAAAGATGTTAGTTTAAAAAAATACCAAAAAAGAAAAAAAAATAACAGCAAAAAACATTGTGCTGGGAGACACAATGGCATTTGAGTATAAAGATCTTTTAACCATTTCATTTCACCATTTTCATTTTCCTTTGATTCATTCTTCTGCAAGCAGACATATTCTCTAATATGGCAGACTGTCCTCTGTAATGCAGGCTTCTTAAAAATTCAGTTACAGATCTTCAAACATGTTCTTAACTGGGGAGAAAAAGGGT
>VXAV01002671.1:0-11395 GCA_013399715.1 Alectura lathami | reverse complement strand
CTGGGGACCTGCTCTGGGGTGGGACTGGGGGGCTCCAGAGGACCCTGCCAGCCCCCATGGTTCTGGGGTTCAGTGAATTGTTCAGTGTTAAGCTCAGCTGAATCCTGCGAAATTTTATTGCTTTTTATGAACAAGTTCTATACAGAATTAACACAAATGCATCTCTGATGCAGGCAGTTATTTTTATTAAATAGCTGGCTCTGGAAATCAAAAGCTCAGTAGTGAAATCGGCCTCTCCCAAAAGTTTCTTTTTTATTTAAATTTTCCTGGATTCAGAAATGAGTGATATCCTTCCAGCTTTTGAAGTATGATTTCTCCCTTTCTTCCTTTTTTCGAAGTTTGGTGAAAGAAAGAACTCAAGGGATTTTCCCCATACTTTTCTTTTATATTTCTTATTTTTTTCTAACTTTGAAGAAAGTACAATTGAGACAATACCAGGAAAATACTGTGAGTAGATGAAAGCAATCTTATTATTGGGCAGAAGTGTAAATACCAATGGGAATAGAGGAGGATGGGAAGAAATCGAAAAGAGCACAAGTTCTACATTTCTCTGTTTCCTTTTCACAAATGAAAAGAAGTCTCCCCATGGGCACTTTTATCAAAGCCATGGCCCTGGCCAGCGTGTGCCTGGAGGGTCTGGAGCCCGGACCCACCTGCAGCCCACCCTGGGCCGTGCCGGGGCTCGGGCCTCCGCTGCCGTTCCCCCAGAAAGGCAGAATTTATTCACATTGTTCTAAATGAGGCCATCGTTGCTAAACCCAATTTAAACAGAACAGGTGCATTGAGTCAATACTATAAATTATTTAGTATTATGAATAATAGATTATTAATTATAATTTAATAATAAAAATTAAATTATATTTAAATTGGTTAATGAATTTATTTTACCAGACTCCAGGGCGCTCACTCGGTGTGTGTAGGCGTTCTGCAGTACTTAGAGGTCTGCACATGGGAGGCCTGGAAGCTCCCTGCTCCTACGCCCAAAGCAAAGGCTCCTGACCCAGCAGTGGTCAGAGGGACGGGACCACGGCGTCCTCAGAGAGCACAGCAGGCTCTGGGCACAACGCTGGTGCTAGCACCCCGAGACCCAGCGTCCTGGGGCCGCCCCTGGCGGGAGCTGCCCGATGTCCATTCCTTCAAACCCCTCCGAAACAGAAGGGCCACAGCCACGCTGCCCGCTGGGCTTTCCCTTAGCTGACCCAGATCCCAAACTGTGCCCGAGGTGCCTGGGGCGCTGCTCCTGCCACACGCCAAACCCACGCTGGGTATCCCTGTCGGGGAATTGGCCCTTTCTCCCAGCATTAGGGGAGGACTGGGATTTCACCCTGGGATTTCACTCCCAAGAACAAAATGGAATTTTAAGATGTCCTTACTGCTAATTGTTCCTTGATGTGTCGGGCGAGGAGATCAGGACCGGCAGCGCACCGCCAGCCCCTGCGTGCCGGTGCCTACCAAAGCCCAGTCCCAGCTCTCCGGCTGCAGCCACCCCCGTGTCCCAGTGCCACTGAGGAGACCTCGCTCAGCTGCTGCCACCGGCGGTGGGAGACGCGGTGCTGCCCGCAGGAGCGGCCGTGCCCGGGCAGCGCTGGGTGCTCAGCAGCGGGGCGGTGCAAGGCTGCTCCCCTGGGAGCCACCACGCTCAGCTCCGGGTTGTGCAGGGATGCTCTGTGGGTTTGAAGCAGTAAATTGTTCTCACAGCAAACAACGTCCTCACTTCCAGCGCCCCCAGGCGTGCTCTTTGATGGGACAGCTGTGGTGCCAGTGTAAGGCTGACCACACCCGTGCCACGCAGCCACACCGCCCAGCCCCGCAGCTCTGCACACGCATCACGCCAGGGGCAGATGCGCAATTTAACGTCATTCTGCTTGCATTGAACAAGTGGTGGCTGTTTGAAGACAGCACATAAAACATTTGAAGCTGCTGCTGTCAGGAAGTTAATGAGATATTTTCTTACTCCATTTCAGCACCTGTAAGACTTCTGTTCTTCATTTCACAGACAAAGGCTGCTGCATCTAATAGTCAAAAGGAAGGCAGATAGGAAACGTGCAGGTGAAGGTAACTGTATTCATACAATGGGGGATAATCAACTGAGGAAGGGATAAACCGTAAGACATAGAGCCTGTAATTCTGCAGCGTAGATTTATTGGTGCCTAGTGGAATTGGCACCATCTCAGTTAGTTTAGCCCTCAGAAAGTCTGAACAGATGGCATCTCCTGCTCTGACGGTATATCTGATTCAGTTTGCACGACTCTTTGATTCGATACGTTTGAATTAATGGGCTTCTCTATGTTTGTGACTCCGTCGGGTTAATGGTGTTTAAAAGATGGTCAGGTGTATCGTGCTTCACCGGCCTGGAGAAAATGAAACTTGCACAAAAAGCGGTGCTGAACAGTGGAGTCGCTGCTGGGAGTAAATCGATCCATCCCTCGCGGGTCAGACACAGCTCTTGCTACCCAGCCTGAGTACCCAGGGAAGTGAATGGAAGCTAGAAGAGTGATTAATCGTGGTATCGTATATGTCATTATTGCATCAGTATGGTTGGAAAGACACACTCTCTGAACCTTTAACAAAAAAAAAGTCTAAAATTGGATATCACTTTTTGGACATCACAGAAGTAAGGAGCCAGCCTTCCTGTTTTCTTTTCAAAAATAAGATTCTTACATAAGAAGTGCTTTGCCAATCATGTGCAAGGCTGAGGCTACAGGCGTCTCTTCTGTCTGGTGTGGCTTTGAAGGGAGAAGGGCAGAATGCTGAGACACAGCACCGAGTTCTCGGAGTTCACTGCATCTTCTCGAGGTCCCAATGAGCTCTTGAACTGCTGGAGCTGGTCACACGGCAGAATGCTTTTCCCAAACATCTGTCCAGCTGCTGTGTCGGAGCCTGACCACGTCTTTCCTTTGCAGCACTCACAAACACCCACAGAACCAGGTCCCTCTCCCCAGCACAGTCTGAGGAATGGATTATTTATATGCAAATGCTCGTCCCTATCTGCATGCAGACAAGGGGCTTGTGGCTAATGAGTGTTCTCTCATGTTGTTTTTCTTGCGGTTTAGAGCAGGGTGGAGAACCACGTTCCTGTGCCCAAGCACACATCAGCAGCAGTGAGCAGTTAGCGTGGTGCCGAACAGCTGTCATGAGCAAATTTCTTGCAAACACTTTGCTTTTGCTGCTTTTCTCGCCATGTTTTCAAGCCTGTTTTGTCTCTCTCTATCTCTCTATGTGTTGCAGAGAATTTCAATCAGTCACCTCACCGTGGTTGTTCAGCAGCACATTAGACTGATGCAGGAAGCCTCAGCTCCCAAGGCCCGCAGGCTGGGGCTTTTGCAGCCTGATGGGCAGGTTATTTTACTTTGCTTTAAAAAAAAATAAAAAAAAAAATAATAAAAAAAAAGGGGAAGGTTGCTTCTTCCACCTCGGCCAGCCTGGCCCCGCTCCCGGCTGTGGTTTCCCCGCCTGTCTCCCCCAGAGAAGCACGCAGGGCTTGGCCCACGCCCAGGAGCAGCCGTTGGAGGCCACAGCATGGGGGGAACCCCTCACTTCTTGCAGCCTTCTCCCTCTTCAGGAGCACTTCTCACAGGGCGAACCACAAACCCGCAGTGGAGCCAGACAGGGCTGCCACCTCCTCCAGGGGTGCCTTGGAGAGCAGAACTCATTCCCCGCCCCCAGATAAAAGCTGGAGCACGCATTGCAAAGCGAGGAAGGGTCTGAGATGTGCCCGGGTGCTGGGCTGTGCTGCGGCCCTGCAGAGCTGTGGGTCTGAAGCACCTGCTCAGGCGGTTTTAAGCCGCAGCAGAGCCGCAGAGCCCTCGGAGCAGCTCTCCTGCTTGTCACCCACCCGTCCCCTGCGGTGCGCTGCAGGCTCCGAGGCAGCGCTTCCACGTGTGCAGCAGGAATGAGGATTTGCGCATCGCTGCTATCAAAGGCTTACAGATATTGCCTAACAAATCAGAGTAACAAGACAACACGATAAAAATAAGCAATAACAGTAAGTAATTAATGCTTCCATAAGACTTGAATTATCTAAAGGTTTAATTTTACAACAACGTCTCCTATAAATAAAACTAGAATCGGGATATAGTTGGCAGTGACTCTGCATTATGTTTCTTTTTATATTTTGAGTGTATATATATATTTTAAATCTGTGTTGTTATTTTTCTTACAGGAAATTGGCAGTATGTCTTAGGGACAGAGTCCTGCAGGCAGCACAAGTCTCCCCAAGAGCCCGGCGTCCTCGTTTCACTCCTCCCAGGCAGAAGGGTCAATCTGGAGCAGGCAGAGCCCCTCGACAGGGGCGGAGGGTGCAGAGGCCTCCGGACAAGCAGCCTGCAGTGGGCAATTTACAATCGCTCCCAGCCAAGCTGGAACTTGTGCCACTGCTGCCACCCCAGAGACGGCTGGAACTGCAGCATGGCACGTCTTCAGCCGTGTTCTCTTCCTCTTATGGGACGAGGACCTGCCTTGGACTCCTGCAAGGTGCCCCAGGCCATGGGGCCAGGCCCACGCAGCTGGGCACCATCAGCGATGTGCAGGGGCACTGCAGCTCTGGGGACATCTCTGTGGATGTCTGCAGGGTGGCCTGCACCCTGTGGCCACTGTGGGCACCTCGGTGTGATGGGTCCCAGCTCTGGTACCTCTCTGGTGGTGCTGGGGCTGCTCAGGGCACCCAGAAACCCCAGGATCTCGGAGCACTCCACGGATGCTGCTGATTACAACTCCTTCTTACAAGCTGTACCCACACACCTGTCTGACAACCCTGCACAAAGCAGGCCAAAAGAGATGGTCACGTGCAGGTCACGTTTGACATCACGTGCCACAGGTGTGCCAAGGACCCATTCAAACTCTTCTCTCCCAAATACAACTTCTCTAAATTGGTGGGATTTCTCTCAGCCAGGCAAATCTCTCCACAAAGTCCCAAGATTACCTTCACATTATGCAGGAGATTTTCATCAGCTCAGCAAAAACCTTACGGAATTCAAGATTTTACTCTTGGCATTTGCCCTGAGTCACCCGAGCCGTGCAGCAGCTGAAGGCACATCCTGCAGGCAGGGCTGGCAGGAGGCTGCCCCGGGCTGCTGCAGGGGGCGGTTCTGTGCCCCTGCAGACCCGCGCAGCACCCAGAGCTGGCTCAGCAGAGCTCCTGCACCCAGCAGCTCTCTGTCAGCCCGTCCTGGAACTGCGCTCATGGTGCTCCCTGGCACGAGCTCCAGTGGTGCAGACAGAGCCCGATGCTTGTGTTCTCCTCTGTGCTCAGAGGGCTCCAGTTTGCTGTGTGCACTGCGTGCAGTGCGCGTGCACCGCGTGCAGCGACGGGCGGGCAGGAGCAGGCTGTGCTGCTCCCCACAGCCAGACCCCACTGCTCGCAGGGCCCATGAGCAGCGCCCAGCGTCACTGAGGCGGCGATGCCGGTGGCCGTGCCTCCAAAAATAATGGCTGTGGGACAGGAGAAGCAAAATCTGCTGCTTCCTTTGCCCAGCAGGTGGCTGGGACATGGGACTGCAGGGCTATCCCGACCGATTTATCTTGCCTTAAAGCTCACTGCGTTTCGATGCTAATGAGTTATGAAACCTGTAATTAGTCTGTATCATTCATCATTAAGTCTGTCATTTAGCCTTTAAATGGAAAGGTTCTATTTGTTGTATGCTCTATCTAGATAATGAGTATTTATTTTTATTTGACTACAATTATTTTATCTAGAAGGTGCCCCTCTGCTAAGGCGCCTGGGAAGCTGCATGCACAATTAAGAGGAGCATGAACTTGTAAATGCAAATCCTGATAGCATAACGTGTAAGAAGCAGATAACAATGGAAGTGGGAGATCTGCCTCAGAAAAGTGCTTGCAGTGCAGAACTATCAGGGAGCTGCTCAGCAGCTGCGCCGGGGCAGCGGGTCCTGTGCTGGGGGAACGCGCTGCAGGACCCCACCACAGGCAGCATCCCGTCGCTAGCAGCTGCCTTGCAGTGGAAGCATTCCTTCTGCCAGCCCCTCCAAAACGTTTANAAAAAAAAAAAAAAAAAAAAAAAAAAAAAAAAGGAAATTCAAAGTTGTGAGGTGGAATGGAAGCAGCGTGACTCCCAACACGGGGAGCTGAGCCATGCAGGGCAACCACGCAGCTTCGTGCCATGCTGTCCCACAGGGAGGAACCGGGGGCTCAGCCCACCCACCCTTCGCTGTGCGACGGGCGTTCGATGCCAGCACCTGCCCCAGAGCACACCTGGCCGGCTGTGTTTGCATCAGGCACATCACCCAGAATCCAGTCTGTCCTGGTTTAGGGGCGCCAGTGCGCAGATTCCACTCCACTCCCAAAGCAGGTTGTTCTGCCTGACCAACCGCACTGCGACAGATGTGGTTCTAACTTTGAATATGGAGTTTGAGTTGGTTCCTGTGCCCTTTCCTGCTGGAATGACGTCTCCTAGACCTCTGGTTTCTCTCTGAAGGCACCAAGGCGTTGCATTCAAGTGGAAGTCAGCGCGGGTGCGAAGCAGCTTCCTGAGGCAGAGCAGCAAACCCTGTCTCCGTGGACTGCTCGTCATCTGATGGCTGCGATCAAATCCAATGCTTTCCTGAGACTTACTTTAGCAATGGCCCTGTCTGTTCTCCCTCCTGCAAAATAGGAGCACACTGTTTGTTCCAACAGAAACAGAACGTTTCTTTCAGTCGATGACAGCAGGTCACAAAGCAGGAGGAGGAGAGGCGTGAGACGCGCTCCCACCGTTGCTGTTGCGCAGGCGTCCCCTGCATGGCCGCTCCTGGGCCCTGGGCTGACCACTGAGGTGGTTTTCCATCAGGGAGGAAAAACAAATGAAAATCAACTAAAAATGAAAGGAAATCAGAGAGATCTTGTGGTGTGCCGTGACACATCTCAGGTGAACTGCATTGACTTCTGGAGCCGCAGTGCTCGCGGTGGCAGCGGGACAAACCGTCCCACACCGCATCCGTGTGCCCCGTCCCCAGAGCTGGGGATGCTCTCCAGGAACATCTGCATTCTACAGCTCTGATTATGGTATCCCACAAACTGGAGTAAATCTCTGCCGGTATTTGAGGTGATTTAAAATATTCTCCTGCTACAAAAAATAAATTTGTTTTTTGCCATTGAGGAACTTTAAATCATGAAGGCAGTGATACAAACGGAATCGCAATCACCTCCCGTCCTTCAGAGGTAGTTTGCATTGTTGTGACGGTCCCCAAAAGAACAGGTTTAGAAATCACTTCCACCCAATCACAGTGATTTACTGTGCACCACAGCACTAAGCAGCCCTATAAATTACACTCGTATCTAAGTTCTTCAAAATTTCCTGTCCTATTAGAGCAGTCACACCCGTGCAAAAAAAAATAATTTCAGTGCCATAAAACATGTTCGAAATATTTAAATCAATCCAACGTTGGCCAGAAACCCCTTTAATATTCTCCAGTCTCTAGTGCTGAGCTACTCTGGATGTACACCACCTCAAATGCCAGACCTCAGATGTCAGGAGCTGAGTTTTGTGCGTATCATTTGACATCCGTGCTGCAGGAGAGTTGAACCACGACACCTTGATGCTTGGTTTCACCTCATGGACCCATTCCAGCTTCTCAGTTGGTTTTTCACCATTTCCGATTGAAACCGAGCAACAAAACCCGTCTGTTTTTGGGTTTTACCCTGCACAAAGGTCCTGCTGCAGAGCGCAGGGCTCTCATCAGCTTCTGAACACACTTGTTTCTGTCTGCCGTAATGCTTACGGAATTGCAGGGAGCAGGGTGGAAAACAGCTCTTCTGCTAACAGAGGACAGTAAAATGCCCAAAGCTCTCACTTTTCTTCTGCTAGGAATCAAACCCTCACATTTAAAAGCATTTGAAAATTTCATGGAAAAAGAAAAAGGAAAGTTATGTTTTGATTTCAGTTTTAAGTTCTGTACTAAAATTTACGGCATGACATAAAATAAAATTGCGATCCAACTAAAGCGAAGGGAAGAGCTGAACGAATCTGTCCCAGAGCGTCAGCGCTGGTTGTTCTGCTACTGGGGTCAATAAAAACGGGGAGAGAACTGTAGAGAAAACAATTTTTACTTTCTTAATCACAATTTTGAGTGCAAAACAAGCCTCTGCAACCAGCACACCCCACCTGACTACTGAGATGCGTTCTGCTGCGATTCCTGGGAGCGACAGCACGGAGCAGAGCTGTTAGCTGCGAGAGCAGGGGAACGGCAGCAGGAGGGGTCCTGAGGCAGCAGTCACGCAGGGCGGGCCGGGGGTGTCCGAGAGCACCCCGCTGCCCCCCCCGAACGGCTGTGTGGGGCAGGGGGCACCGCGGCTGAGCGCAGCGGGGAATCCGCTGGGCCTGGTGTGAGAAAACTGGAAGGAAACCAGGGAAAAAGCAGGAAAATCTGGCACAGTAAGCTGCACGCTGTCAAAGTCGGCTGGCTTGGCTCACCGGGCTTCACACCCCAAGTTTCAGGGACAAAAAGGAGGAGTGAGATAGAAACACAGCTACACACATTTACATACGTGTGCATGAGTGTGTCCACGCACACACCTGGCCAGGAAGGCTTTGGATAATAATTAAAAAAAATTAAATGGTGCTAATGCATGTTCTTAGTATTTCACTGCAAAAAGAGGTCTAGTGCCATAACCTAATTCATTCTCACATCCCTTTTAGAAACTTTAAGACATGTAGTTAAAATTAACAGGGATAAAAAAATGCTACCCCAGGTCATGCTGTGCTGCATTGCAAAGAAAAAGACCTCTAGAGCGCATTTCAACAGGAGAAGGAGCAAAATAAGAAAGATTTCATCTACAGAATTGAAAGATATTATTTCTCCATCAGAACATATTTTAGGGATGTATTCCCTAACTGGATATTAAAAACAATCATCACAGAATACGACTGGAGAGAATGCAGGGGGTCTCAAAACACACGCTGGGGCGGCTTCACGATTCAGTGCTGTATTGCATCCTGCTTCACTGCTTGCCTGGTGTTCCCCAAATGCAGAAAAAAAAAACAGATGGAAGTCAAAGTCCCAGGGAGCTGAATCCCAAACAAAAAGCGAACAAACCTGCCGAAGTGCTCCTTGCTGCGCGGCTGAGGGGTGGCAGGCTCAGGCGCCTGAAGCCGCGCCGTGGTCGGCTGGGGCATGGGCGTGGGAGCCGCTGTGTCTGGCCGACCACCGTCACCTCTGAAGTCGCTGAGCTTACATGGAGCACCTGTACTGTTCCTTCTCTGAGTTTTACCTATGGAGACGCCTTTTGAAAAATTTCGAGTGAAGCTGGAGGTAAAATCCTTTTCGCACTGAGACCTCTGGCAATGCTCTCTTTGTGTTTGCGAAATATCTAAGATGGAGGCTTTGCACGAATCCAGATAGCTAATTGTACCGCAATTATTTTGCAGAAATTCAAACACAGCGTGCAGGATTTAACTGAACATATGCTTAGGAAGATGCTTGGCCATGCGAGCATCCTCCTCTTTCCCCAGCTGAGTACCACTGAAAACTCCACGGATTAACTTCCATAACTGATCACTTCAAGCAGCAGTTTAACTGAAAACTGGTCAGAGTTATTTACCAGTCCCCAGGGACCCCACTCAGCTCGAGGAAGATGAGCTCCATGCTTCCCACGTGAAAATACGCCAACCCCCAATGCAGAGCTGCAAACTGCCACGGCTCGTGCCCATTCCTTGCCTGCCGCCGCCAGCTGTGTGGGCATCGGTGGGGAGCACGCGCCAGGCAAGGAGCGGAGATGCCTGACAGCTGCAGGCTCCTTTCTCTTGGCTCGTTCCATCCTGTTTCATCCTTCTTCCACCACCCTCACCTGAGCTACCAGAGGTGGAAGAAGCTGGCTCCTCCATCAGCTGGACACCAGCAGTGGTATAACCTGGACAAAACAATCTTACAGGGCTTTTTGTAGAGCTAAATGCTCTACAAGGAACTAGCGCTCAGTGGTGTCCTCTCAGGGCGCAAACCCTGGGCGCTCTGGGAAATCTCTGCAAATCACTGGAGGAAGAGAGAAGCCAGAGTCCTACCTTCAGAGACAGAAAACACCGAATTAACTAGGAATGTAATTCCTCTTGATTTTGCATAACACTTGTGAGAAAGAAAAGGAAGCCATGGAGGAGGTGCAAGGCATGCAGAGCAGTCAGCGGAGCAGGGCTCCCTGCCGCTGGCGGGAGCGGGGCTGGTGCAGACCAGGGCTGGGCTCACCCACGCCAACATTCCTGGGACCACAGGGTCTGGGCTCTTTGCCACGGACCTGTCTTCCCCAGCCCGGACGCCAGCATGAACCACTCGCTCTGCAGGCATTTGGGCACCTGGGGGGCAGAACCCTGCACGCAAAGCCAGGATGCGATGGAACAACGGGCACCACTGCCAGCTCACAGCAACGGTCCCAGCCGGCAGATTTTTAACTCACATAAAGCAGGCGCACAGCTAGAGGGAGGTAAAGGAAACTGGAGAGAAGCTCTCCTGTCTCCAGGGAGGGCAGCCACAGCCCGGAGGTGCTGGTGGCCCTAACGCCTGCTCGGCGCAGGCAGGAGGAGCTCACCCTGCACAGCCTGGTACAGGAGGAGAGCTGCAGGCAGAGCCAGGCCTGCCAGGCAGCGGCAAGAACGTGAGCGAGGAAAGCCAGCTGGAGCTTTCCATCGGTGCCGCTATGCACGTGTGATGCGTTCGTACACAGACACGCTGCACACAGATCGTCTGACCGCCTGTATTCTGCGTGCCCTGGTACAGCCCAGAGCCCAAGAAACCAGGCAGCAGCCACGTAGCTGCCGTGCAGAAATACAGAAGTCAGGCCCGCTTCAGACGGCATTGGCAGCACTGCGACTTTTGTGTGCTGGTTTTCCAGACAATCCCACTGCGTAGCTACCTTCAGCTGCCAGCATTCGTATTCTCTATCTCATCTCCATACGTGCTAACCCCAGTCCCACATCTCCCACCCGTGTAGCACAAAGCCAGCTATTTCTGCCTGTCATTTTCATCGCATTTCCTTCCCTTCATGAGAAAAGCCAACTCTTAGTGTCTTTTTGCCTTAGAACCTTGTCATAGTAATGGGAAAAATGTCAGAAATATTGAAGAAAAAAAGGTAGTGAAGTGTCACACAAAGAAGGCTGCCTTTCATCCGGTGAGTTTTCCAGGAGACGCTGTTTGACACACGAAGCCATATCTGTGGGCTGCCAGGCTAAAAGCAGCGCTTTCCTCCAGCAGAACGGCAGCAGGAGGCCAGAGCGATGGGACACACGGGGGTCACGCAGCTGGGGCCTGGGGGGCTGGGACCAGTCCCACCTGGCTGCATCCCCAGGGGCTGGAGCACCCCTTGGTCTGCAGCCGAATGCACTCAGGGCAGACTCCTGAGCTCGTGTTGTGAGGGTTTGGAAGAAAGCAGCTCAGAGGCTGAGGTGCCAGCTTGATACCAGTAGTGGTTTTTTTTT
>VXAV01002667.1:46121-74149 GCA_013399715.1 Alectura lathami | reverse complement strand
TTGGTGAAAAAAAAAAAAAAAAAAAAAAAACAGAAGTTAAGATAAGGCAGCAATTATTAAGACAAATCCTTTGAAGGGCTGTTTGAACTCCTGTGTCCAGCAGATAATCTGATTTTACAAGGTGCTCCAACGGGGGGTAGGCTGCATTGGAAGCAGTACCCAGGTGCAGGCCTTTAGCCCTTTGCACCGGCATTTTTACCTCTAGCCATATCCCCAGTCTCTTCTTCTTCTTTTGTTTGCTACAGCTGTGGCATATAAATCAGTCTTCATTCTGTCTCACTGACACCAAAGAGAAACACAGCACAAACAATGCAGAACAGCAAGCCCTGGATGTATTAATCTTTTCTTTTTCCTTTTTCTTCTTCTTCTTTTTTTTTTTTTTTTTTTTCTGATCCCTTTCACCTGTCTTTTTGGGGAGATTCAGAAATGGCTATAGGCAACTCAGTAATTCTTTCTTCATAAATACTACATGCATGCAGAGCATGAATATTTGAGTAGCTAACTCTGACTTAGGTGAAACCAATTGCTAATGGCAATTCATTTTTCCTTGGTGACATTCCACCAATAAGACGCATGAGGGGGACAAGATGATGCAGTCTGGGTGTGGACAGCACAGGGGAAAGAAGTCTTCGTCTGGGAACAAAGGCAATTTATTGATCAATCCTTCAAGCTGAGTTCTGAGGTGAGAGTTTTAGCAGAAGGATATCTTTGCTCAGCAGCTATGTGCATATCCTTAGGAACTAAATTAGCAAATATTGAAAGAAAAGTTTTGACTACGACCAATTTTTATTATGTTATTGAGCTGCTACCTCTGCCTGAGTTGTGCCCTGCACAATGCTGCACACTTCATATGCGAACTGCAGTGGGAAAGAGCAGGCAGCTCTCTAACATCCTCCCTTTGTGGTCTGCCACATCCCCACTGAAAACACTGTGGCTTGTAGTGGGAAAGGGCAGTTTGTTTTCCCTCTGCCCAGTCCCTCTTCTCCCGTGCATTCCTTTTCTCTCATTGACTCCTGCAACTATGTGCAGACCACGTCAGATTAAGCAGCTGTTCCAGTGGAAACCACTTTCATTTTCGTCTTTCATGGAGTGCTTTCTAAGCCAGATGAACTCATCCTGCTGCACAAGGGCTGCAAAGGATGTGCTAAAATGGTATGACTGGCAGTGGGGGTGGGAACAGGGCTGCCCCTTCTGGTGATGTCAGGTGAAGCATAAAAATGCGTCTGTTGGTCTTTAATAACAAATAAAAATTGTGACCTCATGCTTGAAGCATAGAAAAGAAATGTAGAGTCTCTAGACCAGGGGAATGGCAACCTGTAATTGGACCTCAGCTGAGGTTTACATTACCCCAGAGACACCAGCATATATTGGTCTCAGATTAGCCAGTTCTAGATGAATCCTTTATAATCCATTGGTAATACCTCTGTAAGCTTGTCTATTTCAGAATATGTCTCCCTTCATACATGTTTTGCCCCACGAAACGATCCCATTAGATCATTCTGGAACCACCGCAGCCTCCTCACACAGTATGGCTAAGGCTTCTGTCCAGTCCTGGGCACTGCTGATGCTGAGTACAGCCGGCTCTCCTGGCTCACGACCTGGCCTGATGCTGGCTGCTCTTTGCAGGCGGTGCCCTGTGAGCCCCTGGGCTGGCCTGGCCATCCACAGTACGCATGCAAGACTCGCAAACTTTGCTCAGCCAAACAAGCAGAAAAAACATTTTATTTTGGTATAGGGCCCACTTCTCATTCCAGCTGGATCTGCAGTTATTCATTCATTGCGAGTACCAAGTCTCACTTTAGCAGAAGCCTGTGAAGTGGTTGAAGAAAGAATCACTTCTGAGGAATTCAAATGCAAACTGTACTTCTCCAGGGCTGCTGGCTGTGCTTCTGCCATTCTTCCAAGTGAACCTCAGAGATCACCTGGACCTGCTGACTGTACAGGGCAACCTGGAGCCACCTGGGATGCTCAGGGACTCACTGGCACGTGGTCCTTGGACAGGGCTGTAACACTGCTTTGGTCTCTGTGCGCTGCCTGTACGTACCAGAAACAACTGGCAGCTGAAAGGACCTTCTGAGTTCAGACACCAAGGATACTCACACTCTGTTTTCCAATATGAACACTCCATGGCAGGGACCAACAGAACAGCACATTTCCTCTGCCAAGGAAGGCCAGGAAGATGTTGTTTGAGTTGGCTTTCTTTCCCCATGCTCAGCAAACTCGAGGAGCAGAACCTGCTCAGGAGATGGTCCAAGAACACTGGGCAACAATGAGCCGTCAGTTGGGTTTTCCTCATTCCCCTACAGCTCTGTGCCTTTCTGCTTGTCCAAGTCAGCAACACTGCTTACTTTTCACTTAAGGATAAATGGCATTGGTTAAGACAGTGAAAAATAACCACATGGCCATTTCTGTGCCACATAAGCAGAGAAAAAGAGGTTAAAAACGTTGGCCCAGATTCTCCAGCTGCTTAGTTCTGGAGCTGATTCACTTTCCATACCTGCATTTGCTCCGTTTCACTTTAAAGAATATGTATTTCAGAAAATGTTCTTTTCTCACAGTTTCTGTTGAAATTCTATCAGGTTTTAGCCCTAAATCTTCCATTTGAGACATTTTACTTCTATCAAAATCAAAATTATCTCTAGAAAACTGAGCACATGCTTTCTGTAGGTGAGAAACACTATTTAGCTGAAAATCAGAATTCTTAGCTTAAAAATAGCTTCAATGAAAAACTTTGAAGGAAGCCTATTAACAGTGTCTAACTTGCCTTACAACAGAACCGGACAGACAAGACCATATCACAACTCTTTGGGTGAGAATCCCATCTCTGGCTGTTGTCAGCAGGGAATGTGCAGGATCAGAGCTCAGGCGCAGTGTGTTCTCTGGTTGATCCTTCCCTCAGCAGACCCCCGAGCGCTGTTAGACAGCAGGACAGCTGGAGGTTGCACCCAGGACTTTGTTAACAGCAGCAAACAGCTCTTACCTCCACAAACTGATCTGACTCCCGGACATCCATTAGACTGCTGGTCTCCACACGAGGCAGCGGCAGTAACTAATGCAGTCTTCCCCTGAAGCAGTTCGTGCAACTTCAGAAGCACTGACAACCCCCTGGACCTCTGCTACTCAGTGGATCAAGCAGAGGGCCAGTGAGCTGCTGTGTTCACGGTGTCAGCTGTTTGCCCTAACAGCTATTTCCCCACTTTCTTCTACACCTGTGCCCGTGGCAGCAGGGCAGTGCACCCAGGCTTGTCATGATGGCAGGGGTGCCCAGGACGCGGTAGCCTTATTGCATTTGACAGCTCGTAATCATACACTTGAGAGCAACCCCTCGAAGCAGGCTAGTAACCAGGCTGGTATGCAGGGGGCAGATGTTGTGAATGAACAAGCTTTTTCTGCTCCTTCTGGCACCACCAGGAACAAGTTGATGACTGTGCACCCATCTTGGTCCTGACAGAGCTACAGCTGTGTATGTGGTCAGGTTGCACCATCTTTAATTGCTACAGACCTCTCCTGTCCTAAGACAGCCCATGCAAAAAAAGCTGAGGGCCATGATGGTGTGTGAAGGACTGTTCCCATCCCTACCGAGGAGCTCTCAAAGTATGGAGGCTGAGGAACAGCGTGAAAGACACACTGCCATTGCCCCTGCCCAGAGTAGTTGTTCCCCTTGGAACAAAAGAAGGCATCCACTAAACAGCCTGGACTAATGTTCCACATTGCTGAAAAAATAATACTGCAGTGCCCAGTTGTCATGATCCCCTGGTTTTCCTGCCTGTGAGAACAGTGGTGCCATCCCCCAGTATACAGAGAACACACTTTCAGTCTGCAAAAGCAAAGAAAGAACTGCACACTGGAAGGAAATCCTGCTTTGTTTACAGGTTGCTTTTATTTACAAATATACTGAAGTGTAATCTTTCTCTTTTTTCTTCTTCTGTTTTTGTTTAGTGTGTTTGTGTGTGTGTGTGTGCATGTGCACATGGGAAGAAGCATAATGTTTAAGAAACTCGTTTATCTTAGCTGCTAGGCAATGGTGGCAGGAAAAAAAATCAGCAAAATGAAATTTAAAAACACTAATAAATAATTTAACAATGACAAGTAATTAAATAATAATAATAAAGAAAACAACAATGATCTACATACATTATGGTGGCTTGTTACCAACACAGAGGGAAAGGAGCAAGGAAGCTACTGTGAAAAGTAGATGGTTAAGTATGAGAGAGTATATTCATTTTTTTTACAAGTTAAATAAATTGTAACAGACAGCTACAAAATACTACATTTTGATAACATAAATACAGAATATATAAATATACAAGTATTACAGCCATACACAGCTAAAAAATAGGGTGTTCACTTAAAAACAGAGTTCCCAATGCAAAATATCTGGCGGTTCCTTCACAGTCACTGCTAAGCAAGACAATGGTGTGCAGAACCAAGAGGATGCAGGCCGTATCCTTTAGGAAGGCAAATAACTGCCAGTTTATTCAGGCAGGCCTCCAATGAGCAGGACTGTGCTCAACTCCCATCAAAGCCAGCAGACTCACATACCTGCCAAAAGTTAAGCAAGTGCTTAAGCAGCCACCTAGCAAGACAGACCAGAACGTGGAGCCCTAGCCACCCTGCTGTGGGTGCAGACGTTGTCTGTCCAGTGCCACTGGGGCGAGGAGGAAGGACGGCGCGCTAGAGACGAACCAGCACAGGCAGGGAGCACCTGCTCTCCATGAATGCAATGTTTGAGCATCGATCTGTGTAAAGCACTGCCCTGAGCACTTTAGACCTTGAGTACCGTGGCTCCAGCTTCCATGGCTTTGTGTGCTTTAACACACTCTCCTTCCACTTTTGTGACAAAACCTAGGGCTTGTAAGAGTCCCTTCCTTCCTGTTTGATTCTGCTGTTAAGTGTTAACTTTTAGGGATAGCCAGAATTATTATGACATGTTCCAAAGAATGTGTCCTCGCAAACCCCAGCTTGCAGCATCCCCAGCAGCATCATGGAGAGCCAGGTTCCCTGGGGCACCTGGGGAGGTGCTTTGGATGCCCTTCTCATCCCTAGGGAAACTGGAATGGAGTCCTGAGCACAGAAGGAAGAGGTAAGTGGGTTCTCATCATCCCTGGAAGGATTGCCAGCATGAAGAACCTTCCCCGTGCAATGATGGCACAGGGACGTGGCTGAGTTGCTGCCAACAGAGCAGCAGTGACCGCCTTATGGAAATGGTAGCATTCATCAGACTTGTGCAGGGTGAGTCTGAAGAATCCACTCAGCAGCCATCCTGAGACTAGTGTGAGCCGTGTTGTGGGCACGGTTAGCAGCAACTGAGCCAAGTGGTCTGGATGTTTCTAACAACAGATTTTAAAGAAGAAAATGAGATCAAAATTCCTAGGATGGTGTTTTAATCTTAGTGAGTGTAATCACTGTGTTTTACTTACAACATCATAACTATCTTCCACGTTGTGACTGTGAAACAGAATTACCACCAGCCCCTAAGTGCTTAGAATACAGGTTTTATTCCATAGTGCTTTGGAAAACAGGGGGCTGAGACGACCAGCACATGGTAGGAATTGTTCCCTTGACATTCACCTACGCAAAGGAAGCATACCGCTGCCCAGCTGAGAGACAGTTGGCAGGTTCACTGACTGCCCTGCTCAGTAACCGTTTACGAATGCAGGAAAATCTGTGTGCTATCACTACTTTTATAAACAGATCTGGTAATTGCACAGTAAAGACCTCTGAGGAAGCTGTTACTTGGTGTATTCATTCTGATCTCACAGTGATCTTTTTTAAACATTATTGTGCAAACACTGAAACCTAATCAATCATCTTTTGCTTAATTGCATCTTGTCGCCACTTTAGCTTAACGTGTATTCGTTGCTTAGCCAAAACAACATGATTGAAATACTGTGAGGAGCTCACTTGATGCAGTTATATTAGAGAGGGGTTAATTTCCTAGGGAAAATGATCACTGTAAGGTGCATGTAATAAACTGCTGTCATGACCTCTAGCCTTCAAACTCCCATATGTGTAATCATTGTTTGTGGTTTCCGTGGAAGTGCCAGATGCTAAGAATTTTTGGCAAGGGTTTATCAACTTGACTCAGTATATTACTGTGATATGGCCCATTAAACATTTTACTTTCACCTGATCGGTGACATTTCCCTTGACAATAGAAGAGTAAAACAGAAATCAAAAAGGTCAGAGGTTGCTATATAATCTTTTACTGCAGGTCCCAGGTTAAAACCACAATGATCACACTCCAGTAGGATAATTCATTCCANAAAAAAAAAAAAAAGTGACATTTATTTTGTTTTAATGAACTTTGGCCTTTGCCAGATATAATGGGTCTGCTGGAAACCTCCAGCTATGCATTCCTTCCCTTGACCAGCAGCAACCCACAGTGGCAAGGGAAGCATTATGCATGCCAGAGGGCTTGATTGTGTAATGCCTGTGGCACCAGAAGCGGTAGAATATGGGGGAACAAACTGCTATGGCATCGCCATACAACACACAGAGGGAAACGGAGATGGTACGTACAGGTACATTGCAATGAGAGCAAAAAAAGGTGGCAAACAGACATCTAAAGAATAGCAAAAGATTATGGTTACTTCAGCTATCAAACGGGATATCTGATTCTTTCCATTGAAATGGATTTTATCTTCAACATCCAGGACAGGAGCAGAGGTAGAGTTGGGACAAGGCAGTTCTGTAGGTCACATTATAGCTGTCATGTAAGTCCCTGTTTACATTAAAAATGCCATTTTGATCCTGCCAGTAATGAGGGACAAAGCCAGGTGTTTAGTTTATAAACCCAGTATGTTTGAGATGACAAAGATGCTTTTCCACAACCCTGAAGGAGCTACAGGAGGAGGATGGGGAGGAAAACGTAATGAATCCATTGACATTGGTGGTTACAAAGGTCCATAATGCACCATGCAAAAAGTGCTTGCCTTCTGCCCTGCAAGCAGTACAGCTCACCTGAGTTCTTTATAAATGTTTGCTATCATGCAGACAGAAAGGAAATTGTTTATTTGAACACAGAACGAAAGGGAAGGATGGTAAGAAAATTCTTCCAATTTCAAAATACATCCAGGGGCTCACAACCTTCAACTAAAAAGCCACATCCCTATCAGAAAGCAAGAAAACGGTCACTAGCAAAAGCATACAGGTATAAAGGACCCACCTCCCTGGCAAGGCAGCCTCCTCGGGGAGATGAGATGGGTGCCTGCAGGGAGGCCAGCGTCCCCAGGCGCCCGCGGGGACGTCGGTTCCTTTGGTTGCCCGGAGCCGTGCGGGAGGCGGGCATCGGGGCGGCAGCACGAGGGCTTCACCTCCAGGGCTGTGCTTCACTCGGCCACACTGCGTGCACGTAGCCTTCTCCCCCAGTGCTTGCCTCACCTCCGCAGAGCGAAGATACATGAACTTATCTCACAGATAAAAGTTTGCTTTCTTAATAAACCTCTAACACTCCTGGTCCACATTTGCATACTGGAGAGGAATGTGATCTTACTCGTTCCCTTGGACCTACCACCCGATCCCTGGCACCCGCCCCCCCTGGCACTGACAGGACCTGAGCCTGCAGGACCACGGGTGTGCGGGGCCTTGAGGTCTCACCCCTCGGCCACCGCCAGAGGCCCCTGGGGCTGTGGCTCCAACCTGCTGCCAGGGCTGGGCCTGAGGGAGCCCGCTGAGCCAACACTTCAGACTTGGTGCTGGCTAGTACGGTCCCTACAGCACAGGTATTTATTTCAGAAAGGGTCTATCCTGCCAATCTTTCCCCATGAGCTCTATTTTGGACACACCCTGTAATTACTGATATTACCCTGGCAAATTTTCCCCATGAATTTTTCTCTAGTAAGAACCATGACCATACTTGTCTGCCTCTCCACTTTATAATTATCACCAGGCATTATCTATAACGGCTATTATTATTTATGATATTTTATACCCTATGAAAACCTGTATGACATATGCTCAAACTTCAGCATCCGAGATGATCAAACTTTAGCTGGGACATTCCCTTCCATTCATGCACTTTTGTTCCTCCATGTGCACTAACGGGTTCGGTGGAGTATCTCTTGTAAATATGGGCGTCCCATCAGTGTGAAACCTGTAGGGCTTCGATTAGACTCCGTTGTGATTTCTTTCCTACCTTTTTTCCCGGTTGGTGCATGTTTCAGGACTTCTGATGGTTCAGGCTAGAACTACATACCATAGATTCTTGCTGAGGCAAGACAATTAACGAAAGGAGTGCTTAATTATTCCAGATGGACAATGGAGCACAGCACATTTATGCCTCATGAAAAACATAAATAAACAAAACAGAATGAACAACGCATTTGCCAATCATAGACTAGACTTGAAATTTGGCACTGAAATACTTACAAACAAAAGTAAATGTTTTATTCTCACACTTCAAAAAAATTAAATAAAACTCCGTCTTGTAAGCACCTTTACTTTAATTATTTAAGATCAATACTAATCTAAATGCCTCTGTCCCTAACATGCATCTCTTCTCCAGGGTCACAGACCTTTCTTATTACAAAATCACTGGCTTTCTCCACAAATATTACTGTTAACCAGTTTCCTCAGTTTCATATGTATAAGGGCTATAAACTAATGAGCAGATCTAGGTTATGTAAAAAAGTGTAGAAAGGAAACAAATGTTGAACATCACATTTACATTAACTTCTCACAGTTCAAATGGCAATTTATCCACAACATAGTATGAATCATGCAGTAAGAAAAGGGAGGAATCTCCAGTTTCTTTGATTTATTTGTCATATGGTTGACTGATGTCAGCATCAGTGGCTTAAAAAAAAAAAAATTTAAACATCCAAAAGAAAGGAGGAGAGAAAGGAGGAAAAGGTCTAGCTTTCCACAAAATCCATTTCCTTTACAACGAGGAGCTCAAACCAAACCAAAACAAAGGCTGCTGAAGAGTGGGGTCTTCTGTTCCTTCCATGCTTCTCTCTTGGTCTGGTGCAAGCTGGGAATCAAGGGTATGTGACTGTGGATGTGTTTTGTTGATATATGTATGTCTGTAGGTAGGCAGGTGCTGACACATATATACATACGTACACACATACATATATGCACACCGATATGGTCTTCCTAAAAATGCTCTTTGCAGTCCAGAGGCAGCAGGAGTCACTGTGAAGGAAGAGCTGGGCAACATATGGCTGTAGAGTCTGCACTGGAAAAAGTCACTGGCTAAATATACGCCGGCTGTTTGTTTTCTTTTATTTTCATGAGGCGAAATAGGAGCTCTGCATAGAGTACAGCCTGTCAATGGGGTTTCCTACTCTAGCCTGCATGGAGTTAACTTCAGAGGAGGCAAGAAAACAGTCGCTCAAGCTAGTTAAAGAGGTATCACTGTCGATATCATGAAAAATGGAGTCGTTTCCTGCAAATGAAACGTATACGTTAAGCTGTATTCTGTGCAGCCAGGGAAGGACACAGTACACATGGATGCTCACATGTTGCACACTGAAGCAAAAGGGAATGCTTCCTGTTTTGCTTTTGCATGTCAATGTGGTTTGGCTATCAGGGCCTGACCTACAAAAAGAAAGGCTAGGAACCAATCTGAAGCACTATCACTTAGAAAAGCGGAAACGTGCCAGTTTCTAAGATATACCTCAGCCAACAGCACAAAAGCAAGTCTTGGCTGATGACGGGAGCAAACGGTGCTGGGGGAGAAGAGGGTTCCTGGCACTCCATGAGCTGGGATCGAGCACTTGTGGGGGCTCCCGGGGGGAATGCAGGACGAGACAGTGACAGCCCGCAGTGGGGAAAAGTGGCCTGAACACCACAGCCAGTCATGGTCTTTGCTTACACACAAGGTAAAAGGCACGTCGACAAACACGACGGGACCTAGGTGGAAGCCCAGCTTCCCAGGCCTCAAATGAGCTATAGTTGTAAATATGCTTTCCTTTCAGAAAATTCCACTCTTTGAGGGGTGGTTTGGAATACAGCACCATTTATTTCCCTTAGCAACTACAATTTCAGCTTAGTTCATGTCTTAAGGTACCAGAAAGAGCTCTAGCTCAACTAATGTGAGATTTAGGAAAGTGTTACTCTGGTTCCTTTCCTTATGCATTCATTTAAAATGGCTTTGTCTTAATTCCTGCATTGGTTTTGGAACACAGAACATGCCTCCAAAGGAGTTTTGCTTAGAATTTCCCAAGCACATTGTTAGCAACAAAATCACAAGTCATCTAATGCTCATTTGCACTTCAAATATCCTCAGCTCCTTATAGTATTTACCAAATTGCCTGGTGTGCACCGTGGACTTGCCTCAGTGGAAAAAGTAGTAACACAGACCCAAGCCAGATTTCTTGTTGGTCTGTGCAATCCATGCTCAAGACAGTGATCTGCACATGTAACTCTGCAGTGAAGTGCTCCTGGTCAACACAAAAGAATCTGATGTAACAGGCCCTTGTGGGCTATGGCAAGGCCAATAATCACAGTCTGAGAAATCCTCTTAAATTTTATTTAAGTGCCAAACTGCAATTGTCCAGAATTAATTATTAGGCATTTAACACTTGTGATGCATTTGGTGTACCTATTCACTTGATGCTGTATGGTCAGGAAATTGCAAAAGCAAACCATCATTTCGTTTTGACTTTGGACAGAGAATATAATTATGCAGGAGAAATGTCCTGTGGTGACATATCTCTCAGTAGCTCAAGAAGTGCTCTTGAACAAATCCATGCATCCAGTCTGAGGTATCTTTGAGGGGTGATTATTTATTTTGGAATAAATAGATTACTTCTCTTTATTAGACCACTTTTCAAGGCATTATTTTCCCAAAGCTTCTAGAAGAAAGGAAAAACTTGTGAGGGAGATAAAGAAAATTCGTTACTGTTTATTTTTAGATGTCTTGGATAGTGGTTTAAAAAAGTGGAGCTGGAGAGGTAATGTTGTTTGTTTTTATCATTTATCAAAACTATACTGTGCAGTAGTTTTGAAGGCTGTCCAGAGCCTGGGAAGAGCCCTCTTCTACCCTTTTATGTGTACATGAAAATATACACACAAAACTAACAAATTTGTACAAATTCCTTTGTACAAATCCCAGAAAAATATCATAAAAGCAAGTAACTGTTGAACCGTTGGAGTGTGAAGCAGCATACGAACCCTGCTATTTCTGATGCGGCAGAATGATGCATGCCTTACCATAAGGGTTCATGTGGTCGCCTGGCATTTGTGGAGGGGTAAGACCCTGCTGAAATGGGTCTGTGCCATAACTGCTTTGATCCATTGCTACAATCTGCTGCTGTGGCGGTGCAAGCGGTGTGTAAGATGTCATCATCCCTTCCATCCGGTTAGACATCACTTCTGCAAAAGACAGGAGGGCACAGTCACTGCTTCGCAACGAATGGCTGCAGGCAGTAGTCTCTGTGGCGCTGCTGAACGTGGGAGCACCATGCATACTGGTAGGTGCCTTACCAATCTTGTCTGAGAGTACAACAAATGAGCTGAAGGACCTGTAATTTCTGACTACCTCATTTCTGGACTGTATCTCTCATATCTGGGTGCTGGATCACATCTTCCCCAAATCTCCCATGTCTGCCTTAGCCCTCATGTTCTCTAGTGCCTGACGGTGCCAGTTTAATACTGCTAATGCAGCAACAGCATAGTAAGCCCCTAAGCTGGAGAGGACATCGTGTGGTGCAAGCACTAGATGCTTCCTGGCAACTCTGTGCAGGCCCTGCCGCAGGGCCTGGGGCACAGGAGGGGCTCCCTGTGCCTCAGCTGCTGCAGTGATGCTGATCACTCGCAAGCAGTCTGCAGGTGCCCGGCTGAGCATGGCTCCCTCTCTTCATGAGAAAATAACGCTACCTGGAAGATCTCCCTAGAGTGAGCCTCCTGGAGATTTCCTCCAGTGAAAGCTTGTCTGTACTGCATAGCTCTTCTAGGAAGGTGGTAATAGCTTCTGTGTAAGCACCTTCAGGGTGTGTCTCCATGGGAGGACTCTGGGATAACCCATCACAGTCACTTGGACACAGCAGCTCTGCGTGCATCCACAGATGGTGGCACACATTATCTGCGGACTGGTGAACACACTGTATGGCTGCACTGAGACATTATGCACCCATGTGAGAATCGCACTCTGAGAAAGCTTGCAGATTCTTTTCCCCTTGCTTTGTCTCCATCACAAATCCCCTACCTTGCCCTAGTCGCTGAGAGTTTTGTTGCTCCTGTTGCTGCTGGTGCCTTCGTGCTAGCTTTTTCATCTGAATAAAAGAGGAAGAACAGAACAAACTCATGGGTCTGAATGGAACAATTTTTTTCCTTTCAAAATTCTCTGCAGACATCAAATCAATTAATACAGACCACTTCTATTCATGCGTACATTACTACGAGTTCAGGTTCATTTCTAACCTTAAACATTTCAGTTTCCAGTTCATATTTGCACACAAAATTTCCTCCCAGCCTTGTGTTGCTTTGAGGACATTAACTTCATGTTTGTGTTCTCGTATGGATGTAGACAGCAGTGCATGCAAAATACAGATAGCTCAGTCCCTTGGATCTGTATGAAAAGTTCGGTATCTCGGGGGTGAGGAGAAGAGAAGGGAAGCTCTGTTGTGGGACAATTTATGTTCTACTTTTGAGAACTCAACAAACAACCTACCTTTGCTCTTTGGTTTTGAAACCAAACCTGGACAACTCGCACACTGAGTCCTGTTTCAGCCGCTAGAGTCTCTCTGACCTAAAGGAGGAAATGTTTAAAGCTGTATTTTTTTTTTCCACATCTAGTAAGTTACATTTTGAGGAAGATGCTTGCACTTACAATAAATATTGCATGTACAGATGTTTTTTTAAATCTCTCATATTTTTGCGCAGTTTGTGCAAGTTCTGCCCTTCACGTCACTACCAGTTTCATAAGTACTAAACAAATATTCTGAGCTGTGTAAAATGATGCTAAATAATTTCATGATTTTTAGTTTACCAATAAACCAGTTCTGCATGAAGAATTACAAATTTAGCTATGAACAATTTTTATGTTCTTCAAGTACAATTTGATACTTTAAAACGGCAACAGGGCGTATTGCCCCCCAAGAGACATACTTAGTACATCTGCAGGAGAATGTTAATCTTTGCAACAACGACAACTTTTGTGATAACAACTCCATTTTTTTTCCAATCAAACTCAGGATGAAACAACTACCTAGGTTGCTTTTCACAAAGATCTGATTTTCACCTGCTTCAACGTATCTTTCCCTAGCTGCTACAAATGAGATCAATCCCATGGTTAAGTTTCATAAAACAACAGGACTGGAAGGACAAGCAGTGGGAGCAGGGCTGTGCAGCCATCTCTCTGGACAGTGACTCCCTCTGTGGTGGGAAGGAGAAGGGCATCAAGTCACCTGTTCACCCAGAGTCTGACAGTCCATGACTACCACATTGTACAAGAAGCAAACAGCCTTGCTCCTTAGGAATCAGTCACAGAGCTGCTCTACATACCAAGTACCAGAAGTAACAGAGAGCTGGTCCCAAGCTACTAATTGCTCAGTGCTAAGGAGGAATTTGGGTGAGCATTGCCATATGCTGGCCTGGTTTCTGCACTCACACGAAAGCACCTGCTGCTGGCCCTGGAAGGGGCAGGAGCCCATCTGGAGCTGCGGCCTGACCCGGTCTCCCTCATGGCCTGGCGTCAGAATAGACTGTAGGCCCCTGATGTAGCACCTACCTTCCTACAGGGCTTGGAAGACACTTCAAAGGATGCTTTGAATGCTCGTCTCTGCTGCGTAGTAAGGATTGTCCGTGGTCGTTTAGGTCTCCTTGGGTCCTTCCCATCATCACTTCCTTTTCCTTGGGTTACTTGTCCTTTGGTGGGTTTAACATCTCCATCTTCATCATCGCTTTTAACTGGTGAAAAATAAGCAAGATATAAAACTGTTCTTGTTCCACCAAGGTAACAGGGTGTTTTAGAGCTGCTCTTCAGCTGCTAACTCATCAGCAGCTCAGCTGTTACCCTATGTAACCCTGAAGTTACTATGGACAGGAGGAAACTATCTTAAATTTGTGTGCACTGCCTAAATCAAATGCCACAAAAGCAGAAAAACATGTCTAATTTTTAACTGAGGGCATGGGACTGATCAGAGGATGGAAATTCAGAACATGCTTCAGTACCTCCAGAAACTTGGTGCCCTTCCAGCACTGCCTTATCCCCTCCGTGCTCACCTGCTGGCACTGCTGCAACCCCACCAACTGGCACACGCCTGTCCTGTTTAGCTAAATATAGTGTAGATTCCAGATATCGTTCTGAATATTTTGAAGCTCTGGAAATAACATTAAATATTGTCTTTGGGCTCTCATTTCAATATCCTTTCCCTGTGTATTACCATGTGACAATATGTGCATGCGCAAATGTATCTTTCTTGGTAAATACATACAAATATATATGTGCTTGTGTAGACGAAATAGATTAATTGTATTTTGTTTTTAGACTGTGAATATTGTTAGTGTTAGTATATTGTACTGTGAAATTTCATCCTCAGTGGCAAACGCTGAGAAGTAAGTTTGAATTCTGATGTGAAAAAAAGCTTTTCAACTCAGCATATTTTATTTCACCAGACTACTGTTTTTTCTTCAAGAAAACATTAATATTCTAGGGACTTCAACCTTAACAAACACACTGTAATTTTGATATCCTCAAAAATTATATTTGGGGAATTAACAAAATAGACTTTAGTTCATTATTGGGTCTGATTATTATGCACCTAGCAATCTAATCACCATTTACTTTAATAAGCATCTTTTGCCTAATGATTAAAGAGAAGTTGTCATTTTAATAACCATGACATTATTAACTTTCCAGCAAGCTATTTCTAAGGAAAGGTTTGTGAGGATTAACATTGCTCACTGGAGAGTTACTCTTGTGTCCAGTGGATAAATATTTGATTGGAGAAGGACATGTACTCAGCCAGGGGTATGGGAGATCATTTGCTCTCACACAGGCGTTTGGGAGATCTGTGTTTTCAATGCATTAGAGAACGGGAGACAAAACATCCTGTTTAATTTGTCAACTTGTTTTTCAGGTTCATGTTTGGCTAACAGCGAATAATGAAAAAAAAAGCATCTCCAGGGGTAGACACTATCCCTTGACTATCCCTTGTGCCAATGGAAAACAAAATTGAAATCCAGTTTATTTTGTACTGCTTCAGCAGCTTACTGCCCAGCTGATCACAAAACACAGGGTCTGGTATTGAAGGAACACGCACCTGTGCCAGACACAGCCCTCCAAGGCAGGCAGCCGGCAAACAGCAACCGCCGGTCCTGCACGGCAAGCGCACGGTTGCCAGGGAGGACAGCCCGGGAGCAGCAGGGCCACCACGCTCAGCAGGGCAGGACTGTGCACGGCCCCACGCACTGACCTTCCCAGGGAGCTGGTCTGCATACAGACAGACTGCAGCAGGCTGCTGAAGCTGGCGGTGGTAGAACAACGTGCTGAAGGGCAAGTAGGAAACACGCACACCTCAGGCAAATTCACAAAGAGCATAAACCCTGTGATATGGGCCTTGCAGAGCAAAGCACTCTTGCTCCTGCAAATACAATAAGGCAATAAATAACAAGCTGCTCCAAGAAAAGGTCCAGTCCTGCACATCCTGCTGAGACAGCAGTGACCCTTGTCTTGAAAAATTCCTGGCACAAAAATATAAATTTGAGCAATGTAGTCAATATGGCTCCTGGATTAGAAATTAAGGACAATTACTGCACCTATTTTCCCATAAACTACAGGCAAATATTCAAGCTACTTGTACTCTTAACAGAATGGTAATTGTTGATTTTCTTGGACATTTTCTTGGGAAACAAATGACCAATTATGATGACTGGCAGCAGCCTGTACGCACACTGCCTCCGGTCTTGGACTCAGCCAGGGCACACATACGGTGTGAAGTTTCAGTCTCACTGAGTATACATGGCACAGAAAGGAGGAATCCTGGTCCTCCTGAAAATGCCTGAGTCTGCCAGACAGTCCAGTGGCCAGATAGTCTGGGTTTTGGACTGGAGAACCCAGATCCAGCGTGTGATCAGCTTATCCTGCGCAATACTGTGCTCTCCGCCCTGGACAGACAGCGAGCGGCTTTGCTCACTCTTCCAAAACTTCCCCATAGAGGTGGATGGAGAACACCAAGTATTCATCCCTCTCTCACCGTGGACAACCTGGGGAAGACAGCCATCAGCTGCTGTCCGTTGTGAGGGCTCTGCTTGCGTGGTGTGGTGACCCTCTGCCTCAGCCCCCAGGCCCCGCGGCACAGCCTTGCAAGTCCACTGCGCAACCCCAGGTCCCCATCAACGGAGCGGTCGCTTCACGCTGCAGGCTAACAGTCACGTGTTTTGGTGACGTGTTGAGCCTGTCAGCCCCAGAACCCGGGCAGCCTGTACCTCTTCAGTTTGTGCCTATCAGGAGCAGTGTGGGGCCTCAGAGACACCCCGGGCAATCTGCAACAGGCGAACTTTGCATGCCACACCTCTGCACTGAGCAGCGCACGAACGGTGATGCGGCTGTCCTGCAGTCACAACACCGATGGCCTCCTAGGTTTACATGAGAACGAAGCCCAGACACAAAATAACACATGCAATGGATCAGAAAGCATGGAGGAGACACACTGCCAGAGAGAAGTCTGGGTGAAAATCGGGGAGTTAAGCACTGCCATTGCTGAAATCCTTCAGAGATGGTCTGTCCTAAGCTCCTCATCCCAATTACTGCTTTTTCTTTTTCTTTCTGTGTGAGCACCCTTGCCTGCCCTAACAGCCTTGCCAAGTGGGCAGCCGTGGTAGCCTCCCCTGCACTACAGCCCTGTTGCTGGAACACAAACCCATCTCTCTGTTTCTTTCAGATTCCTCTCAGTATGTGTGTGATGTGCTTGTCATTTTTCTTAAAGTTACCATTTGTGACTGGAAGATGGAAATATATTTCAGAATACTCCAAAAAATCATATTTAGTAGTTTTTCCATTTTCCTGGCTTCCTGCTGAAAGTGTATGTGCAGAAGATCCCCTGATACCAAGGTAAAAAATACTTTAGGTGGAGGAAAGAATGCCTGTGGAGAAGAGTACTCTTTCAATGAGGTCTGAAGTAACTGAAGTCAGTCTGATTCACATGCTGTGATCTCATAGATAAAAACAATCTTGACTAACAAAACAAGTTTTTTTGTGCTTTACTAAGACAGCAGCAAATTAAGGAAGAGAACAAAGTTAGGGAGAACAACTGCTAGTGAGGATGTTTAGCTGTGCCTGCTAAGAGCTGTAACTGCATGGCTGGCATATGCATACAGACAGAGTGGATGTGTAAATGGACACACTTTTCTGTAAAAATGCTCTGCAAAGCCTTCTGGCTTTTCCAGCTGGGACAGCAGTGGAAGGCTCACCTGAGTCTGAGTCGTCCGGGCTGACTGAGCTCAACAGGTCTTTCTCTTTTTCGTAGTCACTTTTGCAGAGCAGCTGCCCTTCCTTAAGAACAAATTCATCCCCTTTCCTCAGCTGCCGTTCACAAACACAGCAGCAGAAGCAGCTTAAGTGGTAAACGCACTCCAGGGCTCTCATCACGAATTCTGTTGGGGCAATCTTTTCCATGCAGCCGCTGCACTTGGCAGCAAAAAGCCTGTAAGAAAGAGAGGCAGAAAAGTCAAAGGGAACATCAGATCATACACTGCGTGAATTTAAACCCAAAACTTCTTTAATTTAACTACAGATCAGCTTGCCTCATACTTTTGTAGATTGGGAGACTTGCATCCTTAGTCTTGGAAAGATTGCAATTTACCCACATCTCAGTCACTTTGGGCTGGAGATTCCCAAAACACCCTTACTGGATAACAAAATACCAAGGTTCGTCCTTGTCTCACAGTTTTGTTCCTCTTCAGGATAAGAAACATTAAGATGCTGTCAGAGTTTAGATAAATTCCTTCAAAACCAAATTTATTTTAATTCACTTTTTAGAGGAAGGTCTGAGCCAGATTTTTCTTTATGCAGGCACTCTGATTTCAGCACTTCAAACCTATTCCGAACAGATTTCATGACTTTACCTTTCCAATATCGTCTCTGTCCAAGGAGGCTTACAAATGAACACAGAAACGAGCACGGAAACAGTGCTACTGCGGGGAGGAAGATGACACACATACGCAATCACACACGTGCAATTGATAAAGAGAGGAGACAAATAACACGGGTTTTCTTTGGGTGCTGGGTTATTCCAGAACAACCTGTTTCCAAAGAGAGTACTGTGCATTTTAAATGGTGTGAAACATCCTTTGGCAGAGACAGCCAGTGATACAATCTGCTAAATTACCACTATAATCACAGGCTCTACAATATACACTACATTCCAGACCAGTTCTTATTAAACCTTTATAAACCCCCTCTTCCATGCATCATTAATTTTCTAAGATAAAGTTTGAATGATATAGATTAATTTTATTTTGCTTTTCTAATAGCAACTGGGAATCTCCCTAAGAGAGATTTTAGGAAGAGGGCTGCTCCAAATAAAGATGAATAGAGAAGTTATGTCCCTGTATCACACAGCGATTTAGTCATTTGAAATTCAGTGGCTTTTATTGCAATACATCAAAATATAAGGTGCATTAATATTCACATTTTTTCCATGAAATTAACAAAACTGCACTGAAGTGTACACAGAAGAAAGGAGATTCTACCTTCTACGATGGAGTATGCTGATTTTTTTTTTTCATCCTCAAAATTATCACCTGTTTTATAGAAGGCAAATATCACTAATTTTAGAAGACACAGGCTATGGTAGCTACTGAGTCCTCCAAAGCCTCCATTTTGTCTGAGCTGAGAAAATACAGTAAAATGGCAGTCACTGGCTCTTCAGCAAAGCAATGGAGTCACAAAATAGGCAAGAGGGAAAAGAAAATGTAAATACATCTGCATACTGCATCCAAAGAAAGGCAAGTGCCCGAGAACTTGTGTGGTTTTCACAGACGCATCTTTTGATCCCCCCTGTTAACTTTGCTGGTTTGGTGCGTATCTTTGCACAGCCACAGCTACAACACAACAGCTATGCACTGCACAACCACACAAGGAACACTGAGCAGCTACATAATAGATTAAATCTATTACAGGAAAACTGATGCCAAGCAGGACCAAACTGCCACTGCTTGCAAACAGGCCATTTAACTTCACACATTCTGCTGGGTCTGTCTACAACTGTTCTTTGCTGTTAGATGCAAACTTTAACAGAAAGAGGAAAATCAGATTTTATGTTCTGACTACTAGGCATCACAAAACTATTACAACGCTTTAGATAGCAAACTATTATGCAGGAAATATTTCTATCTATACATAATAACATATCTGAAAGGATTAAAACACAATGGGGAAAAAAAGAGCAAACAGATTTTAAACACTTTAAAAAGTTGTTTCTGTTTAACTGCTTAAACCTATTTGACTCAGTTTAATTAAGCTCGTATCTTTTGTCTGAAGACTGTTGTGATGATGGAGCACACTTAAAGCATCTGAAGATTAGCAAATCTGGTGTGAAGGCATCCAGCTCCCCTAACTGGCATCAGTTCATTTATGCTGGTGTGACAGTTAACGTGTGCACGCTTCAGTAACGTTCAATGGTGGCTATTGGGAGGGATGGGACAGACCCTCCATGTGGTAGCTGCTCTGATGGGCTGCAGACGGAACAGCCTGGCTGGGAAATGCTGCTGCTGTTTCTGTTTCTACAGTCTCCAGGTTGCTGACTTCATCTGAATTTCAAATCAATGCTACAGGTCTGAGAAATCTTAGAAAGAAACTTAAGGAAGTGACTGTGATCCTGCAGCTACAGGCACTGATGTGTCCAACCCTTTGCGACACTGCTGTGACAATGAGGATAAATCCCAGCATCGTGGTCGTGCTGTTAACAAAAATGATGCTGAATGGTCAGTGTACTTCAGATGGAGGCTTTGACAGAAAAATTCATGTCTGCTCCACCCCCCTCTCCCCTTGTAGGTAGACCACAGAAGCCAGGCTCTGACAGACACTGAAAGAACAAGGACTTTTTCTGTTTGAAATAAGAACCTGGCAGAGATGCTGGCTCCAAGAGACTGTGCATTAAGTCTTTCTGGACCAAACCACCTGTGCTGCAAATCTGCTGGACCAGCACCTGGTCCCACGCGGGCAGCAGCCATGGGACTGCATGCCGGCACCAGGAGAGCACGGGCAGCAAGCGGCAGGCGGGCAGGAACCTTCCCAGTCTCCACCCAAGTGGAGGAGAAAGGGCAGCTTCCCTCGGAAGGGCTGCCTGGGGCAGGCGGGGAGCGCCAGCCGCAGCTCTTGCAGAGAGGACCCCGGAGGTGTTCAAGAAACACGCAGATGTGGCACTTGGGGACATGACTCAGTGGCACAGTGGGGTCAGGCTGAGGGGTGGAGTAGATGATCTTAGAGGTCTGTTCCCACCTTCGTGATTCTATGATTCTACGAGTGGCGCTGGGGCTGGACCGGTGCTGCAGGAAATGGTGCATCGTATTAGCTACGAGCAGCTGTCGCCAGTTTCCTCACAAGCAAACTGCAAAATCAGCCACCATCCAGTGAAAGTGAGAACACAAATGTCATACTGGTCAGAAATGACTTTAAGGAGGAAAGCATATAACCCCTCCATGTTTCTTTCTTCTAACGCGAACATAAAAGCATTCTACTTTCTTCTGATCTTTGGGCTTGGAGTGCATTGTTACGTGACCAGTGTCTCCTACGTCACATTACTTTATCAAGTGTTTTTTTTTTTTTCCTCTTTTTCCTCAAAATAAAAGATGTCCAACACATAAATAGAAAGTAGTTAACGTTATTCGTTAGCAGTTGACTACTGCCAGAAAGCTGGTGCTTTCACAGTAATGTTTCCAAAGGCAGTTAGTAGAAAGAAATATAGAAAGTAGTTAGTAGAAAGAAATATATTGTCGTCAATGTAGTATTAAATCATTCAAATTAACAGTTATATTTGTTTGACATACTGCATGATTTTCATATCCTTAATTTGTCCTTTGTCAACATAACAAAATGCCATGATCTGTACTCAGGTACTTTCTGCGTTATAACATGTACTCACACAAATGCACTCACATATTGCGCTGTGTAGATTTAATTCTGTAATTACAAAATTGTCATTAAATTTATCTTATAAAATGTTTAAAGGTATTTTTTCAGCTTCTAGAAAGTAACCTAGGGTTATGCACTTTTTTTTTTTTTTTTTTTTTTTTTTGCACAAGGCAGTCTCACAACAGGAAACTAATCTTGACAAATGACCAGACTTTGATATCTGTGACCTAAACCACTGCTCGTTAGACTGTTCATTTTATAAATGAATGGTAATAAACCTGTTGAGAAGTGTAGGATAGCAAGAATACTTTACAGATCACCCCTTTGCAGGTTTTAATCAAAGCAATACATTGGAGGCAGAGCATGCAGATATCTGCTGAGACAAAGGCTCTGTCCCGCTCAATCACATTTAAAGAAATTTCTTTTGCTTTCTATACATTTTACAAATAATTTGCATAACTCTGACTTTTTACCCCCATAGCTGATTATCTCCAGCTCTCTTAAGTTAATGTCAAACCTCAAAATCCTTGGACTTGTTAAAGTATGTGGAGAGTGGAAATCAAATGCCTTTATTAGAAGCCCCAGGAAATCTCTGACTCCTAAGCACAACGAAAACATTCCAAAGAAAATTGTTCAAAGCAGACAAAGGAGAAAAGCAGAACAAGAAACCTTGTTTTGAATCAATGATTGCAAGAGTTTTATAAATAAATTCTGTTGCCAGGGCAATTTTGAAAGACAACTCAATAACTTTAGGAGTTTTTAAGTAGGTTTGTCTCTACATCTGAGACACTTAAGGGATTCAGCTGAGCTAAAGCTTGGAACAATGACCTGTTTGTCCATTCAAGTATTTGTAACAATCACTGTGAAGTAAATTTACAGTACTAGATATGAAAAAATATTCACCATTCCAAACTGGGCGAACTTACCAAAATAATTTTGCATACATTTTAGGGGCAAGGAAAACACTAAGACATGTGGTGCTGTCTTTGTTAAACAGTAGATGAAAATGTTCCCCGGCGGAAGAGGCCATAAAGATTTTATTTGTTAGGATATCCCTGTGAAGTCAGGCTGAATCAGTAATCCTTAGGAACAACCACAGCTACATGAGCCGCTGTGCCTTCCTGCATGGGCACAACCATCTGGTGTTTAATACGTATTGCTGATTTATTGTCTCTTGCGTAGCTATCTTGCTGTAAGCTTGACCCTGATATGCTCCTGAGAATCACCGTTCTGCTGTTTGCTCTCATAACGTCCCAACAACCCACACTTTACCTTTCTATTACTCATCCAGGTTCTTCATTTCCTCCTGTTTGTGGGCAAATCTATTTTAATTGTTTTATTATAACTAATTTAATCTGTGCTGAGAGATCTCAATGTGCAGTGTGAAATTTGCTGTTCATATTAAGTGTGGTTCAAGAGGTTTGTTAAATAGGACTGAGGAATAAAAACAGACTAATTCAGTCAGGTTGTTTATTTACTGCACCTCCGCCGTGAAGCAGTAAATAGGAAGCTATTAACCCTTGGTTGATAGATGCGAGAGGACAGATGCTGCTGTCTGACTCTCAGAGATGCTAAAACATTTTCCTTCCTGAGTTATTCTGACATCATGTGTTGCAAGAAACCACAGCAGATACCTGCCTTTTCTTTATGTAATAAATACGCAAAGGTGGTGGTCACAAGCTTTTGTACCTGTTGTAGGTATAGTCTCCAGCTCTGACAATAGCTGGTATGTGACATCCCTGCTGCGCCTATATATCCAGCTGGGAGTTCGCTTGGCACTTGTATGGTACAAAATATGTTAGAGATGAAGTAAAATACATTATGCTTTTCACACAACTGAGTTTTATTAAGAGAAGAAATTAAATTACTAACAAATGACATCTGTTACTTGTTTGTCAGGAGAATTTTTGATGCTTCCATGTTCTTTAGATCACATGGAGTGGGGAAAACACTATGCATTTTTCTTCAAGCATAGGACATGAACATTTTTGTAGCATCTTACAGCTCATGGGTGCACATAAAAAAAAAAAAAAAAAAAAAGCTTTCTTTGTTATGCTAGATTCTGAACATTCCAAACAGTTCAAATGCACCTAGGCAGAACAGAGATATTATAATTTTATGATTTGAAAAGAACAAACTCAAAAAAAGAAACAATCAATTTTAAATATCTTCTCTGGAAAGAAAATAATTACGGTTTGTTAAAGCCAGTTTCATAGATGAAACTTCAGTAAAAGAAAGCTAATTCTCTTTCACTGAGCAGTAATACAACATGCAGAAAAATTAAAAGTTTCTAGAAAAAAATGTAATATACACAGAGAAACTAAAACAAAAAAACTCCACCTTCTTCTAGAGGGAAGACTGAAGGATGTATTTATTCATCCTCCATCTATAGATGCTGGCTTAAGAATACCGCCTACTAATGACCATTTGCGTTTATAGCTACACTTCACAACGTGGAAGTGGATTTCTAGATTAAAATGTGGCATATAATAGAATCACAGAACCCCAGCAGGGTTGGGTTGGAAGGGACCTCACAGCCCCCCAGCCCCAGCCCCTGCCGGGGGCTGGCTGCCACCCCCAGCTCAGGCTGCCCAGGGCCCACCCAGCCTGGCCCTGAGCACCCCCAGGGATGGGGCACCCCCAGCTGCTCTGGGCAGCCTGGGCCAGGGCCTCACTGCCCCTGGGTGAAGAATTTCCTCCTCGCTTCTGACCTAAATCTCCCCTCTTTTAGCTTAAAATCACTTCCTCTTGTCCTACCACTGTCAGACCATGTGAAGTCGATCTCCCTCCTGTTCATAGCTCCTTTTATATCCTCCTTCCATAACATCCTTTTACACCATGGCACTCAGTTTGCTTTTCTCCCCACGAACATTGAACATTTTTTACCCGTACTTCCAAGAGAAGGGCTGTAATGCCCCATGAGGGTGACCTAACAGACCAAACACACATGCAGGCGCCGGGTCCCACGCTCACGCCCTGAAGCCGGCAGGGCGACCACTGCCCGGCCCCAGGCTCTTCCTGCTGATGGCTGCAGGACTGCACCCACAGTTCTGAGACGAATGGAGAAGAGGCGACCAACGGAGGCAGTCCAGTGTGTAAGGATGCAAAGTCAAACTGCCAAAGTGGGGACAGAATGATGGGAAAAGTTGTGTCTTCCCTAACTATAAAGTAAAACGTAAAATGTAAAGTGCAGAGGAGTTTCTCGCTTCCAGCAGAATGTGACAGAGTGGATTCTTCTCTTTGCTTAATTTTCATCCCTTAATTGACCACTTTGTTCAACTGTCTTCCATCACTGCCACGCAGCTCTATTTTATAGCATTTTTCCTTACAATGCTTTGATGGAAAAATTTATGAAGAATCGAATTACTGCTGTTAGAAGGGAATTAAAACAATTTTTCATTTACAAAGTCACTGATATTGCTCTACTGTGCTCCACCTTTGGGAATCCAATTGCTCTTCCCAGCTACTCCCATTCCTCTTTATAGCATGGCAATTGCACTGTACAGATTATGGCTGCAATTTTCTCCTAATCTGTTCTGGAGAATAGAAACTGTTATAAAAGTTAAGGGCTCCAATTGAATTGATAAAGTCAGGGCTGCAATTAAGAAGCCTAATGGATTAAGAAAATACAATGATTTTTGTTGGAATAATATTTTTAGGCAGTGCAAACATTTGGGAAATGTTATTTTGCCTATGAGTTGAAAAAGGGTAAATGGGTTTTGGTCGTGCTTTTTGTATAACTTTATATTAAAGCACCGTGAAAGCAGAGCACTTTGTATTTTGCTGGGGAGTTTGTGTTTCTCCTGGAACTCTGCTAAGCAAGTTCATTCATTACTGGCAACCAGCATTTTTTTCATTTTTCTTTCTTTGCATTCATATTCAGTTATTCGTACGTATCACGCTAAACCCATCTTTATTCCCTACCTGTACAACCTCACCGATTTTCACGTGAGTGAAGTGGCTGAGACTGTGTACAGCGGGGGCCTTACTTCATGCACCAGACCTGTGAGAAGTCTTTCTTCATTGTGTTGAATATTCACTAGTCTGATAAGAATTCTTATCTTTCTTGTTCTCTAAGTGGCATACTGAATTTACAGTTGCCTTTGAATTTACATTGCCAGCAACACAGTGGAATTCTTCTAATGTAATTTTTATATGAAAATTCACCCTAAAGGCTCTATAAGCAGGGAAATTGTACTGTTGGTGATTCACTGCTTTGGCCTTCACTTTTAAAGAAAAAAAATAATCATGTCAAAACAATTCGAATGTAATTTCTAAGTTATTTCTTGGCTGGCAAGAATGACTTAGGGAAAGAATTTATACAGGGCCTTTCCTCTCAACTGAGAGCATTAAGAGGAAGAAACATTATTTGCCAGTATAAAACAAAATAACTTCCTGTGCCTGCTGCACTGATGCTGTACAAGAGCTTGTGCCCAAACCCATCAGCACAGCCAATTTAGAAACTGATTTGCAAGGGAAAGATACCTTAGTCCTGTGGTGTTAATGTCTTTACAGTGGGGGGTCTATTGCCAGCTTCTCCAAACTCATCAACACAATCTATTATTAATACCCAGGAAGGCTTTATAGTATCTTTATTGCACAAGGCAATGAAAGCTCTGCAGCGTAATCTGTTATCTATATTGCAAAAACATGTGAAATAAAACAACACATAGACACTTCATAAACAAAATGTTTCATCTGCTACATCCCTCTGCCTCTCCTATATATAAAGCAGTAGGGTGCAGGAAAAGCATTCAGAGAGATTTGCTGTTAGATGTGGGCCTGCATTTGGTTTGTAAGTCACTTGTAATGTGACAAACTTTAACCTGAATTAAAATTTCTGCTTATCTGACTGAGATGAAAAAGTTCAGATCTTTGCAGAATTAGGCTGTGTTTTATTTGGAAAGCAAAGGAGCTTAGGAGCAAAATGCAGCATCTAAAAATCCTAAAAGTAAGCTCTTCGTCGTATAGCCATGGGGGAGTAAATGCAGCTTAGGGATACAGCTGGGGTGGGATGAAGACAGAAGCCGAGGCCCCCACCGAGGCAGGACCAGGTATTTGTGTCAGGGGCATTGCCATGGCAGGAACTGAAGAATTTGTCTCCAGTAAACAGCAGCAAAAAAAAAAAAAAAAAGTGCCCACTTGCATTTCCCTGGAGGCAATTTTTCCTTTGGGAATCACTCAAGAACAGAATTTGAGCGGAGAGTCGGGTCTTTTCTTCTGCCACTGATCTAAATATCGATACTTTATACAAAAAGACCAGAATAATCCTACACTTAGACTGCAGGAGCTGACAGCATTAGAATATCATTTAACAGCAAGTCAGTAAGCACGCAGCCGAAAATCCGAGATGTTGGTGTTAGCAGACCGTAGCAAGGGTGGAAGTGGGAAGGGGACACGGGGCACGCTTTTGTTTAATATTTGATGTGTATGTGTTTGCAACACAGTAAGAATGAAGAAACCCTTAACACATTGGCCCATCTTATTTCCCAAATGACCTTTTATTTTCTTCTCCTCTTGAAAATAAATTGTTCTCTTCTAGTGTTTTTCTTTTCAGTCAGACTGTCAGCTATTATTTTTCTATTTCCTCTTTTTGTCACTTTGCATTATTTTTGGTGCTGTAATTCCCATTTGTTCCCACTCCTATCTTCCTGTCTCTCATTGTTCCATTTTTTAATCCCCAGTTTTACTCTTCTTCAGCTCTTTTTTGGCCCATTCTCAGTAGGGTTTGAGAAAATACCCAGGCGTGACTCCCTGCTATAGCAACCACACCTCCCCAGGAAAGCCACAACAATCTCTTCGGGACGAGGAAAGTCTTTCACAAGCTGGCAGCAAAAGTAAATCCTTCTTCAAGGAACAAGAAGGATTAGGAGAGAGCAGTGGGCTGCAGACTTAACCCTACCCCTCATTTCTTTAGAGCACCAGTCACTCAGAACCCTGCTGTGATGTACAATTAAACAGAAGTGAAAAAAATCCTGAATGACACAAGAGCCGGATTGTGTAAAGGTTTAATTCCACTTTAATACCTTTCCAAGTTCAGAACTCAAAGATAGCAATTTAACCCAAGAATCCCCATCCGAGCATGAAAAGTTGCTGTTTGTCTTACAAACGTCCCTACTACGTTCTGCTGTAAATCATGGTCTACTAGCTTGACCTTTAATGGATGAAAACTTATTTTTTCCCCCCAAACATCTCAGATAGTTTCTCTTTATTGTCCTTCTTCCCACAAATTTCACTCTTCTGAAAAGGCAGATCCCCAAAAACAAGTGCTCACTGGCATCTTCCTGGGGGTAACTGTTTTTTATTTTGGAATAAAAAGACCACTGGAAAAGGGCCATTGGGGAAAAAAAGAAGAAAAAAAAAAGAGTAAGAGGAATTCAGACAACTATGAGTGTGTCCAGAAATGTCTAGAAATTACAATTTATTCTAGAAATATGGATTCACTCTTATTAACATCATGTCAGTTACTAATGTTATGATGCCAACTATCGAGCTCTTTTAACACAGGCATTTTTGAAGGCTCCAGGTACCTGATTCCTACTTTTTATGTAAATGAACACACTTGCCTAATTATTCTAACATGTACAATTACTACACTTGCGCTATAAACTGAATTCTTAGACTATCAGGAAGTACCAAAATCTGCTAGCATCTGTAAGGCCAAAATATGGTTGATAGAGTCCTAAAGACTTAGCTATCAGCACGCGTGTTTGTATTTGGGATTTGGTGTACGAGACTGCCTGCACACAAACACAAAGATTCAGCAACAGGCAAGGCCCTGCAGCATGCTCCGACCCTTCTTTGGCCGGTTTTAAGTTATTCCAGCAGTTAAACGTATCGCACAGGACACTACCGCATGCGTGAAAGTGAAATCCCATTAGCCGTCAACAACATTATTAGGCATGCAAAGAGGATTATTCCCTTAAGCTCACAGAACTGAAAGGTTCGTCTAAACATTTTATTAACTTTTTCAGATTTTTTTTTTTAATTAAATGAAAAATTT
>VXAV01002667.1:28377-45742 GCA_013399715.1 Alectura lathami | reverse complement strand
TCTTTAAGTTCATGAAGCACTTCACTTTTTTTTTTTTTTTTAAATAGAATATTTGGTGAAATTGAATGAAGTTTGCTCACCAGTAAATCTGAGGTTCTTAAGATCATCTGCTAAAGGTAAATATACGACAAGAAGCTGTGTGCCAGTTTTTGCTTTGACAGTACTGAAATGAAGAACTTCTCTGATATCAACAGGAACAGGACTGGGACTTCATTCGCCGGTAAGGAGGCTTTAAAGATGTACAGCTCTATCGAGAGGTCTGTCCTAAATCTGTTTTCTACTGTTCCCTCAAAGAATCAACATTTAAATGCTGTTAGCAGTTTCCCAATTTGTTGTTGGAAGGAAAATGTTCACTGTCTTGAATCTCACATCAACACATCACAAGTCCCAAAGCAGCTTGCGCTGGAAATTTTGTGAATTCCACAGACAACACCCCAGCACATGGCTGCTATGTGCTACCTGCTAAGCACTGTGGACGAATGGGATGGTCACACAGAAGGGACATGGCTGAGTTACACATTTCTCTTGTTCCCATTTCACTCACAATAGGCATTAAAATATTTAAGATTGCTTCTAACACTGCACCAACCAGTCAGGAAATGTAAGAGCTTGGGTGTACAAGTTAATGAAATATGGTTGGGTGAACACAAGCTCTTCATTTAGACAATAACTGTTACTGCTGCAGCTCCTTTGTACCCGCTTTATGAAAGTCATAAACTCTCCAAAGAAAAGCATAAGCTATTTCACCCTGACGGTCTTTGACTCTCTCTCACTACCTGCTGGCACAGTTAGAAAGTATGAACTGCCTTTGAACAGATTAGGACCAAGTTAAAGTGTGACAACATCTTAAGCTTTCTCCACATGTTGCCAATGATTTCCAGCTAAAGATGTTACCCTCATCACTTCTGCCACAATGATAAGAATCTATAGCCCACTCACTTGAGGAGATAAAAGAGGTTTAGCTGGAAGTATAAAGTACTCTGGCCTGCTAAGCTGAGCGGCTGGCTGTCCCAACCTAGCTGAATTTTTCTTCTACAAAGCACAAAATCCTTATCATTAGGGACTTAAGCTGCTTTTTATTTTGAGACAAAAAGAATACTGTTTATTGGCATCCAACTCAAACCAGCTGTAAACAGTTGCTTTGATGAAGGAGCAGCTACAACTTCAGTATGCCTGAAGGCACATACCCACTGAGTGTCAATCATTAAAGGAAGAATGTAAGGTGTATCCAGGGTCAAAAGAAGGCCAAGGGACATTTAAGACCTCAGGGAGCCTGGATAGCTGGTTTGTTGTTTAGAAGGTAAAGAAATTTTTAAAGTATTCTGCTGTAGGACCTTTATCTCAAGAGGAAATTCTGTGGCTAGGCTCAGCCCCAAGCTTACCTACAGCAACAGCAGATTTGTAGACGTCTAGCGTAAGGCTTTTCTCCCTAACACAACCCTGGAAGTAACATCATGAACTTTGATTTGACAGAGACTAAATGGCTAGCGAATGCTGCACCCCACTGCATATTAAGGATCCACACACAAGACTTGGAAAGCAGACGTCCTGCTGGTTTCCATGGATATTTGAGCCACAGAAGTGCAGGGCACTTTAAATAATTTTAATTTTTTATATTAACCCTTCTCATAACTTTTTCTTTCATCAAGAATAATTTTAATGACTGTAATGACTATTTATGTTACAGATGTCCAATCAAGCATTTTGCTGTGAAAAGTATAAGGTTGTTACAGAATTAAATGTGAAATTGGAGGAAAATAATTTAAAAATAATTATTAAAAATAACTATTAGAACCAACAGCAGTAGTTCTGTCATGTACATGTCTGTACAGCTACAAATCCTGTTGTAATTAGATACATACCAGGAAAAAGTCCAGACCTGAGGACAACAGTCTCAGAGTGCCTAGACAATTCACAGATTCTGTTTGGAAAATAGGAGGTCTTAAATGCAGACGTGGAAGTGGTTCATCAGCAGAAAGGAAAACTGTCCCACTTTTGTCATACAGCTCACTGTTAAAGCGACAGCTCTTTTCTGTTTCCTGGAGCGGGCGAGTCCAGTTACTGTTCTAGTCAGACTTGGATTAGGTCTCACACAAATAAATGCACAAATGGTGGGTTTCTTAAATACCCCTGCCTGTTCACACTCGAGTTTAAGGTCTGTATTTGGACAGTAGTATACATAAACACTTTCAAAACACAGAGAAGATACACAAATCCTGGCCCCAAAAATGGAAACCTAAGAGAAAGAAGTGGTGGTGAGTGACAGGTGAGATGGCTCTGTTGCTTAAAAAAGGCCACTTCCAGCAGCTTCTGCATAATGAAGTTCACACCATCCCCTAGTACAGCCTATAACACTCTTCCTCTGCCAGTACAAAACACTCCAGTTTCCCCTGCAAGAAGGGAAGAGATTTGTCTGAGAAGGGGTTACTGGAGAGGGCATGCTCCACCAGCAAGTTCCCTGGTGGCATCCTTCATGAAGGATCCTCACAACAGCACCAGCTGAGCGATCATTGCCTATTTTTAATGACCAGCTTGAACGAAGATGGCGCTGACTGCAGAAATGTTATGCATGGTTGCAGCTACGACCACTGATGAAGCAGAAAGGACATGCCATGAATCAAGACATGCCATGAATCAGGACATGCCGGTTCTGCAGGACACAGAGCTGGTAATGATTTGAAAGCTCTCAGCACAGACCTGCCATGCTCCAACTATTCTTACTGCAAAGAAAAAATTGCTTGTACCTGGCACGCAAAGCCATCAGTGACAAGAGCAGCACCTGCAACACCCAGTAGCAGCTATTCAAGAAAAGCAAATGACCCCTTTGTTTACTGGGAAAAGAGCTTTTCAAACCCAGATCAAAAGAGAATATACAGCTCCAGACCTCCTCGGGTTTCCTTGAAGAATCTGAAGTTTGTGTGTTGAGGGCCAGGTGATGCGAACAGCTCCAGGGCTGTTTAGTTGTCAAGTGCCTATCCTCCACCCAGAGGTGAGATTTTCAGTGCATTCCTAATTCTGATGGGTTGTAATGTTTTCAGCTGATCCGAATAACTTCCACCCAAGAACATGAAGAGAGAAAATCAGGCACTCACTGTATTAGGCCAAAATATAGCAAAAGACATTTCTGTGCCAAACGCTTGTATTTATAACAAGGATGAAATACTCTCATCTTCTTTGAGAGCTGATTTTTGAAACACAGAAAATGAACTTGATGCAAGTTCTTAACATGACTTAAAAGACCTGCATTTGCCTTAGTGGTTTGTATTAGGCTCTAATGCCTGGAACTCTGAAATTGTTTAGAACTCCAAATCCTGATGGTTTCCACCCCTCCACACAGCTTTGAGAACTTGGACTTAAGAAACTTGCTTTATTTCACTCTGGTGCTGGCAACAGAGTCAAGGACTGCAGTCTCTCTGGTGCCAGCACAAAAGCACTAATGCACTCAATCTCCGCTTCTCACATGCAGTCCTTTCTCATAGCATGAAGGTCTTGCATGGGGAAATCTGAATCCTCACTATGTGACTTTCACCGACACCTCCCTAGCAATGGTAGCTCATGATGACAACTGCCAGGTGGCTGAACTGTTTACTTGTACAAGCAGTCTCTGCTTACATTTTAAAGCAAACTTCTAGTTTGAATGGAAAGTAATTAAATGGTATTTTCCACTCCACCGTTTTAAAACCTAGTGCACAGATAACTTTGTGCTTGCTAAATAAAACAGGGTAATTGGCAGGGTAGCGAAGAGATACTGCACTGCCTGACTCCGGGGTTGGATGCTGGCACGGGTCTGCTGCGCTCCGCCACCGCACAAGCCATGCAGACAGAGGCTGGTGCAGGACCCTGACTCGTACTCAGCAGTGGGGCTCCTGCCTCCAGGCACCATCCCAGCTGTGTTTCTTGTGGGAACACCAATGCATAGCCGATATACAACCACCCCACTTCCTAGCCCCACGTATTAACGCAGACTGAGATAAGCAGCATTTACGCGCGTTGCTGTTCTGAAATGCTCGGCGACACAGGAACGGAAATGCACTGACTGCTGCTGGGAGCAGCAGGGCCCCAAGGGCCCTGGGCGTGGAGGGTGACAGCCCCACACTGGCCCTGGGGAAGCCCAGGGCAAGCCTCAGGCACCTCTGTCCCCATCTAAGAGTCAGCTGGGAGAGGCTGCAGCAGCTGACTGCTGTACTGCCCGGGGAGTTAATCACCAAGGCCCAACGTGAGGCCCCCTTCATGGAAAATCCCCATCTGCACTGCCAAAGGATCTCTTCAGAACATTTAAGAGACAGGTCTCAGTCATCCTAAGCTCGGCCCAGTGCGGAAGGTATCTGTAAGCCAGCGCCAAGTTCCAGGTGCAGCCTCCTCAGCAGGGCAACACGTCGGAAAGGAACACGTCCCATTCCGGCAGGCAGCGAAGGGCGAAGTGCAGGGCGGGCCACGGAAGGGGTAAGCTGGCATCGACAGCAGTGGTGGCACCCTGGGAGCAGTCTGCAGGGGAACAGGCAGCCCCGGGGCCGGTCTCCTGCTGAACCTGGCTGCACCTGGGACAAGGCCAGCAGAGCCAGCGCGAGGCCGCTGCCTGACACTGGGCTCCCGGCCCCGCAGCAGCGTGCAGCTGGGGCAGCCGGTGCCTCGCCGCGTCACGCTGCACCTCCGTCCACGCGCCCGGACGTGGCTGCACTGGTAACGCTGCCTGCCTCGTGTGGGTGCCGGCAGGCTCCTCCTGCGGGTGGAACTCCTCCCTGCGGGAAGCGCCGGACATTTCCACCCAGCGCAGCCCTGAACGTCCCAGCCCACGGCCCACGGCTGCCCAAGTGCTACTGCAACAGCCAAGATTCAGTTCCCGCAGCTGCAAGACGCAGAGGTCCCAAGCCAGCCCAAAGCTCAGCTGCAGGAGCAGAGGCAGGCTGCCGGCAGCTGTCCTCCCCACCCTCCACAGAAGCACCTCCAGTCTCTGTTGCACTGGAGCGTGGCTTGTAACTTCTGAACATTCGTTCCATGCATCTGCTCCTCCCAGACACCTTTCACACTGCTGTAATTGCACGTATTATTTTGGGTTTGCACGACAACAAAAGTAGAAAGTTTGCGGTGCATTTAAATTATACAGTGAAAAACACAATACATAGGATAAAAAAATATGTCTTTGCAATTTATCGTTAAGAAATTTCCATGCATAAAGCCTCTTTTTTTTTTTTTTTTTTTTAAGACAGAGTTATTGTCATGTTGATATCTTTATAAACTTACTCTAATGATCTATAGGAAAAGCAAACCAGACAGCTTCACATTTATGGGCATATTTAAAAAGCCTCTTATATTTAACAACTGCATTTAGCTGTGTTAACTGCAAGTTGCAGTAATAAAGGCTCTGTACACACTGATGCTAAATTAAAAAAAGTTCTGCTGTTCAATAATACATAGATGCTGTTTTTTCATTACTCTTTAATATCATTTCCATTTAGTTTATAAATAATTGTAGCTAGCTAATGAAACGAAATAAAACCTGCCTGCAACCCATTCCCTAGAGCAAACTAAACTCCTCTTTTTAAAGCTTCTTAATCACCGCCCAGTTCTTACAAAATTAGCATAGTAATGGGCTTTAAATTGAGCCTCTTTGTTTTTTAATTAAGCTCCCAGCAGGTAAAAATAAAACAGATTATTGAAGAATATGCCAACACTAATAGCCTGAAACTCTTCTGACAATTAAAAAGATCCCATGTTAACCCTTTTGAGGAGTCCTGCATGCTAATTAGTCACTCGGAAGCCCAAATCCATCAATACTCCATCTAGAGACGCCACAGAGTTGGAACGACGGAGCTGATCTGTACCAGTACCAGCCTCCACTATCACTATAACCATGAGGCAGGAGCTCTTCATGGCACCAGGACTGCTGTACAGGACGGCAACTGCATCACTGCAAGCAATCGCCTCATAGATGCCAGTGCTGCCATTTCTGTGCGGGAAGAACGAACGGAAGCATCTGTGGAACCTGAAATGGGGAACGCCATTAGATGAGGCTTGCTCTGATGTCACCAGCCAAACCTCCCTGTTGGCAGCACCTCCTGCAGCACCCGCTGGGCACCAGCAGCCCTGGGGACCCCCCGCCCCCAGCGTGGCATCTGCGGCGACTCTGGGCCTTCTCCTCTGGGCCTCCGTTACAGCTCCTGGCTCTGCTACAGCTCGCTGTGATGCTCAGACAAAGAGCCCCCCTCTCGCTCTTCTAACTCCAGAGCTCACTGTTTGATGATGTCTCCTTGAAGCGTCTGTCGCATTTTGTACAAAAAAAATTAACTGAATGCCAGAGTCAGCAGCCCTGGTCAGCGTTTCAGCCTCCGACGCTTATTTGAAGTGTCTGCCTAGCAGCCTGAATGCAATGAGTATCCCAAACATGCCTGAAAGACAACTATTCTTTTCTGCTTAGCAACATCAAACTGCCCCAGAGGCAAAGGTAAATCTTAAGCAGAACAAGGAGGTTAAGAAAGAGCAATGCTGAAGCCATGCCACGGACAGCAGTGATTCTCTGGGAAAATTTACTAGATATTGCTGGCAGCCTAGAAATGGGAATAGCAAAGAGTTCCATTGGTTAGTTTTCTGTCAAATATTTGGAAACCACCTTCTGAGCCCCACACTTTATTCTCAGTGTCTGAGTCAAGCGTCAGAGTGTGAAGTGCTGGCTGCAATCTGCTTGCATCTGGCCAGGACGGTTAATCCCTCACATTCAGGAGTGCTGTGTCCATCCAGAAAAATGAAATCAACAACATGAAAAGACCATTCATTTCCAAGTGCACTGATCACTCTGCATCCTTCGGAGACTAGCAATAAATGGTACCAAATGCTCTTGTGTACTCAGTAACAGCCTGCCAGAGCTTAGGCAGCCGCAGTAACCGCTGTCAGTTGCAGCTTTATATTTCACCTTATACTGTGAGGATCACTGTGATGGAATTAGGGGCCAACAGACAATGTGATTGGATTTAAGGGCAGGCTCTAGCCACGAATATATGCTGCCTTCTTTCACTGAAGCATTTAGGAGCCTGTGACATGTGTCCTAACTTTTCATTTTCAAAGATAAATGACACTTCTTGCGTCTCTTAACTGATAGCAGATAATTTGGAGAAAGAAGGACACGGTTTGCTTATAATGGAATATAAATTCATTAGGTGAACGCCATCATTTGCCCTTTGTGCAGGGAAGAGCTTTACAAACTTCACTGAGAGTCTCTGGGCTGTGCCCTGACACAAATAAATATCACCAGCAGAATCATTCAGAACAACGCAAATCCATCACAGCCGCATGAACTTCCCCTGGACTACCCGGGAGGAGATCACACATAAGTTAGAGAAGAACTAGAGAGGAACTAGAGAGGCTGGTCTGCAAGATGGTCATGATGACTGTGAAGATTTTCCTAGCTGGGACCCTCATCTGTACCAACCCTTTTCCACCACCTCTGCTGGAGAGACAGCTTATGGGTACAGACATGGTGATTCCTCCCGACACTGCTTCAATACGGGGATCTCTCCGGGAATGTATTTTCTCTAAAGCAGAAAGCCACAGCGTTGAGAATGAGCTTGCAATGTTTTCAGCGCATCTGGCTGAGAACAGCCAGAGAGGCAGCATTCATACAAACTTCCTTATCTTTGTGCTGCAGGTTTGTCAGCTACCGGTGGGGCTCCGGGGGGCTGGAGAGGACTCCAGCAGCTCAGTCAGGCGTTTCTCAAATTGCTGCAGAACTGACTTTTGAGAAGGCTAAACTCACTGTGAACAACGCAGCTCCAACCATTTCATACTGAAAACTTCCCGGGACACTGAGGATAACAATTTCCTATGCCTATGAGATTTGTAGCACAGATGTCAACACAAACATTTTGCATTACGTCCCTTGTGCCATGTTGCATGGAACACGCGTAACCATGTTACAGGTATGCATTCATCCCAATGCACTGCAAGGGCAGAAATACAAGAGGAGCTCGGCGCAATGGTGCATTTAAAAACACTTCTCCCATTTTTGACATCTTTTGCCAGGCCCAGAGACGTTCCTTACTACATGAACAATCCCTCTCCTACCACAGAACCAGTTAAAACAGAAAAAAACTTTTTTCCACATCTAATCTTGGTTGGTTTGCAGCTGTGGCTGCAGATGGAACTGCAACGAACCTATCAACTTTTGCTCTGTGTATATAGGCTGTTATCTCCACCAGCATCTGACCTTTTCCAAATGCGATCCACAGTGACCTTTTACTATTATTGCAGTGGAAAATGCATTTTTTCAAGGTATTCTCACCGGAGCATGTTTTACATTAGTAGTTGGTATGCATCTGAAAATCCAGCTTCTCTGCTGTGTAGGGTTTATTAGCACGGCTATCTCTATAGAGATGTACAATATCATATGAGCCTTATATGAAGCTAGCAATATTATCAACAAGCCGCTATCAAGCAGCACCTTGCAGTGGGCAATGCAGCTGTCCAAACAGTGCCTGTTGTACCTGGGCAGCATAGAGGTGCTTGTTTACTCTCTTCCAGCAGGATACACAGAGGTAATTCTTCTGGATTTCATCACTGTCCCTTGTTTTATGCTTTATATTCAACCTCTCAGGAAATCAGAGAAAGGTATTATTTCCTAACAAAAATATCTGTCATCTGATCGCTGCTGGCAGCTTCAACTATTTTTTTTTTCCTCAAGCGAGTGCTTTTGTTTAATGTCTCTTTGGCGGGAGTGTATTTTATACTGGCAAAGTGCAGTATGGAAGAATATCCAGCTATTGGTTGCTGAAAGTTCACACCACTCTTTGTCTCATAACAAAACTGGACTTTGTGGTTGCTCAACAGAAAAAAAAATAAAAGGCTACATGTGGATTTTCTGTTTGAAGAGTAGAGCCTCAACAGATGAAAATGTCAGTCCAGAACGAACGCTGCTGACCCAGGCAAGGGGTTCTCTAATTACCCGGAAATTCATTCAGAAGTTACCAAACCTAAACAACAACAATAACATGTGAAGAACAATGTTTGGATCCTAAAATCTGAACTCTTAAAAGACCATTAGGAAATACATGTCTGAAGGGGACCAAGATCAGAAATCAGATAGCAGTGCCACAGGCTTCATTTTTTCACCACACCTTCTGTCCTGAACCTCTCGGGTTCACCAGTAAGTAAGTAAGTACAGCGTATGCCAATCCACGTATTCACAAACAGGCACCGACCTGATTTCTTCACAGCGCGCATTTCGAATCCCTTGCAGACACTCCGTATGAAGCCCTGTGCACAGCCACTGTCTCTCCCCTCACCTGGACAGCAGCACCTGCAGGTGCTGGTGGGGATCCAGGGCGTCTCCTGTTCTGGCCTGTCCCCGCTCTTTGAGACACAAACCTCCGTGAGATGACAGACCTGTTAAGCCACTGAAGTTGTACTCTCGTTTGGAAAACAGACATGCTTCTTTAATTCCCAATCCTGTCAACAGGCAACTAGAAGAGATGCTGCATGGGTTCAGTCGTTAACAGCAGAGCAGAAGTGAGCACTTTCCCAAGGCAAGGCTCTGGAAAGATGCTGAAATACGGACTGTGAGCAACAGTCGCTAGTACAGGAGCTCCTGGACTGGTCAGGAGAAGACCGTATCCTTTTGTGATCAAGTACAGGGTGAACAGATTAACAGGGCACCTTTCCAAATGAGCCCTTATTGACAAACAGTATGGAATTTAAGAGAAGAATGCCATGAAAGATACCAACAATCCCACCAGCAATAAAACTGATGATAATGGCAGAAAACAAAAAGGATGACAGTTAAGTAGGGGAGCACCTGATGCTGATAATACAAAGATGCAAGCGGCCCTGTGCAGGTCTGCAGATTGCACTGTAAAGCTAGTGCACATCAGATAACACCCTGCCAACAGTTTTTATTGTTCGTGTGTTCATGGCAAATTAGTAAAAGCTCATCAGTATCTTTCCACACAAGCTTTTCTTGATAAGGTTACACTCCTGGTTTGTTTGGTTGTTTATTTTGTTGTTGCTGTTGCTTTTTAGATCATGTTAAAGACTAGGATTATAAAGACTATAAATGCAAAAAGATGCAAAGCAGTTAGAGTGGCATCTGTGGTAGCAAAGGGATGGAAAAGTGAATCTCACACAGCTGCTGGTTGTTCTCTGGCCTGGAGTTAAATACATGGTCTAGAGTAGGAAGATGGTTCCAGTGCTTAACTGCACAGCCTCTGCTTACCTGAAAATTGGAACATTTCTGCCATACTGCAATTACATTGCACCAAGAACGGGGTGATTGCAAAGCAGAGGAAAAATTATTTTTTTAATCTGTTCTGCCTCTTCGGTAGACAGCAGAGCCCTACCTGCTGTGCTGCTGCTCTGTTCACGTGTGAAGGAATGATGCCCTTGCTGTCTGCATTTGGAGGAAAAGGGAGGCAGGCAGGAGGAGGAGGAAGGGCATCAGTTCTATTTTCTGTCAGAGAACACAAGCAGATGAGATACTGCAGGAGAACCCCGCTAAGGGTGATAATAGCTGACACTAAAGTCAGATTGCCTGGAAGGAGAGCAATAAGCAACCGAGAGTGAGAGAGCACCTACCTGCAGTAACTCACACTCCCACATTAGGATGGTCCGAGGTCTAAGCCCAGAAATATAAATACTGAAGTGAAATTTTGGTCAGTTCAGGAGGACAAATAAGAGACAGACCTTTGCGTTGCACGAAATATTACGTTATCCATGTAGGCTTCAGAGATATAAATCCACAGTGTACCTAATTGTGCGCTTCTGCAGACTGCACAGGCCTATAAAGTTTGAGGCTTTTATGTGTGTATGCGTATCTGCACCGGGAGGGGCTCCCCTCTGAGCCCTGTGACCACAACCGTGCACAACCACCCCCCTAGGGAGGTCCCAGGCCCCGGCTGCAGCGTGTGCAAAGCCTCCGGCACTCTGCAGCTGGTCTGCGAGTCTGCTGCTAGTGAGTGTGGATCATCTCAGGCCTGCACCTCTGTCAATAATTACTGTCTTTTATTTAAGGATCACCTGCCACACTTTTAAAAATCTCAGTCTCCTTTTTGCCACATCGTGCCTTCTCAGCTCACTGCCGTGTCCCACCTCTCCCACCAGCTATGCTCCGCCCTGTAAAGCACTGTGACACTGACACAGCGTTTGCCTCATGTTCGCTGCACGCTGACTTCCAGGCCAGGCAAAGAAGTTCTTCGAGACAGCCGTTTGCTGCTTTCCTGTGTCACGCTGTGCCTGCCACAGGATCACTCCTGTAATTAACAGGACAGTTGATACGGGAGAACCCAGGCTTAGGAAACAGCATTGCTACACCTGGGTTTCAAAGAAGAGCTTAGGAGTTGGTTGATGGAATGGCCCAGCAGCTGTGCAAAAGCCTGCTCCACGGGTTTCCTGGTGCAGAGATGCCAGCTTCATTTCTGGTGCTCACCTGTAGCTGTGCCCTGCTGACTGTTACACAGACAGCAGGGCTACGGGCCCTATTTTTTTTCTTGTTTATTTTATAATGAGTCTTTCATCATCAGTCACCAAAGGACAGAAACAGAACAGGACAAATACACATGGAGCAAGACACCCAGTTCAGAACTGCCATTTAGCCCCATGGTTTCTTTTACTCCCACAAAAACTTCAGTATTTGACACTACACCAAGTGTATCATTCAGAACTATCGCCTAATTGCAGTAATGATCTCTTGGTTAGGAGTGAACTCTTGGCAGAGCTTCAAGCCCTAACCACTTCAACTGAATCCAACCACAAGAAAACAAGCACCTTTAAAGCTCATAGCATGACCACTACCGGCACCCTGTGAAGCGTACACGCCACATCTCTAAGTCCATCCTCCAGCTGACCCACATCAGCCCTTGGAATTCCAGTGACGTTGTGATTCCTGTTAAAAAGACCAAACTCCGGACGTTTCTGTGCATGAGGCAGGCTTTCACTTGGCAGCAACTCAGCACAGAGTTTTAAGTCTGCAAGGAATTTTGTAAACCTGAAATGGATAAATTAAAAGTAGTAAAATATCTCCTGAAGACATTTTCTCTAATGTTTCTCTCCCTATTTTGAAGCAGTATTTTCCAATTTAACTTTTGTCTGTCTTAAATTATCCAAAAGGAAGACAAGCCACTATGAATATTTTATTAGACTTGACATTATGCAAATTGGAGAAGTTTGGACTTAGCTATAAATTAGCTCTCAGCCCCTGGAGGACTGCTCACATGATTTCCCACCTACTAAACACTGACCCTTGGCATTCTTCTTCTCTGGAGGAGCTGAATGCAATTTTTGACGTGACCCTGTAAAGATAGAGTGAGCAAGATAGGTTAGGGCTTTAAGAGCCAGGCTGGAAAGCAGACCTCCTTTGGCTGTTGATAGAACTGTAATTATTTTTAAAAACCTTTCAATGTAGGTGACGCGCAGAAAAAAGGAAGGAACACTATTTATGTGATTTCCACATTCTAAGCAGTAATTCTGATTGGGCTAATTGCACTGTAGTGGTTTACTTTAGCAGTTCAGCCCATCTCACAAAACAACAGAAAGTCCATGATTCGAATCAGATTCGAATGCTGCACTCAGAGTCTTCTGACCCGCCTGTTCCTCCCATGCAGTTCATGAATGTGGGTTAGAGCACCCAAGTGCAAGTACAGCCCTGAAGTAACCATCTAAATACAGCTCCTGACGCCGAAGTGAAGCAAACTAAAAGGCATTCTTCAGGAACTCTTCGAACTGTTACCACTTACAGCACTCGGCTTATCTGCAACTACCAAATACTCCAGGCTGGGTGAACCTCCAAGCTCTTCTTTTTGTTACCTACCAGAATTAGAAGTACGATATGCTTAATTTAAACCATATTTCTCAATGCTCTAAGAGGTTTAACAGAGCTGAAAAGCTTGCCATCTTGTAGAAAGCAATTTTATGTCATTTTTTCTATCAAAATTCACAAGCTCTAACAAGCAAACAAAATAAATTACCAATGTGTTCTTCCTAACACATACATTCCTCCTCTAACACACGTTTTCTGGAGCCCATGTACAGAATGTTACAGAACAGCAAGATGTGTTTGCTGCAGGTATGTAACTTAAAACTGTTGGTAAGAAACATCCTAAACTTGTCCCTTTCGGTAAATGTGACATCTTTACAGCACATGCTTAGTAAATGAAAGCCCTGGGAAAAGGAGGAAAGTCAGGATACCTCCCATATAACTGATTGTAAATTCTTGGGCACCAGGTTTATATTCTTAATAACCTACTAGTTAGACTTGGTGTGTCTGTTCCATCCAAGTCAATTTAAATGAGGTGTACCAGATACAGTACATAAAGTGTTTCATACTTGTGGAGATATGTTTAACTATTGTTTCTTTAGGAAAAATCTAATAGCTAGCTCCATTTAATCACTGTCAGATGTTCTACATGTTGCAAGTGGTAACTTCCTTGACACAAACTGCTTTTAATCAGGAACCTCCAAGGTATCTTGCATACATTTCAGACTGACTTTTGTGATACACTGAAAAGTTTTTATAATATTTTTTGCCCTGTTACCATGGTTTACATTTTGCTTTACCGAGTACTGTAGGAAAAGCTCTGCAGTGTAACCTTTCCTTTGGAAAAGACCATGAATTCCATAGGGTTTCATAAAAATTAAAAAACAAATGCAACCCCCACCTCCGGTAAAAGCTCTCACCACACTTACTTGGAGTCTCGGTTAATAAAACCAATTTTGTCAACCGGTGCAAAACCTGACCAGAGTCCCACTCAGTGTTACTATTCTGCAGGACCCAAATGCTTGTTTGTAAACACATCTCAGCTGAGAACGTGCAGAGGCAGCACTAACAGCCTTCAAAGGACGGTCTTTGACTTCTCTGTCTCCAAAAAGGCAATCGAAGCCACCCCCCAATGTGTGATTAAATACACGCAGGGGATAATCTTGCCTCCAAAAAGCTGGAGAAAAGGTGGTGTCGAGACTGGTTTGAAGTGGCCTCCTTAATAGAAAAGGACGGTCCCTTTCTGTGTACATCATGATTTGCTTTGGGATTTCTGTTGTGCCCCGTAAGCCTACAGGATATTACAGCAGCTTTTGTGTCGCTGGTGACCCAGCTGTTCATTATTGAAAAATTCCACTGCTTGATGCTGAGGGCAGGAAGGCTGACCCCTCATCTTACGGACGTTACTATCTTTCAAAAGATACAGGATTAAAGGGCTGGGCAAAATCTGGAGGAAAGCTATGTCTGGTTTTCTGTGTTTTCGTTGTCTTTTGCTATATTGGCCCAGAGAGGGATGTTTGTACAGGATTTAATTAGTTGGAATCAGGCTGAGATTATTGTTGAGACTATTTACTCAGCAAATCTCCAGTCTGAGCCGGAGCTCGAAATGAGTCTGAATAAGAAAATCTAGGAGTGCTCCGTCTTCCTGCTCATATTCTGTAATGAGCAGTGGGCCCGGGATGTGAAGGGTCTGGTCATGTGGGGTGCTGAATGCCCTTCATTCCCACTGGGATCAATACAGCATGGAGGGAACTATCATTAGATCATAGTCAAGCCTTGATCAGTTATAAATAGCAAGCGAGAAGATCACAAGAGCCCCCGAGATCTGAGAAGAACTCTCACTGTATTCTCTTGGGGAGCACAGCTGTCAAACTAGCACATGATGCAGCACAAGAGGCAATAAAAGGTGTGTTGTTATCACTACTGCAGTCGTGGGGATCCAGCCATTCCATACAGATCAAGTCCTTATAATAAAAAAGATTAGGAATAGATTATTTTTACATAATTCTTCTATAAACTATCAATATTTGGGTGTGAGATTCTGTACCTATCAGCTTCAGTGGAAAAAGATACTTTGCATCTTCCAGATAGGTGCAAGGTAGCTGGAAGTAGAAGCTGGAGATGCAATCAACATGGGGGAAAGCAGGGAATGCAGCTCTGCAGTGGGACACCGCATCTGTCCCTAGCTCAGGGAGGGAGGCGGTGCTGGCACGACCTTCCTTGGGTCTCCATGTCCTAGACACTGAGTTCTCTGTACTTCAGGAGGAGAGGGTGGCTATGGAAGGCCTTGTAAAGGTCAACAAGCTGCTGTTCATTTGCAGAACAATACAGGTGCTTCTGTCACAGTGTGCACAGAGATATCAATGTATTTTCTGGGGCTCTGAAGGGAGCAGAAGCAGTCCCTCCACCAGCCTTTCCCACAGTGCTCCTACTGTGCAAGCATTCGGGTAGAAATCCACTTCAATACAGTTGTTATCAGTTATCAGACCGTATTTCCTTGTAGGAGGACCCCTACCAAAATTACGAATAGCTGCTTGCAGAAGCAGGTGGTCATTGTCCGATGCATTAGAGAAGGCACCAAGATTGCTAGAGAGGAGAAAAAAGCACAATCCTCACTAGAAAATGACTCCTCATGATTTGTTAGGCTTGAAATCTTCATGATGACCCAGAGCTAGCTGCCAGGATCTCGTATCCTGAACACAGAACAAGCCCAGCAGCCTTACTGCAGCAGTGCACAGAAACCAGAGGATTTCTGCCATGTAGAAGGATTTTTAGGGTGAGGTGGCTGTTGCTTGGGTTGCACTGGTTGCAATGGCGTTAACCTTGCCCTGCCTAGGAGGGAACAGGGAGTGTCCCAGACAGGGTGCCCTGCCGACTGCACCAGTCCTGAAGCTGCTCCTGCAGCGAGGAACAGCCCTTCCTGGAGGCATGAGGCCCTTGTTGCCTGGCTGCACTTTTCAGTCCAGGTAACACTGTTTTAAAGTCCCACTCACCAGACCGAAGAGTAACAGACCCACAGGCAGCAAACACAGGAGCTCCAGTAGATCCGTGCTGGTCAGACACCAGCGGCCGCCTGCTTCAAAAGACAAACGCGCAGCAAGAGGCACCGGGCGTACTGAACTTCCTCTCAACTACTGGAAAATTAAAATAAAGCAAAGAAGTAGAAGAAAATGAAGGGTAGCTCTCAAATTCTAGCTTTGATTTTTTTATCAGTTTTTAGCAAACTGGCATTGATTCAAAAGGCTTCTTGTGAACATGCATGCTCTCAGCGTTTTTCCTTTAAGCACAGGCAACCCAAAGTAAAAGAATAAAGCCAGATTAAGATTTATGCTGCAGATTTCTTTCGCTTTTTTTTTTTTGTTGTTGTTGTTTGTTTGGATTTTGTCTTTTTTTTTTTTTCATCATTTTTTTTTTGATTTTTTTTTTTTTTTTTTTTTTGTAATTTTCTGGTGTTAGTGCATTAACCAGCTCCGCAAGCTGTGGGCACACAATTTCCAGGGCAGAGGTTTGCCCTGCCATGAGGGGCACAGACCCCGCAGTGCAGCGGAGCAGAGCCACCCTGTCTGACGGATCATGAGGCCTAAGGAAATTAACGCCATGTTTATATTATATGGTCATATTATCTGCTTGCTGAAACCATAGGCTCCTTGTGCACTCAGACTCTTCTCCCTGAAGAATGTAAGAGAATTTGAATAGAATAGAGCCTGAGTAGCAGTGAGGTGCAACAGACAACGAACAGAAAACCCTCCTTCAAATATTTTGATAGCGATCCTGTATGAAATGGTACGTATGAATTCCTCCCTGGGATACATTATAAGCTTTCGTAAATATTTTTCTGAAAATATGCATGTATTTAGAAATTCAGAGTATGGAGGAAAAGCTGCACAGCTTAACTGCCAGACAGAACCCCTGGTTTCTGTGTCGAGCCCTGACCAGTGCTGGCCCTGCTCTGCAGCAGAGGCTCCTGCTGACTGCAGCTCAGGGTTCTGGGGAGAAATTGCTTAATGGAATGACTTCCTGCACTATTCAAAAAGTACAGAGCATGCAGAATGTCTTGTGTGAGGGAGACAACTGTTAATCTCCTCGCAGAGAAAATCTGTATGTATTTGCTGAAGTACAAGTTAAGAAATCAACCATGAAGGTTTCTCTTTTCTTCAGGTAGTGGGGAAAAGAGATGATAATGTTAAAGAAGGTGAAGCTCTGTGAGGACAGGCTTATTTAAAATTACCATGCCACAGAGGTTTACCTGTGTCCAGCTACAGTGAAATTCAAACCCTTCTGGTTCAGGCTGAGACACAAAGGAGCGCTGCAGTAACAAAGCACAGACTGCGAGCGGCCGCTCGCACAGGTACTCGCGTGCAGCGGTACCACGGGAAAGAGAATTAAAAGCGGCCTGGGGCCGGAGTACGCAGGGGACACGGAGCGAGCGTGCTTCGGTGGGCCCACACGGCCACACTGCACCGCCCCAGCGCTAGCCATGTTTGGATCCTTTCCTCTTGACGCAAGGAAGCCGCAGCCGAGCACCCTCGATCGCTCCAGCTGGGGCCGCGGGGACGGGCCAGCAGCAGCAGAGCCTCCCCTGCACCCGCTGCTCCCGGGCCAGGCCCCAGCCGGCAGCACCGCGCAGCCACG
>VXAV01002667.1:1516-28313 GCA_013399715.1 Alectura lathami | reverse complement strand
GAGCGAGTCCGGCACCGCCGTGCCGCGGGCAGCGCTGCCGCCGCCGCCGGGGTGTGCGGCAACGGGCAGAACAGCGCTGCAGCAAGCGCTCGTTTGTTCAGCCCCGCAGCCGCGCTTGCTCCTTCGCCCAGCCGACACACGAAAAGAAGGCGTAAGATGACAGATGAAGGTGCAAAGGCAGCAAGTGCCGAGCTCTGCCTCCGGGAGCCCGAGGTGCTGCACTCGCAGCCACACACAGCGTGCTCGGGGCTGTAAGGAGCCAACGAAAGCCCTCCCCCCTCTTTTTTCCTCTCTCTCCTTTCTCCTTCTTTTCACAAAGACCAAATGGGTGGTTAGAAAGCCCTGATACGATAGCACCGTCCAAGCTGTGTTGTACCTTGAGAGAATCAACATCTAAGCTGTTGACAGTGTGATTTCCCTATCGGCTCATCCTGCCAAGGAGAGCAGGCAGGGCCAACGTTTTCAGTGATTTATAAAGAAAACTGTTTTCACAGACAGAACATGAAAGACACAAGCTCTAGATTACTACTAAGATTAGCATGCAAAAATGTATTTGAATTTCTGATCAGCAGGAGGCTTCAAAGGGACCAAGTGCAGATTAGCAGGTGTTATGTGAAAAAAGGGAGCTTTTGTGCTACAAAGTTGCGCTAGCAAAACAAATATGTCTTTCACTTTGAAGAGCTGGGGAGGAATTTGTGGCCATTGCCATGGAAACTCAACAGGCCTTATGCTGTAAAGCCAGATTTTGTAGACAGAACTGCTGTTATGTCTGTAATGCTGCTGAATACAACGTGTCTTTATCAGAAAACTGGTGGGGAAAGTTAAGTGACAATGTGACACGATTACAACACCTTTGTTTATTTCTGCTGAATTTCCCTTCTCTGAAAAGTGAAGAGCACAGCAGGCACTCACTTTCAGCAATGGACCCCAGAAATTACATGAATTTGAAGAAAAAAAAAATCACAGTTCAAAAGGACCTTGGCTATCACTAATATTTAGCTAGATTTCCTAGACCAACAGTCTCACCCCAAAACTTGTGGTCGGTCTTCAGCTACGTTTAATTTTTTTTTCCCCACTTGTTTTTTCAATCATCTAATCTCCGCATCATAACTAAATAATGCTCATGCAAATCACCAGGCCCTGATGAGTTAGCAATGATCTTCAACCAAACCAAAAAAGCAGTTTGGAAAGCATGCTAGAAATGTTTTCAGTTACCTCAGACTGTGCTTGAGCACTTACAAATCCACTTCCTCGCACCCTCCAAAACCAGTGCTTTGCTCTGGTGCTCACAGTGAACTCAGGTGACTGCCAGAACCTCCCGGGTGTGTTCTGCATGCACCCAGCCCCAGGCAGCACACCTCAGCAGAGACAGGAGACAAACCTTCCTTCCAGGGCACACAGGAACAGAATGGGAGCACAGTGGGCCAACAGCAAGAGATAATGAGAAAGACCCCTTTGGAGGGACAACAACAGCATGACAAGAGGCTCACAAACTTCAGAACTTCCCATGGGAACTTCTCTTGTGTAAGCGTGTCTGCCTTCGGCTGCCCAGCGTACCTGATGCGGGTTACAGGCATTGTTTTATAAACAGAACAGGACCACGATAATCCAGCTAGTCCACCACTAACTCATCCCCATCAGCACACTTAAAACACACAATTAATTAACTGATGCCAAGATATCACACTTAAAGGTCATAATACTTTACACCGTCCCTTATAAAGTTCAGCTTTTGCTTACCAACCAGTCAGACAGAACCTATAATGCGATCTGTGACTGGGAGCCTCCTTGCCAACTGCTGGTGTTTGGGGCAAGGCCAATTCTGAAGGCCACAGAGCAATCATCCTCCATGCCAAGAACCACCCCAGGACAAGAGCCATGACTGGGCAAGGTCTCCTGTTCACCCTTCCTACAGCCTGCTAGGACACTGCTTTCCAAGAGCAAGTGAGCAAGTGGGGCAGGCGGGCCCGGGGTACCAGCCACTCCTCGGGATAGGGCTGGGGGCAGCCCACGCCGCAGAACAGCAGCGATGTGGGCAACGGGGTGACTGCAGGCACCAGGAAAACACCCAGGTCCTGTGCCTCCCTCCTGAACACTGCACCGAGGTTCACAGTGCACAGCAGCAAAGAGCCCCCAGTGCTGGAGCTCTGGTGTCTCCTTCCACCAGGGAGCACATAGCTAAGCCCACGCAACCACTGTGCAGGTCACTGTCTGCATGTGAACGTGAGAACACAGGAAAGCAAAGGCTGAAGCTGTCAATGTTCCGTTGGTTTGGATTCCTGCATGGGGACAGCACAAGAAACTCGCCTCCTGATAGCGCTATATACTTACACTTGGTGAGAGCAGCAAGTGCTCGGTGCTCCCACAAATGAAATTTCCAGTGCCTCAGATGGGGCACAAAATATAAAGGAAACAAAAGTTTACAAAGACTTGAAAAGGCAGGCTTAAGAAACCCCTCCAGGGCCAAGGGGTCAGCGGGGAACCAAAGCCAGTGCTCCTGTCTGCTACACTTGTGTTTCACGAGTTAGATGAGACTGCCTCGAAGCACCCTCTAAAGCTAAGTCAAGATTTCGTGCAATCTTCCTAGGGAAGGATTTTACTTTACACATTCCCTGGGGACTTTCTGGTTTGTGAGTTTTGGTGGTAGGGCTTTGTGAGGACAACAGCTACTGGGTTAGTTCTACTTAAAGTAGCCTTCCTAGAAAACCCTGGCCAGAGGGATCCCAGCACCATGTCAGAGCGCTCCTGTAAAACTGAGCTGCTCTGGTTTCCTGCTTTCTCAGATAAGAAGTGTCAGAAGAGACACTACTCAGACACACTGTTTTTTGGTTAGTTCTCTTTCTACCGAAAACCTAAATTATTAAAGCCACACGCAACAACCACCTACTTGTGCTAGACTGAGCCCTATATAACATACTAAAATGCCTCACGGGATTAAGAAAACATTCTGTAGAGGGCAGAAGCAGCAGCTCTGTCCAGACATTAGGTATCAGCTACCAGTGAAAAGAAATAAGTATGACAATAGTCACTGGTAGCTTCTGAAACCCAGCGTACTTGCTGGAACACATATTCCCCGCCTTAGATCCCATTTTTAACTTCCACAACTACTTGTGTAAGAATGCCGACTTCCTCTCCAGCTTGACTTACCTTAGCCTACTTCATTCATATTTGAAAATATGCATTTTGCCCCCAAGAAATCTGGCAAAAAAACGAAAGTGCTGTCCCCTTTTCTACTTGTTGGATGCTTATGAAAAGACTTGTAGCATTAAAAGCTAAGGAACTGGTTCCACAGAATTCCACTGAGATAAAGCACACAATTGGTTGCAGATACTGCCTGAATTTCAGTATCATTTGCATTCAGTTTAGAGGAAGCAAAGGCTTTTGTTTTTAATCACTAACTAGTCACATACCTGTATACACAAAGGAAAAGACAAATAACAGTTGCAAGTAAAAAAAAAAAAATAAAGAAAGCATGCTTTAAAATAATAATCCTTGAAGCATATTTCACATGGGACAAGCAGTTCCAAACTAATTAGTTACAACCAGACATTTTTTTGTAAGTCAGTAAGCAAATATTTAGATCTTCCTCCATACGAAGGACTTCTGAACAGTTACTCCTTCAAGTGTAAGCACATGTGAAAGACACAAACACATTGCTTATCTAAGAGAAATAGAAACACAGTCCTCACTTTTATAGCCTATTTACATTTCTAGTATAGAAATATTTAAATTCACGTTTAATTCTGAGACAAATATCACATAATAAAGACAATCAATTCAAAACCAATGAATACCATTTCAAAGTATGGGTTGGAAATGCCCAGTAGAATTATTATGAACAAATGGAGAAGGAAGCTTTATGATATCGATCTAGAAGTTGAGGGAATAACTTACAGCTCAGATGCCAAGGGTTTACATTGTTAGTTATGTAAAACAGCACAAGACAAGGCAGCTGAGTTTGTAACTCACAAAACCCTGACGAGTGTTGTCAGCCTCCTGAAAGCAATAATTTATTATCAGAAATGTCAAGCCTGCACAATAGCCTTATTGTTGATTCATTAGGTAATTTCCCTTGAAGACCAGCTGTTTCTAGTGCGGTGGGATGAATAATGAGGAAGATATTCAATGTTTAGGGTACAAATGACAGACATAAGGAGCTTCTAACACCACCAGCGTCCCACTGCCTACGGCACCAGTTCAGTGCTAGAGGGTAAAGGTCCTACACCTCCCACTTGCATAGAAAACCTCCCAGGTGTCAGATTTGCTCAGAGGGCAGGTTGCTGCGCAATACCTTCAATAGAATCAGGAGACCCATGTGATATGGCCAAGCAGGCCCTGGGCTCATTGTCACCTTCTATTTCCATGACGTGCCCTGAGGGTAGACACTTTCTGCTCCCAGCAGACTCCTTTTATTCCCAGGTGCTCCAGGGAATGTCTTGCCACCAGTGCAGCTTGCAAAAGACAGTCCCACTGGCTGTGCTCCAGGCAAGCTTTTATCCTGTTTTCCAGAAGTGCCTCTTTTTTAACCTTAAGCTAAACACTATCTGGGTAATAATTATTAAACTATAATTTACTAAAGCTAGCAGCACTATTCACCAGTTTTCTTGTTGTTTTATTTTAAACAAATACATTATTTCTCCCTCAAATGATCCCTGTGAGGACTACATCTCCATCACGTAAGGAACGCTGCAATTAAAGTGAGTTAAATTCACCAATAAGCAGACAAGCACCATGTGCTGTGTGGTTGGTGTTCATTATGCCCAGTACATTAACGCTATCAGTTTGTCAAGTCTTTTTTTCATGTTACAGCCACTTAAATTGCATTAACCAGAAAAAAAAAAAAAAAAAAAAAAAAACACCTTTCTAAGTGAATCCAGAATGCAAAAACTAGGTGGAACCTTTCAGAAGGTATTTATTTGGAAACACAAATGTGTGCTGAGAAGAGCATTACAGGCAGGAGAACTGACACAACACTGCACGGAGCGGCGTCCAGCTGGAATCGCCACTGCTTTTGTTGTTTCTGAAGGCTGCAGCAGGATGGATGCCTGCAAGACGACAGCCACCTCCACAGTACATTCGGTGTAACTACTGTGCTGGTAGTACTCATGGGCTGATGGAAGGCACAACATCTTCATTTAAATGTGAAAATTTTCAAAATAAATCCTCTTTACTTTGCCTGATGATGGCTTAAGCTTTGAGATGGCAGAAGAATAAAATTCAGGTTTTAGTGACCTGTCATTTGCAATTGTCCCTATTCCTGCAACATTGCCCCTTAAGCTGCAATTAGATTTACATTTCTAAATACGTTTGTCTTCTTGAAAACCAAAAAGAACCCCCTGGCAGTAAATATTCCTTAAATATTTTTTCTGTACTTAAGTACACCTACATAGCACTCGCTAATGGTACGTAAAATACGTAACTGTTTTTCAGCGAAAGCCTTATGTAAGAAAAACAATTTAGTAAAAATCTAGTGCTGAAATCTTACTGGAGTGTTGCAGCTGAGATAAAAATCAAACTATCCCCCTTACCTACCTGTAGGAGGAAAAAAAAAAAAAAAAAAGTGTGATAAAAACCTGGAACTACAGGTGACAGAGCAGCTGACTTCGCAGCACATTAGCACTGCACCATCGCTGAGTAACCCAGCATCCTTAGACCTCACCACAGGCGTTCTCCGGCACAGTAACACTACAGTAATCCTGTTGCTTTTAAAACTGTACCCTTTTATGCTTCAGTTTACAGCAAATCAGAATATTTTTATTATCAGAAGAAAGGCTGTGTGAAGATGGTTTTTCTCCCAGGACAAGGAGGAACAGCAGTCCTTAATGCAGGGCCCCCGCCCAACCCCATGGAAAGACAGCCCACCACTTTGAGTGTTCTCGGCTAGGGACCTCACTGGGGAAGCGTGAGGAAGCCTTCCTCCACACCTGAAGTCCCTACATTTTAAGAGTGGTTTCCAATTGTCATTAAAACATTTGCATAATTCATGGCCTGATCCTGCTTCCCATAGAAGAGTTTTAAATTTGAATCACTCCTTGCCTAAATGAAGCTACAGCAGAGAGAGTTTTCTGGATTTATATTGCTAGAACTCCATCCGTCTATTTCCTTCAGTCAGTCTCTTTAAATGTGAATTCAGATCTTGGTTTGCTGTAGCCATGGGGAAAACCCTGGCCACGCAGGAGCGGGCGGCACCGCAGCTCCGTGTGGCCCTTGGGCTCGCGCCCTCGGCCACTGCTGGTCCAGGCAGGGCGGGGCAGGGGCTGCTGATGTTGGTCACCCTCTGAAGCTGTTGTCACACTAAAATCCTGCTGCAGCTGCGATCTAATTCCATCAAAGAAAGCACAGCACTGTTGAGAAGCCTCCCAGAACTGCAGGACATCTTCCACCGTGCCGTAAGCCTCCCCTGTGAACGGCACAGTGCACGGCTGTGGGGTCGGTATGCTTTAAAAGCAGCTGAGAGGTGATTTTGTTTCCCCTTGGTCACTTGGCTCAGCAGTCCTATCCACTGACTGCTGCGAGTCTTCACTGTGTTTCCAAAGGAGCAGACCTCCTTCTTATTCTCTGGCCTATCAGATTTTCAAGCTCAGTTCAGTACAATTCGTCCATAAAGAAAATTTATAAACTGTACTCTACTACAGAGAAATCTGTCTGCAGAAGTGCTTTTTGCAATTAACAAAATCTTGTCCATGGTTCGGTTTTAGAATCTGATTATTGTTCTACATTTATCTTAAGCAAAGTGGCTGACAAATAACTGCAAAATAATGTGATAAAAACCATTTATAATGCCAGCTTATTCCAGGTCCTTCTCCCTAACTAGTTATGACAAGGTAATAATGCTGGTTATGCATTTGTCTGACTTTAAATTGGTTACTTAGAGCCATGATGGATGAGGGGAAAGATCCCCTTCTTCTGAAAAGAAGCTCTTGATTTCTGATCTCATTTTTGAAGATAATGAATTATATCTAATTAGTAGGTTCCAAATCTAATCAAGAGGTTGAAATGTTGACCCAGAGAAAGCAAAAGAGGGCGAGGAGGCTTCCTTTATTTATTTATTTATTTCTGTTTATCTTAAATGCTCCATAAATACAGTCTTCAGTAAAGTGCTGACTACACTGGCTAAAGATGGAATCAATTTGAAAATTCACTCTTTCAGTTAACAGTTTAATGAAATTCATCTCCAAAGATCTATTTTTTCCATTGGGAATGTAAGCTCCTTATTCACCATTATTGTCTCTCTGTTTTATTTTTTTAGGAAAAAGATGGGAAATCATTGACATAATTGTAAGCAAATCAGAGCCTGAGTGAAATAAATTAGTCTTGATGAAATATTAAAATGCTGAGTTAAGAAAAATTTCCATCACCATTTTTAAGAAATAATTAAAAAAAAAAAAAACCTCCAGTAGCTGGAGTTGAAAAAAAAATTGTACAAACGATAGACAAGTAAAAAACATTTTTCTGTTTTATATGGTAGTAGCTGCTAAGCTAAAAAACTGTTTTAAAATGCAAAATTTCTAATAATCTTTTGCTCTTATATGTAAGTGCAGTTTTCTCCACTAGAGCCAGAAGAGTAAATTGAACACGAGCACAGAATCTACCCTTGGAAGTCAGTCCGTCAGCTAGACAACATATATACAAATTCTTGAGATGCTGTAGCTAATGCTAATCCTTCTTTTTTTTTTTTTTTTTTTTTTTAAATCCAAACAGATGTAAAGCGTTACTAAATATTCCTAAAATATTGACCTATTTTCCTAGCTAAAATTTCAACAACGCTAAATGTAGCAAAATAGCTTAGTCTAAAAAGGACATAACGTCTTAATCTTTATTTACGACCCGTAGCGCTCTCTCTAACCACAGAAATTCTGTCTGGACGTAACTACAGAGCGACAACCACTGCACGGACGACTTCTGCCCTGGCTGCCCGTCCCTCGCAGCCCAGGCACGCAGGTGGAGCCGGCAAGGCGGAAAGCTCATGCCGCCAGGGCAGACACTGTTTTTTCAAAAACCAAACGACATCAGGAANCCGCGCTGCAGGAGAGGTGCCCGGCGGGAGCCAGGCCCGGCTCTTCGGCGGCAGCTGTGCCCCAGCCGCCGGGGGGGACACCCTGCACCAGCAGGCAGCGAGCAGCTGGAGCTGGGCACCAGGGCAGTCCGCGTGCCTCACCGGGACTGCAGCTCTGCTGTGCTGCCAGGGAAGGGCAGGGCTTCCCCACGTCCCAACGGGCCTTCTGCTGTGTGGGTAAAACGGCCCCCAAAGAAGGGTTCTGAGCAGAACAGCCACGGTTCCCTAGGCATGAGGCAAGGGAAGGGAGAGACAGAAGAACTAACGCCCAGCTACAGCTCAAGCACACAACGAGGCAGTTGCTGTGCCTGAAGTGAACGCTCCAGGGTCACAAGCCATCAGCCTTCAAAGCTCGCAGGGATCGGAGTACGTGAGAAGAGAGAGCCATGGCACTAATTTCCCATTCATTATAACTAAACTTTTCTACAGCAAAACAGAGACATAATCAGAGGCCTTAAAGCATACCGGGGTGACCTAAATTTCTGCTTCTCTGTGGTGACACCATGGGTGCAGGGAAGCTCTCAGGACATAAATTCCTGCACGACCCGCGTGGGCTGCACGCAGCAGTCTGGGAACTGCTCACGACCCTTGCTTTCCAGGAGCAAGCAGATTTGTGTGCAGTCTATTAAAAGTGAAATAATCACCTGCCTTCTGGTATTTTTACCTGCCAGAGTCACTATGTGACTCTTGTTTTGATCATAATTTGAGTCTTTTCACTACCTGACAGAAGTTCCCTAATGCTGAGAACCAGCTCCAGGCCGCCACCCAAGAGGGGCATTTGAGCTGTCAAAGCGCAGGCTGCTCCCAGGGGCTGCTCCACCGCCTCCCGGAGCATCCCTACCGCACAGAGCCCCCGCGGTGACCTCGGTACCGGCGGCGGCACCTCCCTGGCCACCCCAACACGCCTGATCTTAAATCCAGACACCGTGGCTGTTTCAAAGAAACAGGCTCATCTCTGAGCATGTCCCTTTCCTTGGAGGGACAAATCCGCCCTACCTGCCGCTGTCCTGTGATTGCCTTGTGAGCCACGTAGGCAAGGAAGCGGAGGCTGTAGTCAGTCTTTAGGCAGGGATACGGAGGACCCTGAACTCCTTGCCATTAAGCGGATATATGTACGTGTGTAAATTGCATTGTGTGCTGTCACCGTGAAAGGTCTGCAAGGAATTCAGCCTAGGGAGGAGCAGCCTGAGGGGAGGCCTAATGGCCGTCTGCAGCCCCCTCCCAGGGGAGCAGAGGGGCAGGCACTGAGCCCTGCTCTCTGGGGACAGCGACAGTGCCTGAGGGCACGGCGTGGAGCTGTCAGAGGAGGGTCAGGGGGTGTTAGGCATGGCACAGGCTCCCCAGGGCAGGGGGCACAGCTCTGAGCTGCCGGAGCTCAAGGAGCGTTGGGACAGCGCTGTCAGCCACAAGGGTTGGGTGGTCCTGAGTGGGTCCAGGAGCTGGACTCAATGGTGCTTGGGGGTTCCTTCCAACGCAGGGTGTTCTATGGTTCTATGATTTTAAATAAAATGAAGAAATGTCAGGACAAAGGAATTCTAACTACATTGCTAGGAATACTCAGTGTTTTATATTAAATACAAAGAAGTATGCCTTCAAAATTCGTCAAGCTTTTAATGCTTCTTTTTTGAAATGCTCATAAAACTTCTGGAACCCAACAACTATGGGAGGGCAGCCCATGTGCTCCTACGTACTACGTTTGCACAGCTCATCTCGTTACAGAGCACCTCAAACATTTGGTGTGCAGTACCAGTTTAGGAAGAGCAGCGTTTTCTTGCCAGGCAGACTGGTGAAATGATGGATTCATAGGACTACATCTTTCATCTAACGAGGTTAAGTGACCAGTTCCAACTATGCCTGTTTCTCAGGCAATGCCAGTTTTAAGGAGCTCAATTTTAAAGCCAGACAACTTTGTTTTACGTATTTATCTATTTATTTATGCATTTCCAAAATCACCACACTATTTATTCTCTGTTATTAAACTCCATGTGTCAGGCACTAATGGCCTGTAATTACCTTTGAAACTGAATTTGATGTCGTAAAGCTATATGGCATAGACAAGCGCCTTAATGATGAATGTCAGTGCCAGGGCTGCCGGTAAAATTTAGTCATGAGAAACACCGTTCTGCTTCTGCAGTTTACTTAGAAAACACATCTGCCATGCAGAGCATGTGACAACAAGTGTTGCTTAAAAACTAAACCAAGCCAAACCCCAAACACCCCAAGCCTGGATGTTAATCAATTTCGAAATGCCCTGATAGAGTAATGTAGAAAAGAAAACCTATTGTTAACAATGCTTATCATCACAGCTTGTACTCAACTGCACTGGCCTACAAGGACATATTACAACATTTTATTATTCAACAAAATAATTTACAACAGTTCTACAAAATTAGCATAAAATCAAATGTTCATGAGTTGCATTTCCTTTGTTCCCCTCGAGTTTAGCCAAAACAGCATGTCCTATGTCATTCTTTTTGTGAACAAATGGCTGAGAGCTATCGTTGCCAATTCCCCATTATTTCCCTTTGCCCTCACTCATTCTGTCTTCATAGAGAACAGAAACCCCCCTAGCAGCAGGAGCACGCTGTCATTAATTCAGTTACCCAGGGAATTTCACACCTTTGCCAGGCCCTTTAAGGTTCTCATTTCAGTGCAACCTAATCTCAAATGGATGCAGAAAGCTGTGAAGAAGGGCAGCTCAAGCTGAAGGCAGCAATTAAATGATAATTAGGGCTTTACTTCATCTTGTGATTGATAGAGGCTTACTGGGCCCAAACTGCATCTTGTCATATACTAATAGGCCAGACAAGATACTCCACTCAAGTCTGAAGGATTTTGTCTTATCTCAAGAGAGATAATCTACTCAACAAGTAATCTCCTGCCTGTGGTAAAGTGATGCTGTGTTTACGAGGCCAGTATTCTTTATGGTTCAGCTCTGAAGGAGCCCTAGGACTTCTATAAGGAGCGCTGAAGGCTGGGGCTTTTCTCCTGCGTTTTCAGGCTTTCAGGTGTCTCAGTTCAGCTGGGAAACGTGAACCAGCTAATTTCTCCTGCATATGCACAGTTCCTCCAGCACAGATGTGCAAAAGCCACTGTCTTGGCGTTGCAAAAAAAAAAAAAAAAAAAAAAAAACACACTTTTTAAATCTTTACTATTCCTGAGAAAATTAACTGCATTAGAAAGACAAAATCCAGCCAAGCACGCTCTGGGCAGAAGCACTGCAGTAGGGGAGAACAAGCTAATGCACATGATCTGGGGCTGCGCATTTCCTGTGCAGCTTCTAAGCCTGTGTACTCGACTGTGTCATTTGGGCCGTTGTAGGCCCAATTACTTATTATAAACAATTCAGTTTATCTTTATCAGAATCATTATCTAAATTGGCTACATGACACATACTGTTTTCCTAACTGCACTCCTGGGAAAATCTGCTATAAAATCTGTGATTTTGTACTTTGTAATTATCCCTCTATGGGCTATAAACCATTACACTTGTGCTTAAAATAGGTATAGCTAGCATTTTCCAATGCTCATAATGGAACATTCGGTCTACCTCAGAAAATCAAATGCAGCAAAATATTTGGTGCAATCAACCCAAAGAGATTTTGCATCGGCCATATTGTGGCTGCCAATCAGATTCCAAAAGCAAAGGGGTTTCTTGTGGCATGCTTAATTTTTATCATGAAGTTCTGCTCTCTTTCCTGATATTTCTTTTTCTCTGGGTAAGGCAAAGATGACCCAAGTTAGTGTCAAGTGAAACATGGCCTTAGCCGGCATTGTCGTCTAGAAATGATGAGGTGTCAACAATAACAGCTAACCGGATCGTACTCCCAGCATCATTAATTTTCTCTTTTCAGTATCCTCCACATTTCCTGTTGTAAAAATGCTGGCCAATTTTTCCCTGTTGCTGACTTTTGTTTTCCTTACTGTTTTGAGAAATTCCTCCTTCCTCAGGATTTCTAAACCCATTTCACACTGTGCCAAGCCAGCAGTTCTCCCCATGATTAAAACAAAACACTTTAGTTCTAAAGAGCAAAGACCTAACCTCCCATCTCGCACAACATGAGGTGTCCCTGGCCTCCCTTTTTAGCTGATTCTGCTTGCTTGACGTACTTTCAGAAGTTCAGTAACTAGCAGTGGAGGGGTCATGTTTGCCCTCAAGTTGCTGCTTTTCATGCTTGACATGTTTTTCTACTGTCCGGTCCCTTAGCTGCAGCAGGGTCACGAGGATGGAGAAAACGGGTGGGGGTTACAGAAAGGGTATTGTATTACACAAACCCCAAAAGGTTTTGGTTACAGAATGTATATTGTCCATGCCTATTGGGCTTGTGGAGAAGTATCAAGTTCACCACATTCTCATTTGGAGACTTTGATCCTTTTTGTTAAAAAGAAGCTGCTTAGAATTATGCTGCAAAGCAAAGAAATGAATCAGTTGTACTCACTCACCCAGCACTAAGGAATGCCAATATTTCTGTTAGCCAGCCCAGTCCTAGGGAGATTTACCCAGCTGCAGAGAGGCTGGAAGGGGCTTAAGTCTATCAACACAACCACAGGCATCCCCCCCCCTTGCAGAAAGGTCCAAGCACCTTTTTTGCGCCTGACTTGCAGTGATGTGGAGCCCCTTTACACTACTCCAGAAATGCATGAAATGTCACGCTGGTTTCAAGAATTTTTAGGCCCCTTTCAAACCTCTGTCTACAGTTAAGGTAGCAAGCGGAACTGGAACCATGCGTCTTCAAGATCTATCCCTCATCTCTCGTTGTCGAGATTATCCATGATCACCCAGGTATTCCTGTTTGTGTAGGTTCTTAGACAGACAAAAACATCTGTGGAATCACCACAGCAGCTGTTTCAGCTGCTCTAACTCCCCTAACCCCCTGAGAAGGGCTGGCACGTCTCAAAGTTTTATTCTCCTATGAAGTACAGAAACCTTTAATTATCTTCTCCTATAGGAGCCCCTATATCTTCTGCCTGCAACATGTTTATGCATAAACTGAATATGCCTTTTTTTTTTCTTTGCATTTACGTACATAGTTCCTTTACTCCATAATCCCCGTTAACAGAATTTTTATGGCCTGATGAGCTATGCGATATGCCTACTACCATATTCTCTCTCATTGCTAGATTAGGGAGTCTTTATATATATACATATGTTTTTTTTTGTCTGTGGTTTGTTAAAAAGTGGAGACACTCAGAGCCATCAGGTTCAGGTTCCATGTCTAAGCTTTTATCATCAGGACAGCCCCAGCCCTGATCTAGAGAAGGTGCTCGGAAGCGGCCGTAATACAGATAATGTTAGGAATGATAGAACCTGGCTTTCCTTTTGCTTTGTAACATGCATTTCACTGCTTGGTGGCTGGGATCCTGGCTCCCAGTTAGTGTAATACTACAGGTCAACTCCTAATTCAAAGGGCAGGTTTTTGCCAACCCGGCATAAAACCCAATGCCAGCCTCCATTGGCAACCCCTCTCTTAACCCTTCACATCTTCCTCCTTCGGGAGCAGCAGCCACCGCAGCAGGGCAGGAAAGGGGAACGGAAGGAACGCCGAAGATCCCTCAGTCTTTTCCCTCTAGGTTTCCCTGACCAGAGCACCAGCCTGAGCGCTGCTGGTTTGTTAGAATCGCCTGACACAGTCACGCAACAAAAGGCTGTAAGAGAAGCTTTTTTAGCATTCTTTTCTGCTGCAAAAGCACAGAACACCAAGGAGAGCTCAGGGAAACAGCCACAACAGAAATCCAAGCAGCTCCTCTGCACTGCAGCTATTCTGGGGGAAGTGTTGCTCCCTGTGAATGGGGTCAAAAGGGACCCAGGAAGGCATAACGAAGCGTTAGCTGATTTTTCAAGGGGCTCTGTTTTGTTGCATTAGCAATTTTCTACAGCATTAAGCAGTTTCATGGTACGCTGTACTGTCTTGTCTGAAATGGTGCACAGACCATCTTCAGCCCAGACTTCTGGAATGACGCAAATATTTAAACATAATGCTAGGCAAAAAGAATAGTAACAAAATACCAGTGATCCAATGTGAACTTTCTAGCACAAGAAAGCAGATCCTCCCTCTCAGGGCTGCAGCCCCACCAGGAGCCCTGCTCCAGCCTTCCAGCAACCTGCTGCCTTACAGTGCTTGAGAAAGAGGCTACATCTTCATCAGTTTCTACCTGTGTCTGCTTAACCTGCATTCTCTCCTTCCTTTATCCCTGCCTCCCACCCTTCATTCCTTCCCTTCTTTACTCATTCTTCCCTCTTTTCCTCCCTTCCTGTTCTCTTTAACAATCTTACTTTCTTCTTTCTCCTTTTCTCAGGGAAAATTTCTAGAGACAATAATAATCAGCACAGTGATCCCAGAACAGCCAAGATAGATTTGGGGTCGACAACAGTCTTTCAATACAGTAAGTGCAGTATACTCATTCCAACCACTATTTTCAGTCTAAATTAGGTCCCCATTTGTCCCTTCTAGTTAGGCAATGGAAGCAGTAAGTCTTTGGCCTGCCCACAGCGCGGGGCTGTTCAACAGGCGCCTAAGGATGGTATCGTGGTTTAACCATGGTGCACAGCTCAGCACCACATAGGGGCTTGCTCACTCTGCCCAGGTGAGCTGGGGGAGAGAACTGGAAAGGTGAAGTACACCCACTCATGGGCTGAGATACAAACAGCCTATCACATGAAGCGAAGCAAAGCAAGGATTTCATTCACTGCTCTGCATTGGCAGGTAGATGCTCAGCCAGTTCCAGGAAAGCAGGGCTCATCATGCGTAAGAGTTTCTCAGGAAGTCAAATGCCATCTCTCCAAATATTCCCCCTTCCTCCTCCTTTCCCTCAGGTTTTTTGGCAGAGCACAATGTCATACTGAACGGACTATCCTTCTGCTCAGCTAGGGTCAGCTGTCCCGGCTATGTCCCCTCCCAGCTTCTCGTGCACCCCCAGCCTCCTCTCCAGCGGAGCAGCGTAAGAAGTAGAAAAGTCCTTGACTCTGTAAGCATTGCTCTGCAACAACTGAAGATGAGTCAGCATCACTGTTTTCATCAAAAATCCAAGACAGAGCACCATATGAGCCTCTATGAAGGACATTAACCCTATATCAGCCAAAATCCATGAAAAGATAGTCACCTTAATTAAAAAAAACCAACACCTTAGGATAGGTGAAATGAAAACACTGCAAAAGGGCTAGGTGACACGTCATCTCTATGCCACCAGCAGTACTCTTGGCTGGTAGGAACCAAGCAGTGCCACATCAGTCAATGCATTTAAGAAATGCAACACTCAAGCAGTAAGCGACACGATACAGCACGCACAACGCACGTGGGCTCCCCTAAACGACACAAAGGGTCACATCCGTGCAGAGGAACTCCACTGCATCTGTCCTAGCCTCTCCTCACAGGACACGGGGGAGACTTTGGAAGTGAAAGAAGGACTGTTGCTTGGCTGTTCGAGGTGTGCATTCTTCAAAATCTTTTCTTCTGGACTCACATGTCTAACAGCAATAACAGTAATCATAACTTTTATTGCTGTTTGAGTTCCAGTGGTTGGACCATGTTGGAATAAAGGTCTTTGCAGAACACTTTATGGAATTAATCCTTGCCAATCTCTCCTTTTTATTTACTAGCATAATCCTAAATTTACAGTCAGCTCATACTGGGAGAGTAAAAAAGCAAGAAGCTGCAAAAGCAGTTTGAAAAAAATGTGAGTTCATCTATTCCAGGGTGTTTGGTCCTGCTTAATGTGTCATGATTATTAGAAATTATGGTCATATATTTGTCACAGGAATATTTCTCCTTAACTATTAAACTTTATAGGTCAAGCTACACATAGTTTTAAGATAAATCCCTAAAATAAGGCCCAAGCAAAATGCCCTGCACTCTGTGTACACTGCTGAGGGACCTGTCTTGTGCCCTCTTATGGTGCCTGAACTCAGACAAGGAGAGACCTGCCTCCTAGCTGCAGGTACATCCCTTTGGGCTTACAGCAGGGGAGAGGGGGACCTCTTCGTCCCAGAGAACCACGGAGTGACGTCAGTGCTCCAGAGCAGTAGAAGAGGGGGAGGTTCCGTGTCACACTGTCACTGAGCTGCTGACCTGTGCAAAACACCAGGCACAGCATCCAGCACAGTGCTGGGAGCACAGAGCAGAGTGCTGCTCCTGGAAGCTGTGCCCCCACAGCAGGGATGGTGAGCACCACCATGCCCTCCCAGGGCTGATCCCCACAGTGTGTCCCAGCTGCTGTCTGGGATGAGACACGGACATAAACCACCCTTCTCTGTGCCGTGATCTCCTGTGGAAAGGAGCCCAGACACAAAACGGAGATGGAGAAAGGCTGCTCCAGGTGGGGCACCACCAATGTTGTCCATGCAGCAGGGTGCAGCAGCATTCTGCACCCAGGAAAACACTCCTGGACACGCAGAGCGCTCCCCCCAGCAGTACCCATAAGGTCTGCACGAGCATAACCAGGGGTGGGAGCCAGCCTTGCGTCACTGAGTTACCACGTGCACATTGTGCTCAGGACCGGCTCTACGAATGTTTCTGCTTCATTGCTTTCTGCTGAAGTGTTCAGTTAATCCTCTAGGTGCACTTTCTCAGGCCACAACATCCATTCTGCAAACCTCTGTTATAACGCTGGGGAAGCCAAGGTGCTTACGCAGCTGATTGTCTTCTCACAGCAAACTGCTGTGCAGCCAATTACATCTGCTAATGCCCTCTGTAATCCAAACTATGTGGGTGACAGCAGCCAGGAAGGCTTAGATTAAACAGTAACAAAGCTTGATGTTGTTTCTGAGCTGTCATGTCCTAGATACTGAAAACTGCACTTTACTGAACATTGATGTTGTTGCTCCTTCTCTCAGATTCTCCAAAGAGGTGGGAATTTTCTTCACCTAAAGATAATACCTGCATTTCTCATCATCTTGGAGAAAACAACTTGGCCGTAAATTGAGTTAACCAAACTTCCATTGCAGCGAACTAGAAGACTGTCTTTATTGCTAATCCACATAAATTCTTAGTGAAGGGACATTTTTAACAGGCAGCCTACCCTCCTCAGCAAGATAAAGTTTGAATAAAGGCACATTAGAAGGACATATACAAAAGTACATATATGAATGAAGAGCTGTTCACTGGAAACAGCCACAGATAAAATCCCTGGAAATGTCATCATGCACTGTTTGTAGATACAGCTGTACCCATATCTCTAAATCACAAATGATAATGAGGTGTAAAGATTTTATCAGATACCTAGCCTCCTTGAAAGGCCTTTGTGTGTTGACTGGGGTAGTCTGATATTAGGTGGTAGGAATTTTGTTTTCTTTTCTAAGTGGAACATCAGATTACACAGGTCTTATTTCACTGATTTCACTGCTGATTGCAGTCGTCCACTTAACATCTTGACAGATATTCAAGAACGGAGCAGGGCTGGTGGCGCTGCCGAGCGAGGCGCGCGTTCATCCATCATCTGCTAACAGAGCACTTGCAGGGCTGGGCCTACGTCATTAGCCTGCCTCTCTCCAGAACTTGGTGGCATTTTTTAGTTCCTGCTAACTATTTTTTCCTCAACAAATTTGTGACAGAACATTAACTTTAGTTCTCGCAAACAAAAGCATCAACTAAAAACCTTCCACCCGGCTTTCTCACAGGCCAGAGCTTGAATAATACGGTAGGGTTTGGTTTTCGGTTGCGTTTGTTTTTAACATATACTTGCTGGAGATACAGTTATGTGATGCTTTGTCCTGCTTCCAGCGCGTGCTGCTCCTGTGCAGGCCGTATATTGCAGAGCACTCCTCAAACGCCCTGCTGTGTTTTGACCACAGCCTTCTCCCACTGCTCCCCAGCCCCTCAGGGTGGAAGGAGGTGAGCAGCCACTGAGGGAGCACCAAGCTCACGGCCCTGCTATCTGATGGCCAGCCTGGCAGATCTCACGGCAATGCTCCGGGGTCTGACCCTGCCCAAACCAGCCCTGAAATGCTGCTTCTGCTGCCGAGCCAGAAGAGCAGCCACTGCTCGTGATCGGTATTTTGGACCCAGTAGAGGTCCAAGAGAAGAGTCTAGCAGAGATTCACTTGAGTCCAGGTGCCCTCCCCACAACTCTGCAGGCACTGGCCAACCAGACACCCGGACCTGCTGAGATCCAACAGCACCGCCTATCATCATGGGACAAAACGAGGGCCCCGAGAGATACTTTGACCCGAGGAAGGAACGAGGCAGTCAGCAGTTTCTCCTCTACATGAAAACCTATCTGCCATCTAACAAGTTCAGAGGACACTTTTTTTTTTTAAGGAACACTCTTTTGAATCTGTTAATACTAGAAAGAACTATGAGATGACTTACAAATATAATCAATGTTGCTGTTGCCAGATACAGTGCGAGCAGCAACACCCATGCAGCCACGTTCCAGAGAGGCACTGACAACCTGTGGGTGGGTGTGAATCCCACCCAAAAAAGCAAAATGGTCCAGCAAGCCAGTGTGACCGCTGGAGGGTTTTGTCGGTCACAGAGCTGGCTATCCCATACCCACTCATTAATGCTTTTGGCACCTCATTCAGTCCTCTTTATGACTTTGTGTTTTCGTCGGCTTTTCTACTTGGTTACATTAAAAGAGGAACTCTCTTGAACCTCTTTAATGTTCTCAAACTCACAAACCACAAAGCATGCTCTATTTCTGGCAGCCTGTAAGATTTATTACACCGACTGGCCTTGTGTTCACACCTCTGTTGAAAGACAGAAAACAAACTCTTCAGCATTCAAGAAACAGGATTGTTGCTTGTCAACATGTCACTGCATAGTTTGACTTTTACTGGACATCGCAGGAGCGTAAGGTTTCCCCACACTGTTGTCTGTAAAACAGACCTTAACTAGAAGCAGCGTATACAGAACCTTGAAGCTATCTGTGTAAGTGAAATGGTTATCGTCGTGCCTGCCTGCTTTCATGCACTAGTCTGTGAAAAAATACATTTGCTTCTATCTGAGGAACTCTCAGTAAAATCTTTAAAAGCCACGGATGAAACCATATAAAACAGCTTTGTTTCCTTGTCCCACTATGCTCAACATAACAAAGGGTATATTCTTAATATAAATAGATCACACTTGCACAATACAATTCAAAATAAATCTGGGGCTAATGTAGTTTATGAGATACACTGAGGAGGTTAAATTGCTTCTGACTAGGTGGTTAATTAAAGGATTTATTTTGCAATTGCAGAGGACCCATAACTCATGAGTTACTGCACAATAAAAGTGTTGTAGATGTGTAAAATAACACCATGATTAACTCCCCCAAGCCACCTAGGCCCATGCAGTTCTGTGCACCCCTTCTTTGTGCCAAACTTCTACCAAACTGTGGCTTGGGTGTTCTTTGTTTTTATTTTTTATTAATTTAGTTTGTGGCAGGGATGGCGCAGTGTTCAGATGTACGCCTCTGACGAAGTGGTTGGCTCACAGCTTCCGCCAGCTATGTCAGAGGAAAAAAAAAAAAAAAAAAATACTTGGAGGATTAATCATGAAGTACAAGTGGTCTGGAATAGAAAAGAGAAGCAGTCTGATAAGGCTTCTCAGTAGATGGCTCTCATTCTGTTTCTCTGTCAAAAGACTCCTGACAACCTCTGAGCTCTGCTGTGAGGCCTCCATCAGAAGAAGTTGCATTTGTTTTTTGTTTGCCAAGGTCTAACATTTGTTTTACCATTGCCTCCAAGTAATCTTAATGTTCAATGAAAAGTGACAAAGTGGAAGCGTTGGAAAAATAGAACACAGATTTCCTTTTAGTTAAAACTCTGATTGTTTTGGTCCAGATTAAAAAAATAATTTTCCTATATATTTAGTCTTCTAAAATCCATGCCATCCAGCTACCAGCATTAATGGTGTTAGGGTGAATTATAAAGAGAAATCAAATTTTCCATAGCATTTGAACGCCATTAAAATGCCAAACAATAAACTACCAGACTGCAAATTAGATCAGTGGAAATATCAAACACATTGCGGTATAAAATCCATAATTACATTTAGCGCTTTGGCTCCCAGGGGACAGGCTGCTAAAGATCATCACCGTGCCACATATGAGAAGCTATTGACAGAACGATAAAAATCGACAGGCTAACCAAATAAACACTGCAGGCTTCATTAAATATTCAGCAAGTGAAATTTGACTATCACGCGCCTTTCTCCCCCAGTAGCTGCGTCCTGCTGCAGCGCTCAGGGTTTTCAGGGTTTCACCGTGGCAGCAATCCACCGCGCCGTGCCCCGCAGGCCTGTGCCGCGCCGAGCGGCAGCGGGGCAGGACGCGGTCAGTGCCACCATCAATGAACGCGCTGCAGGCAGACAGGGCTATTATTCTTCTGCATGCGTTATTAACCCTGGCCCCGGGACTAGCTGGCTCCAAAGGCTTTAATTAGAGAAAGCGTAACACCTACAGAAGTTTAACACCTCCAAGAACAGGGCCGCCTTGGCCCCAACAAGATGCTCTGTGAAGGAGCACAGCACTAAACCTCCTCCGCTCCGCCCCTCCTTGGGCCGGGTGAGGCGGTGCAGGGACCGCGCGACCCTGCGCACCCTGAGGAAGGACAGGGTGGAGCTGGTTCAGGCGAGGCAATGCTCAAACCAGCACGTGTGTCTGAGGAGCTACAGAGCGTGCTGGTCGAGCCAACCGCTTTAAGCCGCGGCCCTCAGGACCACAACGCGCCTGCTGGATCGCGCTCTGGGATGCTTCTCTGCGTGGCTCTGACCTGGGGGAAATGTAAGTTACTTTACGCAGAGTAAAAGCCAGAGCTACATGAAGAGATGCAAGCAAATGAGCACCCCTGGCAGAAGGCAGGACGGTGTTAATTTTTAGTTTTATTAACCAGTTATCTGTTGTCACTCTCCTGGCTTTCCTGCTGTCAGGAGAAGAGCATTTGTGGGTTATGCACTCCTTCTCTCTGGGCACAGTGAGAAAAATGGAGCTATAGAAAAGTCTGGTACAGGTGGAGGGCACAAAACATTGCATTGTGCTCTGGAAGAAAACAAAACAAACAAAAAAAAAAAAAACATGTCCTGAGGAGTCTGGCTCCTGCGAGCAGGATGATACTTAACGGACCTGATGCGAAAAAATGAGTAAAAGACTGAGACCTGGGACAGAGCTTGGGCAGCCAAATCCATTTATTTTAAACACCGTTTTTAAAAAAAAAAAAATAAATGAACATCTCAAATTCTGGAAGTTGTTCTTGATATCCTCTCAAGATACATTTTGGTCTGTTTGTGTGATGATGTTTGTGGAGTGACACACATCCTGCTACAATGGAAAAACACAGCAACAACAAAAAGGCTGCACGTTTCTTCTCTCTGTTCCTACAGGCCTTGAGCCTGAAATTAGAGCAAATAAAATGTATAATGCATGCTCTGGAAGCACCCAATAGGGTTATAAGCAGCCATTCCCTCTTCATGGAGAAAAAGTTTATGTAAATGACTGATGACAGTGTTATTGTGTGAGGAATATCAATGGAGTAATTACAGTTACATAGCTTGCTGCTGCACTGCTGCTCTAAGCCTGTGTTAATTTTTCACACCACTCCCTTGGGAAAGATCTCAGTGTGCTCCTAAGAGCAGAGCTAATAATCGGAGCTCTGAGCCACTGCCGATGAAACTAGCCCCAAGGTCTTTCTGAGCAGACTGCTAAACACTGACTGTCTCCCCAGAGAGAAGAGAACAGAGATAAAATGATTAAAAACTGCCAAATTGGACTGGCAATCACTTGGCTATACTGTCAGCCCAAGACAAGACAAATCTCAGTTATTTTTTCTTTTGTGAGCTGGAAAACTAGGATAGCACAAAGCAGCGCGGCTGTGAACAGAGCAGCAGCCTACCCACACTTCAGGTCCTTGCAAGCAGTGTCAACATCTGCAGACACAGATGATGTGTCAGTGATTGTGTTCAACACCAACACAAATCAAGAATCCAAGAAAACCAATCTCTATTTAGGCCTACTGGGACCCTTATTATTATGAGTCAATTCCACTTGTTTGATCCCAGGAATAATTTTAGGACTGGGCAGATCACAGTAACCACATCTCACTCTGTACCAGCAGTTCCCTGAGGTTAGATACTGCTGATACTGTTTGTCCTAAGATTTTAGAGAGCTTACATACTCTAGTCAGTTGTATAAAGTGAAAGACAGTGCAGGGATTAAATGACAGGATACATCCTGAACTCTGTCCACTCTAAGGCACTGAAAATGTGCTTTGAAAAAGTCAGCTGAAGGATCCCTGCACCTCAGCTGCGTGAACAGCTTGAGAGGATCCCAAGCCGCATCTGATGATCAGGGGAACAATGAACCACTTCCTATTGGGTTGGAAGAAATACTCCAAATCAAAACAGACACGCGTGCCACGGTTAGCCTACCAGGTAGGAAACAACCACACACAGCACAGCATGCATGCGGCGTGGCACCAGCCACTGCAGAAAAGGTGCACCAGCATTTCCCTGTGATGGGACACGGCCGTACGACAGCCCGAACTGGCCACTGACAACCTCACTGGCCTGATGCAGAGCTTTGGTTGGCAACCTCTGCGCTAGTTGCGGCTCCTGTGCACATCTTGACAGAAACCAGTGGACATATCTCCATCCATGTAAATGGACAGAGGGATGGCAGCCACAGATCTCTTCTATCTTCAGTATTTTTAGCTTAATTAAATTACATGAAATCATAGGTGCAGGGATCAGCACCACGTAGCCACCTGACTGGGCCCTTTACTGAACGCTAACTGTACAATGGTTCACGCACAGAAATAGAAGAAAAAAAGTTCTCAGTCTGAAACTGGGGCTCACTGACCCCATCATACCTGCACCCCCCTTCTCCCCACCATAATTTTTACCAAGCATTTATTGCCAAGTAACAACACTCTAGCCCATTACCTTTTGAAGGGAGAGGAAGAAACCTGGCACGATGGAACACTGGCAGCCAGCTGGGATAAAGCTGGGCTGCAGGAGGCAACTTGCTTTGACGGATCCTCCAGCATTTCTAGTTTTCACTGAAACATCCACTGCCACATCTACTCCCAAATTATCTCATTTACAGAATGACTGCTGGAAGCCTCTGATAGAGTTCCACAGGAATTAAGATGACGATCTGACTCTTTCTTCGTAGGATTGACACAACCTTCCCTGCACTGCATCGCCTGGGCACCGGCGCCTGGCTGGGGACAGCAGCCCCACGCACGCGCGGCACCCCCACCTGACGGACCCGTGGAGCCGACCCTTCGCGGGACGCCCTGCCGACCCTGAACTCCCTGCCTGGGAGCCATGCACAAAAACAGCTTCCTCGTACAAGCAGTGGGTGAGAGAGAACAGGTCTGGTACTCCCGATCCTAACAGAGATCTGGATTTTGGAAACAGGACACTTTCAAAAACCTACACCCGAAGCAGGGAGTGAAGGACAGAGGGGAGTAAAGCAGTCACAACACAAATTCTGCTTTGTTTTATCTCACAACAGCTCCGCGTTACTGATTTTGCTCTCAGCTCTGCATTACATACAGGGTGTGTAGAAAGCAGATCAGTGACAAACCCCAGGATCTGCAAGGGGAAGGTCTGCAGCAGGTCCTACGAAGGGAGGCAGAAAGGAGCCGGCAGAGCCATGCCCTGGGGGCTGCCCTAAGGTGAGCGGCACGCAAGACCACCTGGGGGCTTCTCGATGAAACATGTACCCCTGGGTCAGCAGCATGTTTTGCTAAACTGGGGCTGGACCCCGTACTACTGAACCAAACCCACATCTAAAGCAGATTATACTGCAATTGTTTAATAAGTTCTAATATATTACCCTCATTTTTCACTGACTCCTTCTGATCTGTCTGAGCATCTTCTCTGGTATGTCCTGCAGGCCTACCCCAGTTCGCTCAGGTTGTGTTGAAGAGCCTTGTCTGTCTCTTTACGTCCTATGGCTTTTGCTTTTCAACAGAGTAAGAGAACCAGAATCCTTTCCCATCTCCAAATTAGTCTCACACAGAGAAACAGCAGAACCATCACCCAGAGCTCTGCAAAGTCCAATTTATTACCTCCAATTATCTATCAGTTAAAACTGATGTTTACTGCCTGTAAGGGAAGCTGTAAAGGTGTCCAAACAAAATTCAGGAATGATACAGCTGTATCTACAACCCCTGCCAGTCCACTAGACGCTGATATACTCTCACACACGAGTTACCCAACAAGGGGTTTAAACAGGCCTATGCTCACAGGCCGGGACAGTTCGCATTCCTGGAGCCCCCCCCCACTCAGTATTTGTGGGGCAGAAACTCCAAGCTATTACAGCCTGGGTTCAGCAAGCCCGCTCCGTGCGGATGAGATCTGGCCTGGCCAGACAGCCCCCGCCTCATGTCTTCAGCAGAAGAGGTCACCTTTCCAGGTGCACCCTTCTGCAGTGAGAACGACATGGGTTCTGCTTACTGTATTTGTTTTCTCATTTCCAATCTGAAAAAATATATTCCACTAGAATCTTAACAGCTTGCACACAAAACACCTTTTTCACACACTGAATACATAGTCTACACACACAAGATATACTCTTACCACACACTTAAAGAACATTCTCACGAGCAGAAAGTCATATTGTAAACAGAAAAACAACTTTCTACTTCAGCTGCTATAGATCCAGATGCTCTCTCTGTTCTGCAACACTCCAGACACATATGATTAAAAAGAACATACCAGGTACTACAACTATTAAACTGTTAGATACAATTTACAATGGCAATAACCCACTTGTCGTTGGTCTTTGCTAAAGCTAACCAGAAGTTTGTCAGATATTTAACAGCCTATGAAGCAAACTGTGCTCGTGACTTGTTTCAGCTATTCCTTGCACTCATTTGCTTTTGTTTCAACTTCGTTTGCTCAAGTTAAGAAAAATGTGAGGCCAACAGGTACAGGGCATTTTATTTTCAGCCCACTCACATGAACCATCCCATTCCACAGCAGCTCCCCCATGCCGTCACACTCACCCCGCAGCCACCCGCCCTTCTGGGCAGGGACACCGGGACCTCGCGCGGGGAGGAGGCAGCATGGCCACCCGTCGGCCTCGGCAGCCCTGCTGGGGGCTCTGGGAGCATCCCACCGGGGAGCTCAGAGGCAGAGGACTGTCGGAGGGCTGCTCCCAGGAGCAGAGGCAGACGGCCCCCAGCCGGCCTGACGCGCATCCCCGGCCCTCATGCAGCACCCGAAGGAGCAGCTCGCCAGCTCTGTCATGGCGTCAGGTGGGCGAGTGTGGGGCTGCCCAGGAGACAGGAGGGGAGTGAGCACTCTGCAGCAATCCTGTTTCACAGGAGGTTTTATTAACTTTGGTAGGGAGGTTTGAAATAGGAAATTTGCAGGTGCTCATTCACTGAGAAAAACAAGATTTGAAGGATTGTTCTCCAGGATTACACCAAGAAGACAGTGAGGCCCCAGCCCAGGCTGCCCAGAGCAGCTGGGGGTGCCCCATCCCGGGGGATGCTCAGGGCCAGGCTGGGTGGCAGCCAGCCCCCGGCAGGGCCTGGGGGGCTGTGAGGTCCCTTCCAACCTAAACCATCCTGTGATTCTATGACAAAGGCTGCCCTACTTGCCAGGAACAAGATGTTGTCTTAGCAGATGTCTGTTTTCCCACAAACCTGAACAATTTTAACATATGACAGCATGTACAAGTAGCCATAAAGTAACTGTTACTTGTGTCCGTAGTGGGCCAAGTGTTGCCAAAAGCACACCAGTCTGCCAGCCCTGTTTCAGAGCCCCCACCAGCAAGACAAAGCGCTGGACAGAATCAGTAAGGAGTGAGGACAAGACAAAGCCCAAACGTGTTCTCACTACAAGTCCCCACACTCAGTTTCTTGCCTGCCAACTCTGGCTAACTTCAAACAGAATTTAGCCCCAGACTTCCTGCCTTTTTTAGGTTAACAAAAGATCCCTTCTCATCTACCAGATGAGAAGACTAGTTTACAAAATGTCTTAACTTTCTGAATTTATTTCTGGAGAGCTGATAATTTAGGGCCTGACACCACGTGCAAGTCTTGCCTGAGCAGGAATCCCAGGGTGAGAGCCTGCGTGGTGTAATCATTTCCTGCTGCGAGGGCATAGTGTCTGGATCAAGGCTTGCAGCCGACACGCTTCTGCCTGACATCAGGCTGCATCAGCTGCTTCACCGTGCCATCAGCACAAGCCTTCAACCATTCCCTGTCATCCGACTTTCTCTTTCAGTGGCATAAGCATTGTCAGTGTGTGAGCTATTTTATTTTGCTTCAGTTCTCAGAGGAATAAACTGGGAGGTGCAGATTTTATTATGCTAATGAAATAAGAACACAACAGCCCTCTGAAGCATGCAAGCCAAAGTCTGGGGGCAGCGTTAAAAACTTCTCCCACAGGAAAAACAGATACAAGGCTGGCTTTGAAAGTGGGCGTCTTCTACACTAACCACTGCATTGTCAGAAAACCACAGCTGTCCACCACATGAGCAAACTCAGATGTAATTGCGCTGGGGCGTGCTGACAGTACAGTGCCCACAATGCAGCGCGCCCAGGGTGCTCCCCCGCGACAAGGAGCAGCTCCCTGGGCTTTGCGGTGCTCTGTGCTTACAGCCTCGCAGTGGTCAGCCGAGCAGCGCTCCCAAGGACAAACACAGCACAACCTGGGCAGCAAGACGAGCTCCTCCAGAGCAAGCTTTCCTCTTTGCCTCCCGAGGCACAGAAGGACCTCCCTATTTTTTTGTTGTTGTTGTTATTGTTTGTTTTTAGTTTTTTTCCCAAAAAACAAAACTTTTTTCCCATCCCACTTTTTTTTTTTT
>VXAV01002663.1:0-13713 GCA_013399715.1 Alectura lathami | reverse complement strand
ACCCATCAAATCCACATCTCTCCAGTTTAGAGATAAGGACGCGGTGTGGGACCACGTCAAAGGCCTTGCACAAGTCCAGGTAGACGACATCCGTCGCCCTCCCTTTGCCCACCGATGCCATCACTCCATCCCAGAAGGCCACCAGGTTGGTCAAGCACGACCTGCCCTTGGTGAAGCCGTGCTGGCTGTCTCGGATCACCTCCTCATCTCGCATGTGCCTTAGCATCTCCTCCAGGAGGATCCGCTCCATGATCTTCCCAGGCACAGACATGAGGCTCACCGGCCTGTAGTTCCCCGGGTCTTCCTTTCTCCCTTTCTTAAAAATGGGCGGGATGTTTCCCATTTTCCAGTAACCGGGGACCTTGCCTGACAGCCACAACATTTCAGATATGATGGAGACTCAACACAGACCAATTTATAACCCTGATGCATGTGCTCTAATGGGACTTTGCATTAGTTTTTTCCCTTGGGTCTCATCTGCCTCCTCTATCCAGGGTGTGAACTCCATTCACCATGTTTCCCACTGCCTACCCTGTTTCTGTATCTCCTTGATTTCCAGTGGATGGTTGGGGCAGAAAACTTCCTGTTTGGGCATCAGGGCCCAAGTTTTCTCTCCTCCTCCAGATTTTCCAGCTTCCTGATCATTCCTTGCCGAAAATATTCACCCTCTTGGACCTCTGTTCCAGACTGACGTTACCCATATGTGTCTGCAAAGACAAGTGCATAAGCCCATTCTTGTTGTTTGCCAAGTTCATCATTTGTACAGGGCTGAAGTACCTCACTGTCTTTTTGAATTCACCATATTCTTGGGATGCTTGTGGGTGATAACACTGCAAGTTTATCCTCACAGTCCTTAATCACAAAGCTAGGAACAAGGTATAAGGAAGGAAAAGCAGCGGCATCATTATGCTCTGCATTTGCTTCCCCTCCTCACTTCATGGCCAAGCTGCTGTAAAACAGCAGACAATAATGCAGCTCTTGATCTGAGCCTTGTTGCAATATATGGTCATGGGGACATTCCCTTTCCACCCCTTGCTTCAATGGGCAAGGGCTGAGCTACAAAACACATGCAAAACAAATACTGCAACACCTTCCCTTCCCAGCAGTTTCTCTGAATGTATGTATCTTCTGTGCTCTTCACAGGACACTCCTTTCCATGCAAAGGAAGGTTTCTGCTCGTGCTTGTGATGATTTTGATAAAACCACCTCACCAGATGTGGGCCTTCAGTGCCCACATCACACTGCAGAGCTGTGGGGCACAGCAGTGACACGTGCTTGACATTCAGCTGTCCTCATCTGTTCCTCCCCTCCTGTCACTGTATGCTTTGTGGATCCATAGCAGATGTCCTCCCACCCCCTCACTTACCTTTCCTACTCTGATCCTTGCATCTACTTCCTGCCCAAGGGCATCATGTGCAGCATGGTGTGGTGGTTTAAAGATGGTGGTCTTCTAAGAACCACAACACTGCATTAGATTGGATGTACTACATTTGTGTGGCAAGGTTTTGGTAGTGGGAGGGGGAGAGGAGGGGGCTGCAGGGCTGGCTTCATGTGAGAAGTGTCTATGAGCTGCCTCATGTTAGATAACAGCCAGTTCTGCCCAGCTCAAAAAGGCACTTGCTGCTGGCCAACGCATAAATCTCCTATGCAGCGACCAGTAGGAACTAGATAAAAGTCACCAGATATCTGCAAGCCCTGGAGGCTAATGAGTTTGAGGCAGGGTACCTCATTCACCCAGGAGCACTAGGGATCAGCAGCGGGCAGAGAGGGCAGAGGCAAGCATGGTGTGGCAGATGGGGCTTACCTGGAGTGAAGCAGCAGGTGGTACACCTGAGCTACCCAAACCTTCTGTCAGGAGAGCAGATCACTGCAGAAGGCAGGGGTTTAAGGGTTGGTTCCCTTGGTCTCCCTGGGGACACGCTGAAGCCAGGTCTCTGCTGCAGCATACCCACACCAGGGCAGAGTGCTCAGCTGCAGCTGGCAGCCTTTTGCAGAGGAGGTGTGCCGGTCTCAGCGCCTGCTGCGGGAGGGTGGGGGTCTACCATGGGGTCTGCATCCCAAGGTCTTAGTAAAGCAGGGCCTTAAAGCCTTTTTTTCTCCCATAGAAGAAGTCTCCATCTGTCAATATAATTGAGGTGTAAGTGCAGCACCAGCTCTGCGTCTGGGGTCCTGGGCATCTTGTCAGAGCCAAAACAAGCCTTGGAAGAAGAGGCAGCACTGGGCAGCCAACCTGGAACTCTGCATGCGAAGATCCACGTATCCAAACTTACGCTTTCCCGAGGGCTCCTGTCCAGGGATGTGCATGGAGCTGGCTCCCAGCCGTGCCTGCAGTGCACGGCCCTGACCGTCCCGCATGCCTGGTCCCGCTTCCCTGCCACTATGGAGCGTGGAGCTGAGCAACAGAGTGGGGTATGCCACCAGCCCACAGGGGCGAGCCTGGGAGAGAGGCTGGTGTCCTTTCCTGCGCACAGCCCTGAGGGGAGGCAGCGTCCCTGAGCTTTGGCTTGGCCAATGGCCTGGGTGCAGCCATATGGCACCAGACTCCTGCCCTGGAAACATCCTGGGGCAGACCTTGCTCTCTGTGCTGCTGTGTCAGCCTGTGCTGGGGGAAGTTGCTCCCCTTTTGACCCCAAGACTAAGGGGATGGGGCAGTGCAGGCACTTGCCCCAGTGCTGCCAGGGGAAGGCGTGGCAAGAGGGTTTGTGGGGCTGTGCTCAGCCAGTACAGCTGAAGAGTGTACACCCTGTTGGAGGGTGGGCCCCGCTGCACCCCATCATTGCAGTGCAGGAGCTTCCCATACCTCTCCCTGCTGTGGGGGACAAAAACAAATGAATGAGGAGCCAGTGCTGCCCCAGTGCCTGGCTGGGCTGCAGCATGTGTGGACAGGGCAGGGAGTGTCGGTAGGAGCTATGGGAACAGGCAGGGCCAGTGCATGGCTGTGGCTCTGCCACTTCCCTAGCAGGGCTCACCGTGAGCAGCACTGAGGGCTGCATGGATAATGTGGTAAGGTCTCAGTGGGACTGGCAAGATGTGTGCTGTAGAGCTCGTTGCCACTCTGGGGACAACCCAACTTCAACAGCATCACATCCCACTCCTGACTCCTATTCTGCAGGTGTGTGGTCGCTGCTGACATCCACTCTCCTGATGCAGGCCCCATGACCTGCACCAGGCTGGCTGGTGCCACACAGACCTGTTGCAAAGGGCTGGCCATGAGTGCCCACTCTGGTGGATGGCTTGCTTGCTGTTAACTGAGGATAGGGTAAGCTGTCAGCCACCTTAGGGCTGGTGAACAGGTGGTGTCTGAACTGTGTTTGTTTCCCAGAGCCTGCGGGCATAAGTGTGTCACTGGGTATCTGCACTACTGTGTGTCCAAGGCTAAGATCTGGCCCAGCCAGAGGCAGGGGAAACAGGGTAACACGGGGTGCCACAGCAGTCGTGTCTGGTGCCCTGGCTGCTGCTCTTCCCTCCGTGCTCTGTTCTGTGGCTGGTCACTGAGCTGGGGTGCTGGCTCTGCAGCTCCGGACTCAAGCATCACAGGATCCAGCATCTTCTGGGAATAAACCTCCCAGCAAAGCACTTTCAGGACTTACTTCCAGGTGCTGCTCAGCTCCTGCTACAGGACTAGATTGGGAATGGACAGGGTAAGCAACTCCCTGTGGCAGGGTCTTTTCAATAAAAGCATCCTGGCTCAAAAGCAGCATTGTCCCTGCAGTGTNGGGGGCATACGTGTAAAGTCACTTCTTGCACTTATGTGTATGGTCCTTAGGAGACCTGCTCTTGCTAGCTGTGCGCAGAGGGTGCATGCTCTGCAGCAGGGATTCTAAGGCCATCATGCACTTTTCTCTGGCCTTGGAGAGAGTGCCAATGCTGTGGGCTGGCCCACATCATGCTGCTGGTCAAGTTGCAGGTAGGTGCAGGGCAGTTACAGATTTTCCAGCTGAGAATGGCACCACAGCTGCTTTCTCTTCACAAACAGAATAGGCTGCAGAGTGCACAGACATCCTGGCAGCAGGGGCCAGGAAGTAAGATGGTGCCAGATCTCAGTATGCTGTTGGTAGGAGGGGGCTGTGCTGCTCCCGGGTCAGGTGAGGAAAGCAAAAACAACATGGTTGTGAGGTCCAAGTGCTGCTGTGCTGTACCTTTGGCTGCAGGGAGCATAGCTATAGCTCTTGAGAATAGAAAACCCCATGCTGACCCATACTGTTTTGCCAGCTACCTCTTCTTTTTGGGAGGTAGATTACAAAAAATCAGTATGTCAGGGAAACATACAAGTGTCTTTAAAAATCTCTGTTGTCCTGGAAAATGCTTAGGCTACTTTGGAGGGTCAGAATGGATACATGCCTACTAAGATAAATTCTTTAGGCAAAGAATTGAACACAAAGAAACAAAGCAGCATAACTGCAGAAGGTCAAAGAAAAAAAAAGTATTAAAATATAAAAATACAGCAGTTGTGGCCAAATAACAAAGGAACACAAAGTCTGTCACACTGTATGTAAAATGAGGGTGCGGCATAGATGAAGGAAAAAAAGGCACTACTCCTTCCTCAGGAAGGACAGCCAGAGAGTGCAGGGATGAAAAATGCACAGAGAGGCAGCAGCAAAACTGCACAAAGGTGCTTTGTGAGACAAGTACAGGGAAGCACCCAGCAAGTGACTCTGGCAGGGAGACAGTGCAAATGTCTGCCACAGTGCCAAGGCAGGACAGACTCACAGCTTCCCCCTTATCATGCTGCAGCACCACACCAGCACAAGGAAGAGGCTGTGTGTTTCATGCAGAGCAACCCTAGCACACCAGCCCTGGGACTGTGTCAGTACGTGTATGGGTGATAGTGAACCAGTTGCCAGCTTGTGCATGGCATTGACAAGGGCTCTCACATACACACAGCGCTGTTCAAGGCTGACATAAGGGGTGGGAAAGCAGCTCACTCACTGCAGCAAGTAACATCCAGGATTAACTGCAGAACTGAGACCATGAAATCCAGGGCCAGCAGCTGAGGGCATGGGACCCAGACCAGCTGCAGGCTCCTTGACATCTCAAAGAGCACAGGCCCTTGCTTCACTGCAGGTAGTGCCATGGACATGGTACTTCACATGCTTGGCACAAGGCCCCCACTGAGCACTCAAACCCAAATGAACAACAGTAAAAAAAAAACTCAGTTTATTATTTCCCTACAATTAAGAGCTTTCCTTAGAAAACAGCTCACTTTACTCATGGGAGGGTGTAGGGCTGAAATGCATGGGCAAGGCCCCTCCACGCCAAAGAGCATGCTCCCTGAGGGTCATATGCATCTTCAGTTTGCTGAGCAAGCCCCATCCCCAGCAGGCTGGTGGGCCTCAGCTGGTCCCTGCTGCCACTACAAGGAGCCAAGTCAGATACAGCAAAGCCCTGCGTGCACTGGTTGCAACCCACAGGCCCAGGGCACATGGGATGGCTGTGCCTGCACTGGGAGCAGGCAGAGTGAGGAACACTGGTTCACCAGCCTTAAAGGAAAGCAGGGAGCAACTACAGTTCAAGGCAGTTCATGCAGATGGACAGCAAGACAAGGAGTGGGTGCTGCAGTCTGCGCACCACATGGCAGTGGCACCAGTGGACCCTGTGCCTGGGAACAGTGCAAGGACCAGGGCCAGGCACTGACTGGCCTGGGTGCAGGCACAGGGTGAATCCTGAGTGGCTGGTCCGTTGCTGCAGAGACGGCTTATCCCAGGGGATTCTTGGGGCAACCAGTCCCAGGGCCAGCTGTGGGGGGTCTCAAACCCCTCCTAGCCCCTTCTGGCTGCCCATGGGTTGTCCCAGGCAGGGCCAGCTCAGCGGCAGCTGTGCAGTAGGTGAGCTCACTCTGGGCACAAGAGATTCCAACTCTGAAAAGCAAGCAGAAGGGAGACCTGGTCTGTGATGTCTGTGGCTGCAAACACAATACAGCCAGGGAGGAGAAGCAGACCTTCTCAAGAGAGCCATCAGCCCCCTTCCTCTGCTGGGGGAATATGGAAAAGCAACATGGAGGGAGAGAGCTTACCTGCTGGTCCATGGGCTCCCCTCCCCAGCTCCTCCATGCAGCTTGGAAGAGAACAGAGCACCCATCATCTCCAAGCAAGCGCCTGCTGAGAGACCCATGTGTGTGACCCTGGCGACATAGGCCCAGCAGTACTAGGCACTCAGGCTGCAGAAGGCCCTAGCCTACTTGCTACCAAACCCTTTCCTCAGGCCATCCTGTCCTGAGAATGCAAAGCCACATCTGTTCCTATCAAGAATCCCCCCCCAAAAAGGTGGCTACATCAAAGGGACATGTACACACCTTTCGACTGTGCATGTGCTTGTTCACAGATGACATCTGCTCAGAGTAGGGTCAGCCTGCCAGCACTGCCAGACCCACTGCTTGAGAACAGCCATTATAGAATAGGCTAATCAAACCCACCACTGCAGGCACCTCTGCAAAGACCTATGGGTTAATCCTCCTCTTCTGGCCTGGTACCATCAGTTTCTCCCAGGCTCAGTCCCAGGCCCTAGTCCACACAGAGACAGCATGATCAGGCATCCATCCTGGCCCAAACCCCAGGAAATCAGTGGAAGGAGAGGGCTAGCTCTGGGTTCCACCTGAGAAGCATGTCTAGATAGGCTGTCCTCAGCAAGCAGTGTCAGAAACATATCCAGAGATGTCTCTTGTTCTGTCCTGAGTGTACCTAACCCCCATAGCCTCACTGCAAGAGCTGAACTGCAAGATCAGCCTCTCCGCAGCTCAACCCTCTGTGCATTCAACCTCTCAGCTGACAGAGACAGAGAAAGCAGTAGAAAGCTCCCCCGCAGATTTCCTCCAAGCTCCCACAATCCTCACGGCTTCAGCAGTTCTTGCATGGGGCACAGAGAAGGAAACAAGACAAGGTTCAGAGTGCTCCCTGCACACAAGGAGCAGCTCACCACCTACCCAGATAAAGTTTCATCAAGGTTTTCATCGTCCTCCTCCTCTTCCTCCTCCTTGCAAGCAAAAAACAAAAACAAAATGTAGGTCTCTACCAGGATCCAGTCTGTGCTGCCCAGAGCCTCTTTTGGGGCAGGAGGGTTGTCGCCAGCAACTTCACAAGACGGTCACCCACCAGGCATGACACAGACATGTCTACAAGCACTAGGGGGCAAAATGGCACCTGCAGTACTGAGCTGCTGAAATCCTTGGAGCTCAGACACAGTCACACAAGGGGAGACATAGACCAAGGCTCTCCTCACATTTCCCAAGCCAGCAGAGCACCAAACACAGGGTGTGAAGTAGGGATGAGCCACCAAGCTGAGATAGCTGCTGCACACAGGACACCTTTGTCCAGAGACAGCAGCAGGGTGAACACATGTCCCAGCTGAAGGGCCAGGCAGAGGACTAGCAGGAGCAGGCTGCAAGCAAACTCCAACCACTGCCAGGCTGGGCCAATGCTGGAAGCATGTGGTCAAGGAGCAAGCATCCAGAGACTCCTGGGCAGGGACACCATGACGACAGAGACTTGCAACACTGGAAATGCTGTGACTGGCTCTGGACATGCAGTGGGTGCTGTGCAGATGGACAGGGCTGAGCCTTATTCCCAGGCTGGCAAGATGATGTCCAGACAAAGGCTCCTCTCCTTGAGAGACACTGTCTCACCCTAAACCATGGCACCAAGTGTGCAGAGCAGGTCCCAGCTCTCTGTTTGACAGGGCCAGCAGAGCAGGGCTGAGGGCTGCTGCAATGCTGGTCCTGACAGGAGAGCTCCCTGAGCAGAGACCACCTAAGGCTCCTGCCTTGTGAGCCAGAGAGAGCACAGAGTGCTCCTCATCAAGTCAGGTGCCCCAGGTACAAGGGAGGCTGTGCAGATACCAACAGGATCCTGAAAGGCCAGGCGGATGGAGCTGCATAAGGGTTACTCTTTCCCTGCCCTAATGCGAGACAGCCCTGGGCATGGGCCAGACTTGCACATACTGTACCCCAAACTGGTGTCTGAAGGGAGGGCTCCCCGGGGGGGCTGGCTCACTTGCTCTGCTGGGCTCACTGCGTTCCAACACACATGGAGGGCGAAGGGGCTGTTCCTGCCTAGAGCCTGGGACAGGGCAAAAGTAGCAGAGTTAGTGCCTGGAACCTGAAGAAGGCCCAGAGGGGATGTACAGGCAGGACTATGGGCAAGGGACAGATATCCCTGCTGTGCTTGGGGGACAGTGCAAACAAAGTGGGAGATCGCTGCTCAGGGCAGGTCCCACAGGGCACTGAGCTGTGCTATAGCTCAGTAATGCAGAGGAATTCAGCATGGACAGCAGGGACACCCCCAGTCAAAGGCATGGCAGGCTCCCCACATGGGGAAGTGGCAGAGAGCGCAACAGTAAGGACAATATTCTCCCTGGCTGGTGAAATGCACCAGCCAAGCAGCAAGCCATCTCCCCTCCATGTAGCCCAAAACAGTGGAGGCCACAATGGATGCTACAACCCCAGGGCTAGGCAGAGGGAAATGCTAAAGAAATTCCTCCTACCTGCATTTGCTGCTTCCCAGAGATCCAGCGCCACCTGGAAGGCCTGGGCCACAGTCAGAGTCACAGCCTGGGCCTGTGTACAAGAAAGAAGGGGAATGTCTACTTCCATCTCCACCCTCAAGCCGAGACAACAGTGCTGCCCAAGAACTGAGAGGCTCCAGGCCTCCCTCGCTGCTTTTTCCTATGGAGCACACATGTAGACGGCCAAGGCTCAATGCTCTGCCTGCCTACACATGTGGGCCAGCCATTCCCAAGAGGAGATCTTAGAGGAGCTAGGACAGAAGAACCTCCTATCGCCCCTCATCCACCTCTGCAGACTGCGAGCAAATATGCATTCCCTGGCTCTATTTCCAGCTGAGGTGCACGGAGGTAAGGGTCTTCTCTCTCTGAAGAGGAAGCAGAAAGGGCCTTGCTCCCACCCTTACCTCAAAGAGACAAGAGCAGAAGAGAAGTGCTTACAATCTTCTTCTTGGGTGACAAGAAGGCATGGCACTCCAGTGCTCCACTCTCCTGGCTCTGTGCAACATAAGCGAAGACTTTGTTCTGCAGCTTGTCTGTTGTGCAGTAGGAGATCCTATAGGCAGAAAGGAGCTGCTTAGGGCAATAGGGGAACCCAGCTTGTCTGCTGTGCTCGCAGCACACCAACAAGCAGCACTGACAGCCTGAGACTTTCACATGCCTTGAATGATCAGGCAGCCCAGCTCCCCAGCAGGAATCAAAGGCTGCCGGGCACCTACAGTTAGTAAGAGATCACTGCATCCACACGTATTCCCCCGTTGTGCTCTTTGGTCCTCTGATGCCCAGTTCAAGATTAGGTGTGAACTCAAGGATGAGACAAAAAGAGCACAGAGAAGCGGGTGATTGCCTCCAAGAGCACAACTGGAGGCCAGGCAGCAGGATGCTCTGCTTTGGCACATCAGCTCCTGTGCTGAGACTCAACTTTTGCACCGAGGACACGTCCTGACTCTGCTTCCCATCTAGTGACCAGCCTTCAGCCATGCTTCCTCCACACAGAGCACCCACCAACACCTAGCCCAGCCAAAGCACAACCGGCAGCAGGGAGAGGGGAGGAGGAACAAAACAAACAAAACAAAAAACGAGCTCTCCCAGGAACTGCCTTTAGCCAACTCAGGCGAGCTGCAGGCCAAGGCACCCTCACACCATTGCAGCCAGAAGGGAGAAGGGCAGTTCTGTGGTCCTGTCAGCAAAGAGAGGTAGACATGCAGTCCTGCCCTAGCTGTGGGGGCTTTCTAGCCATCAGCACTGATTTGACATCCTGCTGAATGCAGGATGCAGAAGAGACAAGCAGGGCTCACAGAAAATGCCAAATGTACTGACCCAGAACACAAGGTTGCCCAGGCCTCCGCATGCATTCAGTCCCAAGCAGAGCTGTGGGGTGCAGCAGAAGGCCCAGCCCACTGTAGCTGCTCTAGATCCCACCAGTCTTCTGCTGACTGCTAGGGAGCACCCAAGCCCACCTATACACTATGCCCACCTGTAGATGGAGATGTTCTCAACCATCTCCTTTGTGTCTGCGTCCTGCAGTGAGATGCCCCTCGGAGACACTGTCAGAATCACCTTCTGGAACTTGCGAGCTCCCACCCGGGCCTGGCAGTGGGGAGACACCAGATACCTTTGCAGACCCAGTGAGGGCCCTCACCCCACCTTGCTGAAGGAGTCCTCCAGACTCTGTACAGAACGCCACACACTTGGACCCATGCTGCAGAGACTCCTGCCGTAGGGACAGGAAAGTAACAGCCTGGAGATCAGGCACGCCCCGTGCAGAACACCCCTGGGGTCCCTTCATGCTGTTGCCATGCACATGGGAAAGGACAGAACCCAGCTCCCCCAAATCTCACCCTCCTCTCCATGACGAGAGGGAAACAGCCCTGCTCCCAGCTGTGTTCCTGGCGTGGAAGTGGGTGGTTGACCTGCAGAAAAACAGCTTCCCCCAGAGCATTGAGGTGGAGACCAGCCAGCCTCTTGCACACCACCCTCCCCTTGGGAACAGCACAGTCCCTCTTTGGAGTTCAAGACTGGGACATGGATGCTTCCCGAGTCTAGGGGCTAGGCTCCAAACTGGCTCTTCTCTACCCGGGCACAGGGCCAGCTCTCACCGTGGCAACAATCCGGCGGATGGCAGCAGCTGCCATGTCTTCTCCTTTGGGCTTCTCTACCAGTGTCATGCCCAGATACTTCAGTGTGAAGCACATCCCCTCAAGCAGTGGCTCCTGCATATCAGCCCAGCTCTCAGGAAGCTCTGTAAAGACAAAATGATTTAGCAGCAGAAGCCACATACCAGCAGCCCCATGGCTAGCCCCAGCAGAGACACCTCACTTCATTGCAGCTTCAGTGCTCCCAGCAGCAGTGCTGCTACTTGCACCTGCCAGGGTACTCTCCTGGCTCTATGACAGTCTTGGAAGAAGAAATGAGAGGACCCTTGAAGCTGTCAGCCCCAAACCCTGGAGGTATAAACTCTGCCAGAACAGGTAGTAAGCTCCTGCATATCTGCACAGGGCCTCAGATGCTGCACAGTGTTCAGTGTTATTTGTCAAAACCTACCATTCCCAAGACTCATTTCTTTCATTGCAAGCAGCATGTGCTATGGATGTACTGCATTCACCTTGTCCACTTAGGCTGGCTGCTGGCACACCTCAGGAACAGCAGCATTTGCTGCCCCACTCAGTCAGATCAAAATCCCCAAGCTGTCCCTGTGTAACCAGAGCCAAACCTCTGGCAGCTACTGTCCGCAGCAGCAGGCTGCCTTGAAAGGGGTATTTTGTCCAGCAAAAGTGACCTTCACAGTGAGGGTGACTGGGAAGCAAAGGCCCTGTAAAGGCTCAGTGTTAAGGAAAAGCTTAGACTGAGATTAAGATTGGAGGCAGCCTGGGCTGCAGCAGCCATGCCCTGGTTGAGTTTGTGATCCTGAGGAGCATGGGCCTGGCCAAGAGTGGAGTCAGGACACTGAACTTCAGGAAAGCAAACTTCAGGCTGTTTAAGGAGTTGCTGGAAGACATCTCCTGGGAAACTATCCTCAGGGACAAGGGGTCGGAGCAGAGCTGGCAGCACTTTAAGAACATCTTCCTGAGAGCACAAGAACTCTCTATCCCCCAGAATAAGAAATCAGGCAGGGGAGGCAGGAAACCAGCGTGGCTGAGCAAGGACCTGCTGGTCAAGTTGAGAGAGAAGAAGGCAAAGTATAGGCAGTGGAAGCAGGGATGGGTGGCCTGGGAGGATTACAGAGGTGCTGTCAGGGTACGTAGGGATGGGACCAGGAAGGCCAAGGCGCAGGTAGAATTAAGCTTGGCGAGGGATGTGCAAAACAACAAGAAGGGTTTCTTTAGCTCCATAGGTCAGAAGAGGCAGGTGAAGGAGAGTGTTCCCCCTCTAACGAATGGAAAGGAAGAACTGGCCTCCTCCAATGTGGAGAAGGCTGAGGTACCTAATGAGTTCTTTGCCTCGGTCTTCACTGCTGGTCAGGCTGCCCAGGTCTCTCATGCTCCTGAAAATCCAAGTGGGAACGGGGGAGCAAAATCCTTCCCAGTGTAAGAGCGGAGCAAGTCCGAGACCACCTGATGGGACTGAATGTCTACAAGTCTGTGGGGCCTTGCATCCAATACTTGAAAGGAGCTTACAGGCAGGAGGGGGACCGACTTTTTGCACAGGTGGATAATGGTAGGACAAGAGGGAATGGGTTAAACTGAAAGAGGGAAGGTTTAGGTTGGACATCAGGAAGAAATTCTTCCCTGAGAGAGTGGTGAGGCGCTGGAACAGGCTGCCCAGAGAAGTTGTGGATGCCCCATCCCTGGATGAGTTAAAGGCCAGGCTGGATGGGTTCCTGGGCAGTTTGATCTAGTGGCTGGCAACCCTGTCCATGGCAGGGGGGTTGGAACTAGATGATCTCTGAGGCCCCTTCCAACCCAAGCCATTCTATGATTCTATGATTAGACTGATGTTCCAATGGTGCAAACCAGATTTCAGAAAAACATGCTTTATGAATGAATTCATAAATTCACTTTTCTCATGGAAGAGAGCTCCATGTGCATTACTGTTCAGGTCACAGAACCAAAGAGGGCACTGGTCTCTATTTCCCGTGTTCTCTCTTTTCAAAACACATTGCTGTAGTCAGAAATAAATTAATTAAAAATGAAAAAATAAAATAAAATCAATGGACACAGAGCATCTGTTCTGTCAAGGAAGATTAGAATAGTTTGAGTTGGAAAAGACCCTAAAGACCACCTCGTTCCAACCCACTGCCATGGGTAGGGACACCTCCCACCAAATCAGGTTGCTCAAAGCCCCATCCAGTCTGGCCTTGAATACTTTGAGGGATGAGGCATCCACATTTTCACTGGAAATGGTTGCCCAGAACCTCTCCACCCTCATAGAGAAGAATTTAATCCTGAAGTCTAACATTAAATCTCCCCTCTTTTGGTTTAAAGCTGTTACCCCTTGTCCTATCACTACACTCCCTGACAAAGAGTCCCTCCCCAGCTTTCCTGTGGGCCTTTACGTACAGGAAGGCCACAATGAAGTCTCCCCAGAGCTAGAGCTGCCAGGCGAGGGGATCCTCAGTCCATCCCACTTCAAGGCTATTGGTGGCAGTGGGTGCCCTGGGCCTGGAATAGGTTCACAGGCTGGGCAGAGAGGATGGGAAGTGCAGGATGGGGGAACTCCAGCTGGTAAAGCAGACTTAGTGGGGGCCCAATCCCATCTGCACACCAATGCACGGAGTATGGGGAACAGGCAGGATGAGTTACGGACATGTGCAGGCCTGCGGGCCTATGACATCATTGGCATCACTGAGATGTGGTGGGATGGCTCTCATGACTGGAGCATAGGAATAGATGGTTATAAACTCCTTAGGAAAGACAGGGAGGGGAGAAGGGGAGTGGGTGTTCCCTCTCTCAGTGACCAGCTGGAGTCCATGGAGCTCCACCTGGGGATGGATGAGGAGCTGACAGAGTGCTTATGGGTCAGGGTGGAAGGGAAGGCAGGGAAAGGGGACCTTGTAGTGGGGGTCTGCTACAGGCCTCCTGGTCAGGATGAGCGAGTGGATGAAGCCCTCTACAGACAGATAGGACCAGCTTCACGTTCACAAGCCACAGTCCTTATGGGGGACTTCAACCACCCCCATGTCTGTTGGGAGGACAACACAGCAGGACACCAGCAGTCAAGGAGGTTCCTGGATGGCGTTGATGACAACTTCCTCTTCCAAGGGGAAGAACCCACAGGGAA
>VXAV01002652.1:13252-24546 GCA_013399715.1 Alectura lathami | reverse complement strand
TGCCGTGGGGAGCAGCACCTGGAGGAGAACTGCAGCCCCCCACTCTCATCCTTGCCCTGATGCCAGCAGCACCCAGGCATGGTGTGAGAGGGCGACCAGCCAGCAGCGGGGGCTGATGCTTGTGTCCTGTGGGGCTCAGACAGCCAGGCTTCTCCCACTGCCCCAGATGGGTGCCCCATGTCTGGGGGCAGCATGAATCCCCTCCCCCAGAGTCCGTTCTGAGATGTGGGAAACAGCAAACAGCAGCCAGGGGCCACCTCCTGCCTCACCTGCGCGCACCCACCCCAGGAGGCGACGTGCAGTTGCAGACAAGCCAGGTCAGCTGGATTTATTGAGAACGTTCGTGGAGGGGTTAAAAATATTTCCACTAGCTCTATAAGAATGTATAAACCTATACTCTGTATACTTTAATAAATGCATCTATGACTGTCATGCAAAGGTATGTACTTCTGTAAGAAAATAGCAAGATAAAAAAGGAAAGCACTAATACAGCCTGTGGGTCCCTGCTCACAGATGTGGTGACAGAAGGACCCCTCAGGCTGCAGCCAACACAGGGACACCGGTGGCACGTGCCAGGCACTGTTCTCAGTACCACCCAGCCTGAGCCACCTTAACCATGACATGGGGGCTGTGGGGCTGCAGGCCCCATGCTGAGGCTCAAACCCACCCAGGGGGCCCCAGAGAGGGTGGCTGTGGCGGGGAGGAGACACGTGGAGACGTCCCCGTGTACCCAGCTCTGCCTCCAGCCTTCGGGGCCATCCTGCAGCCTCACCATCCCCTCTCTTCTTTCTCCATTGCCCGGGGGAAATGGGGAGCTGGGGGGCTCTGCCAAGAAGCAACACGGATGGGGACATCCTGGGGGGGCACAGTGACACGACAGACAAGCAAGCGGCACCAGGGGCCGAAGCGCCATCGAGGGCTGAAGCTCTTGCCGAGGGTGGGGACAGCACTTATTGCTTTAAAGGGCCAACGTCAAGGCGGGGGCAAGTCTCTGCTCACTGGGATTTGGGGTTTGAGGGATGGTATCTTGGGTGAGGTGGTGATTCCCCAAGGCTCCTCATGCACCAGCTAGGGGTGCTCCCATGGGATGATGCTCCTTCGGGACAGGGAATGCACCAAGGGCACAGGGCTGGACGCCATCGAGCTTCAGGTCATCCTCTGCTGGCCCAGGGGTGGCCAAGGATCCAGGCGGTGGCTGTGCCTCCAGCCCCTTGGTGACCTGCGGTCCCCAGGAGCCGCTGTCCCTCTGGTCAAATTTCCCTTCCATCCCCACACCAAGGTGGGAACCAGCAGTTGTACGGCCGCTGCTTTGTGGGGCTGGGACCCGTCCTCTCCTTTCCTCTTCCTTCGTGCCACGAGCAGGCAGCCCAAGGCGACACAGAGACAAGAGCCACCACGTGGGGAGCAGGGTGGTGGTGGCCTCCTGGGAGCTACCCAAGGTGGGGGGACACAGAGGGAGTCAAAGCCCTGGGGACAACGCCGCACCCAGCCCAGGGGAGTGCAGGGGGGGCCAGGACAGGGTTTGGGGGACCCCGGACTGGGCACCCCGTCCCGTCGCTGTCCCCAGGTCCATAAGGCGATACCGCAGCAGCTTAAGGTAAGAGGTGTTGTTGGTACTGAGTCTCAGAGCTTGGCTGGGATGGAGCGTGATGTAAACATTTCTGATCCGCGTGGGGCACGGCTGGAGGAGGGGGAGGAGGAGGAGGAGGAGGAGGGGGAGGGGGCTAGTGGGAGTCCTTCATCTGCTTCTGGATCTTCTGCAGCATCTCCTGCATCCGCCGCAGCTGGAAGGGAGCAAAGAGGTGACAACAGGGGAGGTGGCACCTCCTTGTGCTGCCCTGGCCATGTCACCTCCCCTCTCCTGGTCAAGCATTCCAAGCACGTTTGGATCAACAGGAGTTGTGTTTTGGGGAGAACGTCTCTGATTCTCCTCAAATGGTTCCCCACCCCACATGGGGGACTGCAGGAAGGGCGTCCCCTGCTGGGACTAGGGACACAGCGTGGGGACAGAGGTGGGAGGGGTGCTCAGGGGACCCCATGCTCACCTCTTCGTCCTTCTCCCGGATGAGCTTCTCTGTCTCCGAGTCCGGCACTGGGGGGATGACAGGGATGGGGAAATCTGTCCCGCTCTCCCGCGTCAGCTTGCTGTAGGGCAGAGAGAGGAGATGAGCCTGCTCCTGCCCCCCAAACCGAGCTCTCCCCTCCCAGCTCACAAAACACCTCCCAGCCCCGCACAACACCTAGGGCCACGCAAAGGGGACAGTGCTGTCACCCTGGTGTCCCACAGCCCCTGGCAGTGCAGCTTTTCCAGAGCAACGACAAGGACAGGCACTCACGGTACAGCACATCACGCCCGGGGCCACCCTGTCGGGCAGGACCAGTGCGGGCTGGGTCAATGGCTTCTGCCATGACAAGGGCATGGGGAGGGTCCCCGTGGAAGACACGTGCTGCCCGAGTGGGTGACCACGTGGCAGGGACATCACTGCCACTCGCAGCAGTCACGCGTGCCACCACGTGCCAGCGGTGCTGGAGACAAGCAGAGTGGTGACGGATGCAGTGAAGCTGACGTGCGTGCGGGGAGGCTGCCCCGAGGCGCTGGGGTAAGTGCGGGCGTGAAAGGGCAAGGGCTGGTTTCTGGCTGCGGTTTGAACTGTTTGGGGAAATCACTGCCCGCTGTCAAGGCTTCTCGCCCTGGGGGTGACTTTGGAGCCATGGGGATGGCAGTGAAATGGGGCTGGAGCTGGCACCAGGCACGGGCTGAGCAACCTCCCCAGCCCCAGAAATCTTTCTTAAACGAGGCACCAGCTGCACCCTGAGCTGGCATTCCCCCAGGATGGGGTGCTGGCTTTGGGTGCCACTGACTGGGGACTTGGCAGGGCTGTGGCCAACACACCAGTCCCTGTGGGCCCCTTGGGTGCTGCTGGAGGTGGGTGCTTGGTGACAGTGGCAGACGGGGTCCCTGCAACCCCACTGTGCCTGGGTGACTTGGGTACCCCCAGCACGGCTCTGCAGGGGCACAGACTCCTCCCCTGGGTGCTGCTGGCACCATGCCCCGAGGAGCCTGACCAAGGGCAACCAGATGCCAGTCTGGGCAATGGCTGGGTGGCTGTGGGGCTGGCTGTCCCCAGGAGCCCCCCGACGCTTTCCTGCACAGCCCTGGCCAGGCACAGAAGGACCAAGACAGCGTTGGGTACCAGCAAGCAGTTTATAGAGGGGCCGGGGGATGCAGCGGTGGTGGCAGTGGGGGACGGGCGTGTCCCCGGCTCAGTCTGCGGAGCAGTCGGAGCAGCACAGCCTCAGCGCCGAGGGCTGCCTCCTTCTCCCGCAGCGCGCATGGAGAGACGAGCTTAGGGCCCCCATGGCCAGCACCAGCGAGCAGCCCACCAGCCGAGGACAAGCCACCCACAGAGCCCCTGCACCGCACCAGCTACGGATCTGTGGCCAGCCCATGGGTCACCCACTTTTTGGGGTAACCCTTTGGATTTTGGGGATGCTAAAGGGGATGCAAGTGCCATGAAACCATCTGGCACCAATAGCAGAGCCCTGGCAACAGCTGCTTGCTCTGCTGTGCCCCCAGAGCCCATGGAACACGGTGTCCCCTTCACCCCCTCCAGCAACCAAGGGAAGGCCACCTGCTGGGACAGGACACCCCAAGGAGAGGAGAGGGAGCCCCGTCCCTCCCCACAGCCGAGACCCTCTCCTGGCCCCATACTTGCGGTTCCTCTCCTTCACCACCATGCGGGTCATGCTCTGGATGCACTGCGTGCGGTAGTTCTCATAGTGCGTCTCCCGCGTCACGTCCTTCAGGTCCTGCATGTGGGTCCTCACCAGCATGGTGCGCAGCTTCACGAAGTCGCAGTGGGACGGGTTCTCCACTGCAAGGGAACTGGGGGTCAGGGGACCCCAAACACCTCCGCATGGGGAGCAGAGCATGAAGAAGGGGCACGCGATGTCCCCGTCCCCACAGGGAGATGTCCCATTACCTTCCACGATGCCCCAGGGGTAGAGCCGCCCACGGACACGCCGGCCCTTGGCCTCCACGACGGTGTTGCTGCCAATGACGGCGAAGGGGATGCTTTCCTGCAAGAGAAACACAGCACGGCTGGGTTGGAAGGGATCTCACAGCCCCTCCAGCCCCAACCCCTGCTGGGGGCTGGCTGCCACCCTCCAGATCAGGCTGCCCAGGGCCCACCCAGCCTGGCCTTGAGCACCCCCAGGGATGGGGCACCCACAGCTGCTCTGGGCAGCCTGGGCCAGGGCCTCTCTGCCTCTGGGTACAGAATTCCCTCCTCACATCTGACCTACATCTGCCCTCTTTCAGTTTAAAACCACTCCCCTTGTCCTGTCACTGTCAGGCCGTGTCACAAGTCGCTCTCCTCCTGGCTCTCAGTCCCCTTCAGGCACTGAAGGCCGCAGTGAGGTCTCCTGGAGCCTTCTCTTCCCGAGGCTGAACACCCCCAGCCCCCTCAGCCTGTCCCCACAGCAGAGGGGCTGCAGCCTCTGAGCACCCCATGGCCCTCAGAAAATGGTCACAGGGTGACAGCAGAGCTTGGTCCTGCTGCCTTGGCCCACATCCCTCCACCCGCACCTCCTCAGCTGTACCGAAGACACCCAGGAGCCCTGGCTCTGGGATGGCAGTGCTCATTGCATGGGTTTCTCCACCCCATCCGCACCCACTAAGCCACAGGTGGCAGCAGCAGGATCCCAGTGGGATGTCCAGCACAGTGTGACATATCCCTTGCTGGAACTGCTGGAGGGCTTGCCCAGCCCCAGGGCCCCCCCCAGGAGGATGTCCCCCCCTGGGACGGGGCTGGAGGAGCCCAACCCACCTTCAGCGCCTGGTCCTGCAGCTTGAACTCCTCATCCTCATCCGAGTCGCACTCGGGGAACTGGTAGATGCGGATCCCATAGTGCTCAATCTCCTCCCGGATCTGGAGGCACACAGCCAGCTGACAGCAGGGCTCTGCCCCTCGGGAAGGAGATGGGGCCACACACCCCATGTCCCCCAGGGGCCAGCCATGCACCCAGCACACCTGTCTGCTGCGGGACCCCCCAGGTTGGGTGTCACAGACACCTCACCCCCCCCAGAGAGACGTGTCCTTGGGTACTGTCACTGCTGGGGACATGGAGGATGCTCCACACACAGCCCAGGCAGGGGATGGAAAGAGCCACCAGACAAGAGGGGACCGCAGTCCCTAGGAGGAAGGGGGACAGCCCCGGGCAGGATGAGCCCCCCCTCACCTTATTCTTCATGCGCTCCACCTCGGAGGGAGTCAGGGTGTCTGCCTTGGCCAGCACGGGCACGATGTTCACGCGCTGGTGCAGCGCCCGCATGAATTCCACGTCCAGGGGCCGGAGGCTGCGGGGGATCCCTGTGAGCCCCCAGCCCTCCTCCGTCCCTCCATGGTGTTGCCACCAGCCCCAGGTGGGAAGGGGGTGGGGGCTGCCCCTACCCATGGCCAAAGGGCGAGATGAAGTAGATGCAGCAGTGCACGCGGTTGTCCTGGATGTTTTTGCGGTTCAGGCCGCTCTCGTCGCGGAAATACTGCTCAAACTGCTGGTCAATGTAGTCGGCCACTGGCTTCCAGCTGCGGGGACAGGAGGGCTGGCAGGGGGGTGACAACCCTACCTGCGGCCTTTCCCCAGCCCCAGCCTCACCGTCTTCAGGCTCAACACCTCCTCCTGGGCTCAGCGTCACATCCCGAGGATGGCACGAGCCACAGCACTGCGAGCATCCCTGACCTGGGAGCTGCCTGCACCCACATCCCCATCCCCAGGGGACCCCCGCTGTGCCCATGCCCCCCACCCCGCGGTGGAGACGAGCCCTTGGGACGCACCACTCCGTGTTGTTGACGGCGTCCCCGAAGCCCGGCGTGTCCACGATGGTCAGGCGCAGCTTTACGCCCTTCTCCTCAATGTCCACCACGTGCTTGGTGATCTCCACCGTCTGCGTGATGCGCTCTGCGAGGACAGGGGAAACAGGGACAGCGCGGGCACCCCGCGCGAGGGTTGGGGACGAGCGGAACGTGCTCATCTCTGCACGCAGCCGGGGTGGCACCGCGCTCAGCTCAACCCCCCAGGGCAGCACGAGGATGTTGAAGGCAGGCTGCAGAGCCACCGCAGGGCACGTGCGTCACCGCAGGGGCATTTTCAGCTCCCTGCACCCATGTGTGACCCCACAGCCATGTGCTTTAGCAACCCGTTACCCCCTGCATTCCCCGTGTCCCCACACCCCGTGTCCCCAGGGATGCTCCCATTGCACCGCCCGCATGCAGCCGCACACGCGTTCACTTAGGCTGCAAATCGCTCCTAGCAACCGAAACAAATCCTATAGCCCCTCCGGACCCCGCTGGGCTGTTTCCATCCATGAGGCCACCAGGCTGAAGCAGAGCTGGCTGTGTGGCACCGCGCCCTGGACCCCAACTGTCCCCAGCGTCCCGCGAGCCCCAACAAGCCGGGCTTTGTTCTGCCACCTCTTTGCAGCCCGGGACAAAGCCCAGCCGGGGGACACATGCTGGGGGGGCCCCGCTGCCTTGGCAGAGCCCCGCGCCTGCTTCTTCCTTTGAGAAAAGCCCAGAAGTGACAAACTCGGGTGGAAGGGACCAGAGGAGCCCAGCTGGGTGTGGAGAGAACCTGCCAGCCCCGATGGGGCCACAGATGGAGATGGTTCCCCAAACCCACCTGCATCCCCCTCCCCGCTGCATTCGGGGCATTCAGGGATGCCGCTGGGTGCGGGTTGCCCTTACCTTCAGCGTTCAGGAGCTTGCGGTCCCTGTACATGTCCGTCAGGAAGAGGCTGTTGACAAGGGTGGATTTGCCCAGCCCGGACTCCCCTGGGACGACGTGGAGCAGTGAGGGGACACCCAGGTCACCGTCCCCAGTCCAGCCACTGCGCCTGGCTCCTACCTGCCACCATCAGCGTGAAGTCAAAGCCCTTCTTCACCGACTTGCGATGTACCTGGTTGGGAAGCGTGGCGAACCCCACGTACTCCTTGTCATCCTGCGGGCAGAGGGGACATGGAACAGGGGACACCGTGCTCCCCACCGGGGCTGTGCCTCACAGGCACCCTCAGCGGTATCCCACGGGGTCAGAGCGTTGCAGGATGCACCAGCCCTGCCTGAACCCCTTGGGTGGGCGCATGCTCTGCAGTGACTCCTCTGTCCCCTCTGCCACCCCATCCCCACTCAGGGACCCAACAAACCTCAGAGGAGTCGTAGGGGTCCAGCTGCCCCCAGGGGCTGCGTGGCCGTGAGGGGCTGGGCGGCGGGGGGGCCGTGATGAGCTGCTGGGCATCCAGGGGCCACGGGCGAGAGAAGGGCCGGGTGTCCCGGTCATCGGCGGGCTCCTCGCCGGGGAGCCTCCCGCAGAGGGGGTGACCAGGCTCCCGCCTGCCCTCGGGGAGCTCCACTTTGCGGGGGCTGTCAGTATGGGGGCAGTCCTTGAGGAACTGGGTGAGCTCGGCCTCGTCTGAGTCCTCCTTCAGGAAGCGCTTGATCTGGGGGGAGAAGGGGCAAGGAAGGAGGGGACGCCTGGAGTGGCAGTGCCGCCCCACGGTGGCACCGCACCACGATGTCCCCATCACAAACCCCCAAACATGTCACCTTCATGCACCCCAAAGGGGGGGACGCCTCGGGGAAAAAAGAAAGGGACAATAGTGCCAGCCCTGGGACAGGCATGGGGACAGAGCAAGGACAGCGTGGTCCCATGCACAAGGGCGGCGTGGGCGCTTACAGCTTGCTGCATGGGGAGGTCGGCCGGGTCCTGGCACTCCAGGGGGCAGGGGTGGGGACTGTCCCCCCTGGCCCTAGGGGGGCCCTGGGCACCCCCATGCTCCTTGAGGTCTTCTGGCAGAGCCCCCACGTGCGCTGTGGCCTGCGGGGAGCAGGGGGAAGGTACGCCGGGGAGGGTGGGAGAGAGCAAGAAGAGAGATGAGAAGTGACAGGCGTGGAGCTGGGGGGGGACCTGGAAGGGGGACAGCAGTCTGCTCGTGGCCCCCATGGTGACTGCCATGGGAATGCTGGCTCCACAGGGGGACCCCCAAATGGGGGGTGCACCAGGGCCTCAGGGAGCCTCCACCCTACATGGTGGCACCTCAGGGTCTTGAGGTAACAGCCCCCCATGGGGACGTGTCCCTCCCCCCATCCTGTGTCCCTGCCGGAGGCGAGGCGAGACGCGTCGAGTTAGTGGGCTGGAAACAAGGTCACGCCGCTGCTGGGCTGTGTGCTCGGCTGCCCCACACTCCCCAGCATCCCATGGCCACCAGGATGGGGGTCAGCAGTGCCAGGCTGGTGGCTCCCGGTGTCACCACTGCAGGGGCTGAATGGCCCCTGCAGTCCCCCCATCCCCATTGGGCGGACAGCGCTCCGCATGTCCCTATGATCGCAGCATCCTGACCCTCGGGTGTGCTCAGCACACCCTGCTCATCTGGGGACACACATGGGGACAGTTGACAATGTCCTCTGTCACCAAGCACTCCCAGCCCTGCTGCCCCAGTTCTGTCTCAGGGGGTTGCAGCCCCCTGGGGTCCCCCACCCCAGCACAGAGAAGCTCTGCAATGCTATGGGGGGCTGCACTGCATCCTCAGGGACCCTGCAGCAAACATGTCCCCAAGCAGGGCTGTCCTCAGGGACAGAGCATCAGCTGTGGCACCTTCACCAGCCTCCCTTCAGCCAGGTGCAGGGCTTCCGCCATGCCCCCCACCCATAACAGCCCCCTCTCCCACCCCAGACAGAAGCCTCCCCTGTACCTCCTGCAGAGGCTGCAGCTCGGGACAGGTGGCCATGGCCCAGGCGGTGTCACCCGTGGCTGGGAGATGCTGCGAGTGGCACCGGCTGCGCAGAGGCTCAGGGAGGGGCAGGAGGAGCATTAGCATAACTCCACCCTATGCATGCACCCAGCACCCCAGCACGGCCCTCACGGAGGTGGGGGGGTGGCAGGACCAGCATGGGGGTCACAGGGGAGCCCCAGGACATCAGGAGCAGAGCAAGCCCTGCTCCTGCCAGCTATGGGGCAGGAGAGCAGCTCTGGAGGTGGCAAGGACCACAGAGCATTGCTGGCCAAGGAGGTGGGCAAGTGGGAGGGAAATGGGGCTGCTTGAGAATCCCCCCTACCCAGGCTGAGCAGGACATTCATCCCAAAAGATACACCTCCATCCCCAAAGGAACACCTCCATCCCCAAAGGAACACTGCTCAGCCACCCACGTTCATCCTCAGGGGTTAACCGAAGTGCTAACGGGCCCCCGGAGGAGCCAGAGGCAGCAGCCTGAGCTGTCAGGGCTGGGGTCTTCCCCCGCAGCCCGACGGTGATTCGCCTTGATGCATGTCGAGATGCATCGCAGCAGCTCGGGCGCAGAGCCGGGCGGGCTGCGCTTGCCTGAGTTACCCAGGGAAGAGCTAAAAAGCCCCAAAGCGCCGGTTTTGTGCCGGGGGTGGGAGCTGGACCATGAGGCTGGTGGGTGCACAAGGGCCCAGCAGGGAGCGATGCTCCCGTGCCGACCCCCAGCACCCCAAAACCCATAGCCCCAGCACGGGATCTCACGCTGACCCCAACAGCACGCACAGCATCGTTGTCACCGCTCCCTGACCGTCCCACCTGTGAGCTGGGATTTATCGTGCTGCTCCATGCCCTGTAAGCTGATTACACGCCCCACTGGGCGTGAGCCGCTTCTGGCAGCTCCTGCGAGGCGGCACTCGCTGCCTCGTCCCCGCCTGTCACCCTGCATCGCACCTTCCCCGTGCGGTGACAGCTCGGGGGCTGTGAGGGGGGAGGCTGGATGGGCACTGGGGCAGCAAAACCTGAGCTGGGAGAGCAGCCGCGAGCATCCCCACGCTTGGCTGCTCCCCTCCAAACTCTCCAGGCTGCTCTGGGGAAGTTTCACACCCAGGATGTGGGCTCAGGCTGCCAGGGCACCCTGCTGCACCTCAGCACCATGTTCCCAACCCCGCATCCCACCTGTAGGGTGGTGGGAAGCGTTCCAGCAAGGCACTGTCCCCACAGCCCACCTAAAGGTGACATCCAGCTATGCCACCCACAGCGCAGCACAACAACAGGCACCTAGGGCAGACGGGGCCACCAATGTCCTCGTCCCCCTGCCCAGCCGAACCACGTGACACCCCTTGCACCCAGCACCCACACCCCGTGCTCTCCCCACTCACTGTCCCGCAGCAAGACGCTTCCCATCCCATAAACCCCTTGAAGCACAGTTATCCACGGAGCAGTGGGAGTCTGCTGCCCCGTGTCCCTTCCCAGGGCAGCCAGCACCTGGGCTGCACGTGCTGCGACCTGCCTGCAGCCACGCATCACCGAGCTGCGTCGGGAGTGCCTGGGCACCGCCGCCGCCTTCAAAGCAGAATTTCTCACTCCCAGCTCTCACTCCCACCCCGTCAGCAGAGTCTCTTTTGGGAAACCGAGCCCCCAAGCTGCATATCTCGGGCTTGAGCAGCCGAGAGAGGCGGTGAGGGAGCTGAAAGAGCATTTCCAGGGCTGGATCCCCCTTGGATGTGGGAAACGCGGGTGACAAGCAGGGCACAGGGTCAGGCAGCCGGATGGTGCCCAGGTCTGGGCAGGGTGACGGCATCGGGCAGAGAAACATGCGAGGGAAGAGCCCTCCCGACGCGCCCCTCGGTGCAGCCCCTTCCCTTCGGGGCAGCTTCCAGGAGCAGCAGGAATTACCCGCGAGGGGACGCGGGACAGGAGCGCACGGCAGCCCGGAGGTGACAGCAGGGCCTGCCCGGGCTGGAAACAAGGCAGCGTTCCAACACGGGCCGTTAATCACAGCCTCAGCCCGGAGCGGGGGCAGGCAAGAAGAAGATTCAGCGCTCTCAGAGCCTGAAGCGGCTCCGACGCGGCCGGGAGCTGGAGCCCTGTCCCCGGAGGGACGGGGGCGTCTCATGGGCCTGTCCATCCCCGAGGCCAATCTGGGAGCTTTGGGGGAAGGTTCTCCACGGGACCAGCCGCGACATGCTCCGCCAGCCGCCCTCCTCTCTGCTTTCACCGCGTCCTGCTCCGCAGGAATGTGCCGGTCCCGTTCCCACGGTGGCCGCTCCGGGAGGACAGCGCTGTCCCCACCGAGCGCAGCCGTCCCAGTGCCACGGCCCCGCAGGACGCTCCCCGCATCCCCACCCCGAGCAAAATTCCTCCGCGGGGACCCGGCGACCAGCAGGGCTCTGGTGCTCGGACCTCGGAGGGGTCGCTCCGAGCCCCGGCCCCGCTCCGAGCGTGCGCCATCGTCCCCGCAGGAGGGGCCCGGCCGGGCTGGCAGCGCAACCGGGACCACAGCCGGTGGCCGAGGGT
>VXAV01002638.1:8059-28106 GCA_013399715.1 Alectura lathami | reverse complement strand
TGCTGCGGGGAGCGGAGGCGTCCGTACCGCGGGGGCTGGCAGGGGCCGGTGCTGGGGCGGGGGGAGCCGCCGGCCCAGCCCCTCCCTGCGCTCGCAGCCCCTCCGGGTGCACCGTCTGGGGGAAGCGGCCGTGGTCACGGACCCGGAAGATCCTGTGGCAGCTGGGCACGGTGCTGGGGGCACCCATGGTGATCTCGCTTGTCGCAGGCATCGCCGTCATTGTCATCGGGCTCCCTATCTACGCGGGCAGGAAGGCACTGGCCCTGGGGTCCCCGCGTCCGGCTCTGCTCAGGGCCTGGCAGGCCCTGGCCTCAGGCCTGGCCGGGTTCCAGAGCTCGCCGCTGCCCACAGCGCGTCCCCGTGCCACCCCCGTCTCCCCACAGCCTCTCCTGGTGGCAGCGCTCTCTGTTGCCCCCCCCCAGTGCCCTCTGCCAGGGGGGGAGTGTTTGGCCTGGGGTGGGAGAGTGGAGGAAGTGGGTCTCGGGGGGACACCCGTTTTCCAGGGACACCCAAGCTTCAGTGGCGGCACCCTCATGGCTGCCTGTCCCTGGGGAGAGGGAAGGGGCGCTGGGCAGCTGCAGCTGGGGCTTTTCCAGGGCCGGGGGGAGCAGGGGCAGGACCAGGGGCTGTGTATCCCTGCGGACTCGCTCACCTGTCCTGCTTCTCCTCAAGGTGCTGGGCCAGAGCCGGAGGAGCAGCGTGTCAGGGTGCCAGCAGTGCGTCTCCGTCACCGGCGGCGTCCTCCTCTCTCTCTTTGTGTCCCCCATCGTAACAGCTGTCACGGCGGGTGAGTGCACCTCGGTGGGGCTGGGGGCAGGGGCCGCTGTTTCGGGTCGTCTCAAGGGGGCATCGGGGATGTGGGGCCCTGGGTCTTTGCCAGGGGACCAGGGCCGTGCAGCGGCTGCGCTTCTGCCCGCAGGCATCGGCGTGCCCCTGGTGCTCCCCTACGTCTGCGGCGCGGTGGTGCTGTCGCGGTGCCGCAGCAGCTGCGGGGGTGGCTGCAGCCAGCCTGGGGACCGCGGCGTGGTGGAGCTGGAGAACCTGACCAAGCGTGAGTCCTGCGCTGCCGGCTGCGGTCCTGCCTCGTGGCTCCGCGGCTCTGACAGCTCCAGGGCCAGGGGCTCCGTGGGCGCCTGTGACTGTTCGGCCAGAGCAGTGGGGACTTGCAGGCTGATGTCCTGGGGGGCTGCGGGTGCTCTCCAAAGCAGTCTGGGACCAGTTCACGTGCCCCTCTGCCAAAAGCTTCGTGGGCTGTTCAGCGCCCGATGTTGAGCGGTCCCTGTGGACAGGGCGCTCAGCGCCGTTTCTCCCTCTGCCAGTGGACAAGCTGTGGTCAGCGCTGCCCAGCCCCGGGGGGCTGAGGACGGAGCTCCGGACACAACCGCCTCCTTTCCCAGCAGCAGCCGCAGCCCACGCCACAGGGCGGCGTGGAAGGAGCACGACAGCCGCTCAGCCGGCACCTCGGCCCTTGCGGGGAGCACGCCGAGCGATGCGTCCTACAGGCAAGCTGCTGCTGCTGCGCTGAAGGGGGACCCGGGGAGGAGGGAAGGTGGTGCGGTAAGTCCCCTCTCCCACCAGCCCTCCCGTGCCTGCTGTGCTAGGCAGGGACTCGGCGATGTTCCCCTGCTGGGCTGCTGCCCGAACGTGTGTTTGTCTGCAGAGGAGGCGTCAGCGTCGAGGTGGAGGTGTCGATAGAAGCAGTGCCGCATCCGGCCCGAGAGCAGAGCCTGTGCAGCCCGCTGTCGGGGCAGAGTCTCTCAGGGGACTCCCTGGGGGGCACCAGCGACAGGCTCAGCGTCGCGGGCTTCCCAGCAGAGGGAAGAGGACTGTGCGACACTGAGCTGGGAGACCCCCGAGCTGCGGAGCACCCGTGGCAGCTCCCTCTGGCAGAGGTCCCGTGCCCTCCCGTGGCAGACCTGGATGCCCCCTGCATGGCAACACGCGCCCTGCGAACTGGGTCCTGGCCACCCCCAGGCTAGGCAGCCGCTCACCTGCACTCAGCGCTGCCTGCTCCCGTTACCCATCCCATGGCACCTCTTCCCTGAAGGCAGGCTTGAGCAGTGGCACTGCTGAGAAATAAAGCAACGCTGCAGGTGCCGCAGCAGGCTCCGCTCTGTTGCCTCCAGGCTGGTACCACCCAAGGCTGGGCAGGGGGTGTAGGGTGGGCCAAGCCTCGTCCAGCTGCAGGCAGTGGGAGATCAGGCCAGGTACAGGGGACAGTTAGGGGAGCTGGGAAAGCGCACGGCCATTCCCTCGTGGAAACCCCGGCAAGGTGAGCCTTGCAAACGCTGGAGCAGCCCAGGACAGGGCTGGCAGCTGGGGCTGGGAGAGGCTGCTGCAGAGCCTCAGCCAGAGCCATGCCAACAAACAGCAACTCAGGTGGGGGCTGAGCTCTGCCCCAGCTGGGCCGGCCCCTCGTGCACCCCGCAGCACCCCGGGGAGCTGAGTGCTCCCAGCCACGTGCCCATGGGGCTGCAGCACCCTTGAGTGTGCTGTAAGACTGCTGCAGCTGCGGCCCTGAGGATGGAAAGGCACACGCTGTGCCACGTGTCTCGACTCCTGCCAGCCCCGTGCTGCTGTGGCTGCGTGCTGGGGGCCCCAGCGCTGCTGTGCCAGCAGTGGGTGATGCTACAGCACGTGGGGTGCTGCAGGATGATGGTGACCTGCCTGGATCCTCGTGACGTGCGCTTTTTCCAAAGCAGGAACAAAACCCGTGCTGGCAGTGGCACAGCCGCTCCTGCCTGGAGGAGGCACCCAGCAGGGAGGTCAGCCGCAGTGCCCCGGCTCCCGCTGCTGCTCCGGTCCCTGGTGGCGCACGGTCGGGGCCCCACTCTCACTGTGCTGCCCCAGAGCCCCACACAGCTCAGGGTCGCTCCTGGCCCCCAGCAGAGCTGTGATGCTCCATGTCCTGCTCCTGGGTCCCTTGCCAAAGGAGGCTGCAGGCTGCAGGGTGTCTGTTGCTGTGTGTTCGGGCTTTGAGCCCTCGTCAGTCGTAGCGAAGCTCCTGATTTTATCCTTTTGACAGATTCACTAGACTCATAAAAGCAACTTCATCCAAAGGCCTTTGATACAGCACATGACAAACCACAAAGCATTTTGGTTAAAAGTTCGCACGATAAAACAGCAACAGAGCACGTAGTGAATGGTCTGAGCCCAGCTACATCTCAACCCAAATTACTGACGGACGTGAGACCGCTGCTGACCGGGGCATTTCAGAACCGGTACTCGCGGAGTCTCCTTCCTTTAACGGCCAGGAGGAAAATGGAAAATGAAGCCCTCCTGAGACTGACGCTTCTCAGCAGGAATGAGAAAGCTGTCCAGCAACCAACCAGCTCCACTCAGGCAGACAGCTTTTTTAATTCCAAGCAGACTGTGCCTCTGGGCTGGCATTTGCCCTTCCACATGATGCTCTGCAGTATCACTGCTGTCGCTGTTCTGAAAAGAATGTGTGGAAGCCAGAGGGACATCAGAATTGACAAATGCTGTCAGGACTGAAGAAAATACTTCTTTGTTTTGGTGACAACTCAAAATTTGGAGGCAATTTGGTGAGCACATTCATAGCACAGAGGAAGCACTGAGTAGCCCCTTAGCCACAGACATCCTGAGACTGCGCCACGTAGCATCAGATGAAAGATGCCCTGAAAAGAAACCCATCTTCGCCTAGGGAAAAAATCTCCGTTGGTACTCGGCTCAGGCAGCACCGCTCCAGGGGACCGCACCAGCTCTGTTTGTGAGCGTGCAGTGGGGCTGAGCAGCAAGTCCAGCTGCAGAGCCCACACGCTTCTGGCTCTGAATTCACAACCCCGAGCAGGGCTGCAAGAGCCCAGCTTTGATGACGTGACAAAAACAGCTGAGCCCTGGGCACGTCGTTCTGGTCAGACCCTTGCCAGTGGGGCTTAAGCTCAGGGCCGCTAGGGAAGGGGCTCACCTTGTCCAAAAGGTGACGTGAGATGCAGCTGTCCAGGCTGGAGACGGGCTGACCGCTGCAGGCCAGGAGGGCGGCGTTCACCTTCAGGAGGGAAAACCTGCAGAGAATGGCATGGCAAAGGGCACGTCCCCACGGCACCGGAACCTGCAGAGAATGGCATGGCAAAGGACACGTCCCCACGGCACCGGAACCCTGCAGCGTCTCGAGGACGTCACGGCAGGTGGCCTGGCCTGTGAATGCCATCTGCGCTCCCACCACGCCAGGTGGAAGGTGAAGGGGCACAGCAGCAGGGAACTCTTCCCATCAGGGGTTCATAGTGCAGAGACTTCACTCCTGCAGGAGCAGCGGCACTGACAGGAACCGTGGAACCAGGCACGATCCGGCACAGCAGCAGGCAGCTGCTGCCTCGTCGCACCCTGCGGAGAGCATGCGTGGAGGCGGGGGGCAGAGTGCTGCCGGAAGGGTGTTTCAGGAGGGCCGCTGGCGCACGCAGCTGTTCAGCAGACACCAACGTCTCGTCGTGTGCGCGAGGCTGGGATGCGAGGCTGCCCATCCCAGGCCGCAAGGGGAGGCAGCAGCCCAAGCGCTGCAGCAGGGACCGAGCGGCAGAGGCGACGCAGTGCCCTGAGGCACCGGGGGAGAGCCGTCCTCTTCCTCCCCTCCCACCTTCCTGACCCCCCTCCTCCAGGAAAGAACTACGGACCAGAAGCACAGCTATGTTTTCTGGGCTTTTAGTTTGAAAAAAGTATTGATTGAAAGTGTACAACAGAATGAGGTCTGGCAGCAGCACCACAGCCAGATTGTTTCACAAATAAAAACAGAAAGGGCCTTAAATAATCAGGTGCAGATTAAAAAACCTCAACAGTGAAAAAGTTCTTCCCTCTGAACAGAAAGTCACAGGCACAGAAATGGCAACAACCACATGGAGACAATGGGGGACATCCTGCCAGCCACAGGGCCCGCGCAGAAGGCTGCCACTGGGGCGGGCCCCGCGCCATGCCGGTGGCTGCCCCGGTGCGGCGCCGCCCTGCGCTCGCTCTTTGGAATGGTTACAGATGAAGAATGCGACATCGCCCTCCAGACCAGACCCACCCCCCGCTGGGACACGGACAAACAAGGCCTCTGCTAAGGCTAAAAAAAGGACAAGACGTTGGAGTCTTGAGTTCAGCATGTTTAAGAAACAGAGTCTGGTGGGCGCAGCACAGTCCCCACGCCAGGCTCCTATTCCAGCCTGGCCTTCTTCTTGTCGCCGCCGTTCTCCTCCGCGGGCGCTGCTGGCGCGGCCGCATCCTCCAGTTTCCGCTTCCCGCTGTCGGCAGGAGGGTGCGTGTTCCGGGGCTTGAAGCTGATGATGATGCAGGTCATGTTATCGCAGCCAGTGCCATCCCCGGAGGTGTCTGGAGCCAAGCACTGATCCAGCAGCTAAGGAGGGACAGGACAGGTCAGCGGGGAGCAGGGACACTGCGCTTGGAACAACTCGAGACACGCGGCCCGTTCTGGTGACTGCCAGCGGCTCGGGCGGGGGCTGCCAAACCAGAACGGCTCAGTTGGGCTCCAGTGGTGTGCACGGCCCAAGGAGGCACAGAACCAGCCGCAGCAGCCCTGGCTTTCTCCAAGTGTGCAGAAACTTTGGCCTGACAGCAGCCTTGGGGGCAAGGACACCTGGCTGGGGTGCCAAAGGCACTGGATCCTAATTCGGATGTGACTGCTCCCGCGCCAGCCGGCGTTGTGGCCTGCGTGCTGCCGGAAACCTCAGGCTCTGATGGAGGGGGGTGCAGCCAGGCCCTGAGCTGGGATGCAGACACGCTGCGCTGAAGGCACAGTGACAGGTCCGGTGGGGTGGGTGCTGGGCCTTACCTCTTCTACAATGGAGGAGAGCGGCCTCAGGAGTCCGTTCTCATCCTTCTGGGTGATCTTGGACTGGATGAAATCCACCACTTCCTGGCTGCTCATCACATTCCTGCAGGGTGGAAAGGTCAGAAGGGCTAGCACAGGGAGCACTCAGACCGCACTGTCCTGAGAGCCTCCCTGGGGCAGGGAGCCGATGGCAAGGACTGTGCGCAGTGAGGAGCAGGAGGGTTTGGAGCTCGGCACAAGCGATGCCCCTGAAGATGAGAACAGCTCCTCAGGGGCCAAACTTAACTCGGAGGGAAGCAGGGCTGAAAGGCTGATGAGCACCCATGGCCCTGGGGCCTCCTGAGGCCCAGCTCCAGAGAGAGGAGGGCAGTGACGGCCCACGAGGCACAGCCGCTCCCTCAGCACCTACCAGATTCCGTCACAGGCGATGACCATGAAGTCATGGTTGTCGTTTATTGTCAGCACTTTGATGTCAGGCAGGGCAGAGATCATCTGTTCCTCTGGAGGCAGATTCTTGTTCCGCTTGTAGAAGTGATCACCTGCAGCGGGGAGGAGGACTGCTTTGTGCTGCTGTGGGGCCCTGGCAACGCTGCCTGCCCTGAACTGTAAGAAACCACCCAGCCCTAGCAGAAGTGGCACCGGAGCTCCCACAGCCAGAGCAGACCTGGCTGCAGGGACACCAGGCTGAGAGGAACCTGCCACCATCCAAGGCACCAGCTGGGGTGAGCCCGCCACGCTGGTACCACGCAGTGGGGAAGAGGAGCCTTCCCCAAGGCAGCAGCTCTGCGCCCCAAACTCGCTGACACTCCCCTGCTCCCCAGGGCGATGTCAGCACACAGCCTCCAACAAAACCAGCGGCGATCCTGCGGCAGCACTCAGATGAGCCACCCACGTCCTGGGGCAGGACGTGCAGCCCACCCGAGCGCCTGCCTGACCCTGCTGTGGCAGTGCTAGATGCTCAGCCTCCAGAAGCTCAGGCTGTCCAGGGCCAGATGTGCCAGTGCAGCGCCCTGCCTGGCAGCCCACGCTGTGCTGCTGGGTTTGGGTCTTCCCAGCCCTCCGCAGCTAAAGCTCATTCGAGAAAACTGACGCTCAGCTCTGACTAGCTGCCTTACCTGGAGCTGCACCACGGGAAGGGCCACCGCAGAACAGCGGGCAGCGGTTTCCTTAGATGGAGCCCTAGATTCCGTCCTAAATGGGTTTTCATCTGTTCACCCCCGGGCAATCATTTCAATGGTTTGGGTCCCTCCACACAAGAGCTCTTCACTCAGACCCTAATCTGCTGATGTCTCTCTCCCTTCTCCGTGCATTTCCTGGCACCTTACCAGCGTCACTCCCACCCTCTCCCTAATGCCTCCACACCACCTCATCTGCTCAGACCGCTGGGTCCCTGGCAGGCATGCCCAGCCTCCTGAGCTATTCATAACTCCCACGCTGCTCCTAAGAGACCAAAAGATGAGCTGAAACAGCAGTTGGCTGCTGTCTGCAGCAAGGGGAATGGAGCTCAAGCAATCAGAAGACAAGTCTGGCGCAAGAACAAATGGGCTCCAACTGACACAAAGTCAGGTCCCCAGTAAGCAACATACCAAGGTCCTTCAACGGCCTCCTAACAAGAGGAGTAGAGAGGAAAAAATTCTCCCTGTTGGAGAGACAAGTTACTTTTTGTGAGGTGGTTTTTGACAACCCAGCTGCGGGCACAAAAGCCTCGGAGGCCTCGCATACTGCGTCCTGTGCCAGAGCCCAGGTGCTGCTTTCCACCGACACCTGCCAGTTTCATGGCTGTTTTCTCTCATAGGACGGAGATCTCACCAGATGAAATGGCGAACAGACCCCAGACATCATCCAGCTGAGAACCGCTCCTTACACGGAGCGTCTGGAAGCACGGATGCCCTGAGCACAGCGCCCTGCAGCCAGGCCTGCCAGCGTGCAGCCCGGCTTTGCTCACCGATGGCCCTGGAGAGGTTGAGGCCGCCGTTCACTCGCCCGTCCATGGTGACCTTGCCGCCGGCATTCTTGATCCGGGCCAGCTCCACCTCGTCCTCTGGCTTGTGGTCGTACGACATGTCCACGGCTTTGCCGCCCTCCGACACCACGCAGCGAGAATCCCCCGCGTTGGCCACGATCAGCTGCTTGCCCCGGATCAGGGCCACAACGGCAGTTGTCCCACTGTCAGAGCCAGGCTGCAAGAAAAACATTTTGGCTCAGACTTCTTCCTACGGCTCTGCATCAGGTCGCAGCAGAACCAGCGCCAGCCACCGCGGGCTCGGCGGTGCCCCAGGCCCTGAGGTGCTCAGCCCTTCCCCCACAGGCACACGCCGGGCACGGAGAAAAGCCCGAGGGAAGCACGGCACACGGCAGTGCTGCTCACAGAGACATGGCCACACCACACCTCCATTCCAGCCTCACAGAGCACGCGTCCCAGGGCTCCCCAGCGCTCAACGCACCCTGCTGCACCTGCAGCCCCACTACAGCATCTCCAGCCTCAGCCCCGCTCAAACAGAAGCCATACTGCAAGCTAGGACACCCCTCCAAAGAGAGCAGGCTGGCACCTTGGAAGCTGCAGTCCACCTTCCCGGGGTTCCTGGGTCCCTGGCCACCTGCCATGGGCTGAGGAGCCACAGCCGTGGCCTGGCAGAGGGCAGTGCTCGGCCCGGGAGCAGTGGTGCCTGCGGGCAGCCCCGCTGCTGCCCTGCACCGCCCTGCCACGCCGCTCCCACAGCAGCTTCTAAGCACAGCAAACCCTGCCGTGGGGTCAGCCCCTCCGGATCTCAGCCTGCTGCCCAGATCCAGGCCCTGTCCCTCAGTCCTGTGCCTGAAGTCAGGCTGCCAGCAGCTGGGTTCAGCCTCAGAACAGAGGTTTAATTGCCAGCTGCATGGACCCCCGCTCCCGCTCTGAGTCCCACCTCCACCCCGTGCCATCACGTGCCCTTGGCGCCACGCTACGCTGCAGAACACAGGAACAGGGTGTGCACCTCCTCTTTCCCCTCCATGCCTGGTAACAACATCTCCTCCTCTTCATCCTCATCCTCCTCTGCTTCCTCAGTGTCGTCTTCATCATCTTCATTCTCTGCCTCTTCACTGCTGTAACCATCCTCATCTTCACTGCATTCCTACAAGAAACAAGAGGTACCACCGGAGTTGCACGGGACACCCCCAGAGCCCTCCCCACTCAGCCAGCCCCTCCGCCAGGGGACAGAGGATCAGTTTGCCCCAGCAGAGCAGAATGACCTGAGAGTGCTCCCCAGACCTGATGGCTACAAACAGAGCAGCTGTTCCAGCTGCCACAGTGAATGGCGGGATGGTGCATGCAGCAGGACGATGAGCACTCGCTACGGCCGCTGCGCGGATGAGGGCGTGCGTCCCTCAGAGTTATCTGAGCAGTCCCCAATGAGATGGCCTTCAAGTACCAGCCTGAAACCTGCTCCTAGGCCACACCTAGGACGAGCCTCGTGGCTCGAGTACCACAGCAAGCAATGCATTCTGCCCAGCCAGAAGGCCACTCTGTCCCAGCGCTGTTTCCTACCTCACTGTCTTCCTCCTCTTCCTCAACCTCATCTGACTCATCCTCACTGTCCTCAAAAAATTTGGATTTGGCTGTGCGCTGGGGCTTTCCCGTGGAGGAGCAGGAGGGCCCGGCCTCCCCAGTAGAAGAGGTGACGGCCTCGTCACCTTTGCCTAGTTCAGGCTTCTGCAGAGCAGGGCTGTTGCCTCCAGTGCTGGCTTTGTCTGAGGTGGAGGAAATACCCGTGAGTTCTTCATCTGCCTTCCCGTTCTTCCCCTCCTTGTGGTCGGTAAGCTCCCCTGGTTCAGCCTCTCCGTTCATGTTTGACTCCCCATCGTGCTGCTTGCCTGTCCCCTCCGCAGCACTCTCCCCAGCCGGAGCAGAGGATTTGTGTTTGAGGTTCTTGGTGCAGTTCTGTCCATAGCGTGTGAGCAGCTCCTCAATGGTCATTGTGGCTTCTTCGTGCAGAAGAGCAGCTTCCTCATTATCAACTGAAAATGGAGAGGGGGAGGTGGGTGAGGACAAAGAGGGTCAAAAAAGCAGGACACATCGCCACAGCAGCTGCTGTGCAGCACGCGCTGGGCTCAGCAGCGAGCTGCCATGGCTGGTGGCTGCAGCCTTGCAGACGTGTTCCAGCAAGGCTCAGTGCGTTTGCTGCTCGCTGGCAGGCACAGCCAGGCCCTGCCCACAGCTCCCGGGTGCTGCAGAGGGGCAGCGTGCAGGTGGCAGGGGCAGGGCTCCCACCCACTGCCCAGGCAGACCGCAGGCTACCGCAGCGCCTCGGGCTGCCTGTGCTGTCTGGCTGACCGGTGGGCAGCACAGAACTGTATACATCAGATGCAAGGCTGGAGGTAGAGAGCCCCATTTCACCAGTGCAGGCTCAAGTGAAGCTGTGGGGGAAGCAGACTGAGCGCTTTCACGTGCAGATTTGCTCATTAACACTGCAACTGTGAGCAAGAAGTTTTCATTACAGCAGTTGCTCCACTGGGCTTATGCACAGGGATCCCAAGCATTTGGGACCTAGACACTTACACTCAGATCATAAAATAGCTTCAGGTATGCAGGACATGGGACAGAAAATAGGATGACTTTCTCTAAACTGTGAGCCAAGGACCAGAAACTCCACTGGTATCAGGTAGCTTCCATCGTCTCCCTGTTGGCAACCCCTTGGTTTTCCTTTTCTTTGCTAATTAACGCCAAAATGAAAAGAAACAGCCATATCCCAAATGCTCCTGAAAATACAGGACCAAAAAAGCCCCCATCATCAACAAAGAAAACCCTCTGTCAGCTGGAGAATGAGGACCAACAAACTCAGCATGTACAGATCGCACAGCTCGTGGTGGTGGTGTCCCCCCACATCTGCTTCAAGGCTGGCCACAAGCCCTTCAGCCAGGAGCAGCACAGGACTCTGCCCTGGGATTCACCTTCCAGCTGGGCCCACCACCTGGCAACTACTTGCTCGTGGAAAAGCTCACTGACTTCTTGGCAAGAAGGAGCTGCTGAAGAGACCCCAGAATCTAACTCCACCCATCCGCAGGCGGTCTGACACCAGCCCGACGGACAAGCATCACAGATCGTTCTGCTTCACCCCTACAACGTAGCCCACCTCCAGCTTAAGGATTTCTGACACATACTAGAGGTCTGCACACGGAGGATATCCTGTGTGACAGGCTGGTTTGCTGCCCACAGGATTCAGCTGCCAAATGAGTTCGGATTCCCCCAGCAGCAGCCCAGAGCGACAGGCAGCACTGGGAGGCGGCAGCTCGGCTGGGGCTGAACTGGATCTGGACGAGCAAACCTTCTGCTAACAGAGACCTGCTCCAGCTGCTCTCGGTGCCTGACCGGGAGCTGCAGTCCTGTCTTTTCAGTGGCGTCTGACTTACCATCATCTTCATCAGCAACTTTCTCCTTCTCATCTTCATCATCTTGGGGTCGCCCAGCCATCTGAGAGAGCTCTTTAATCACCTCCTCAGTGGTCAGCTTGGCATCTATGGCTAAGAAAGCATCTTCCAGGGCCTAGACAGGAACACAGACAAACAGTGAGCACAGTTCCATCTGCCTTAAGGACACCTGCTGCGATCAGACCTCTCCCAGAGCACAGCCTACAGAACCAGAGACCAGACTGGCCGGGGTGGGTAGCACCGCTGGGCTCCACCCAGACCGAACCCCCACCAAGCAGGGCCACCCACGAGCCAGGGACACTTGTTCCAGAGCAGTGCCTTATTCTCACCTTTTGCAATTTGCCTTCCTTGTAGGCCTTCTGGTCTTTGATTATCTCAGGGAGATATTTGGCACAGTACAGGGCAACTTCTTCTCCTGAAAGAGAGCAGAACCCTCTTACAGACATTGGTCCTGCCAGCAGCAGAACACGCTCTTAAGCAGCTGAATTCCTGAGGCAAATCTGGGACCCAAACCAGACCCAACCCAGAGATGGAGACACCGCACTGAGCAGACTGCCGCGGGTCTCACGCACACCGCCAGCGGGCTGCACCCCCAGAACAGCAGGGTCTGCTGAGGGCCCCCGGAAAACCTCACTGCGTCGTGCATGGCCCAGCAGACTGAGCAGAAAACCCATGGAAACGGCAGGAACAGCTCGTCAAAACCAGGAACCACACGCACGGAACGGCCCAGCGGGCTGCTGCCGTGGTTCCAGTGATCATGAGGGGCAGCTGCAATCCCCTCCAGTATCTCTTCCACCTCCACCAGCATGCGGCCCTGGCACCTGACCCATCTCACTGGGACGCTCTGGCAGCACGGCACCACCCAGAGCAGGCGCTGGGACACCCCGGTGGGGCCACTGCACGCAAACCACTCTGCGCCCTGCAGCTCTTCAGGGGCTTCCCTGTACCAAAGCTGAACGGCAGCGGGGTGGGTAGAAGCCTGCACTGCCTGCACCAGACAGCTGCGCTTCCGCACTGCCTCCGTCAGCAGGCAGGACACGGGCTGGTGCCCAGCCTGTAGGAAAATGCTGTCTGCAAGCTGGGCAGCACCGTGCAAAGCAACACAAGAGAGGTACCTTGCTCTGACACCACAGAAGCAGGAAGCCAGTCCCCATTCAAAAAGCTCTGACACACAAAAGCTATTTCTTTGAAGCAGGGACACTGGCTAAGCAGTGACCTTGGAGTCACTGATGTGGTTGCCTGTGGCCACCAAAAACCAAATCACTGTTGGAGAACTCGTAGGTGCCACTGTTGATGAGGAGCTCTTGCTGCCTGCCACGTAGCTCCAGCGCAGGGTGTCACAACAGACACTGTCCTGTGAACTTCACACAGGAGGCAGCCTCAGGCTCCCCTCTGCACTGGCTACAGCTCCGCCATAAACCTCCTCCACGAGCAAGGCTGGCAGCGGCGCTCCCGTCTCCTGGCGCAGAAGACACAAAGGCGCTCACTCAGCGCTAGCAGCAAAATGCCTGGAAAAACGAGGTTCTCCTTTGGAGCCCTCTGGCCGCGGGAGATGGGTCACCACCAGCAGATCCAGCGGCCATGTCCTGCCGGCGCACGGGGAGCTGCCCTCCAGCACACGCTCGGCTCCAGCTCTGCGCAGCAGCCCGAGCGTTTGGGTCAGCTGAGCCAGGACCTGCTCGGAGCACAGTGCTGCAGCAGGGCCAGGGAAGCTGAGCTGTCCCCAGGAACGCATCTGCTGCACGCAAGCAGATGCACCACAACACCGTCCTCAGCGCTCCTGGACCCGTCACAGCAGGACGCTCATCGGGTGTTTCTCTCTAAGAAAGCCTTTGAGAGGGCGCAACAGGGAAGCCAGCTCCTGGCCGGCACCGAGCGGGCACCGCGTGTCGGGGCAGCTGCGCCAAGGGAACCTCCTCGCAGCTTTGCTGAGGTGCTGTCAGCCCAGGGGACCCTAACGGCCCCTTTCAGCTCGTTAGGTGCCATGGCTTGGGTTGCACAAGCCAACAGCCAGCCCGCTCACCATGCTCTGACCAGATCGCACCCCCACTGAACATCAAGCACCTCCCCTGAGCTGCCAGCCCACGGTGGGGTGAGGGCAGCAACAGAGTGCTCAAGGGCCAGGTGAGCAGGCTGACGCAGCCACCTCAGCCCTGCTTGGCACTCCTTGTCACCGCTGACCGTGGCAGCGAGGCTGCAGGGCTGTCTGCCCAGGGGAGGGGCTGGAAACCACCACCCGCAGCCTGCAGCCAGGGCTCTGCACACCCCAGGATGCACACACTGCACGCTGACAGCTTTGGGAGCGCGGGGAAAAGAAAAGCTCCCCAAACTGGATTCCAGTTTCTTTGCTTTGCCAAGCAGCAGGACAGAGAAGCAGAGGTGCAAAAGCACACCTCGAGCCTCACCCCTGTGGAGTGCCTTCACCTGGGAGGGACCTCAAAGGCCTCCAGGGCAGAGCACTCAGAGAATACAGTTACTCATATGTACACCAACAGCGAATCCAGGACCACATCCGCCACGTCCCCAGTGTGAGATCCCCTGGAGAACTCTGGGAGCCCCACGAACCACGTCACCAATGTCTTCCAGCAGAGAAGCACCCAGCCCAGCAGCGCCAACAGCCCGGCTGCACGTCCTGCTCCACGCAGCACAGAGGCACCGGGAAGGTCTTCGGGAGACCAAGCACACTGCAGAATGTGCAGAACTGGATTCAGTCACAAAGTGAGTACCTGGAGGGTGCTGCAGAGCACACGCCTTCGTGCTCACATGGAATCAGTGCTTTAGGTGGCCAGGGAGCGCTCGGAGGCTTCTGCAGGCTGTCTGGACGGTGAAAGCACGCATCGGAGAGCTCAGGGTGCCTTTCTGCACAGTGATGTGCCACTGCCAAGACCTGCACCTGATGGAGCGCTAAAAGCAGGAGCCTCGTTCAGATGAAACATGGAACAAAACCCATTTCTGTTGGCATTTCAGCAGGGCTGGCTCCAGAACACCTCAGATCCAGCTGGAACCTCCCTGCAGTGCGACCCCTTCACCCCCAGCAGCACAAGCTCTAACACGAGGCACAGAAACAAGAACAGGCAGCAGCCTCGGGGCAGAAACCTTGAAACCCGGGCACAACACAGCCCTCAGAGATAAAGTGCCTGGGTGCAACCCTTCTCGGTGCACGGGTATGCACAAACCCGTCTTCGCGAGGCTGACAGCAGGCCTGGCGCTAGGAGCTGCTCTGTATTTAGACACACTCCATTTGAACATGGAATAAAGAAAGTCTGGAGCCAAGTAACAATAAGCTGGCTCCCAACAGGAACCACAGAATCCCTGTGGACTGGAACACTCTGCCAAAATAGAAGGAAATTGTAAGACCAGAGTGCGAACTGCCACCTTGAGACAACGGCAGTAAATGCGGCGTGCAGCTGTCGTATCAGAGGGGAGGATGACAAGGAACAGGGCAAGAGAACTCCATCGCCCGACGGAAGCACAAAGTAAGGAACCCTCACGGTGACAGTGCTGACCTCTAGGAGAGAGGAGCTGCATGTACAGGAAGCCACCCATTGGAAGGAAAGGAAAAGCAGCAGCTGGAAGGATACAGCCCGTGCAGGCAGCAAGAGAGCGAGCAGAAGCACCACGGTGCTGCAGAGCGCCCTGCGCCGCGCTCCAGGGCATGTGGGAAGGGGCCAGGGCAAGCCCGAGGGCAGGCGAGGCCGGATGGCAGGGGGCTGTCTGTCAGGGCGCTGCAGCTTCCAGGAAGGGCGAGCCTCGCCCGTACCGGGACAGCACAAACTGGTGAGTAAAATGGAAAACGACATGAAAAAACTTTGTGACGAAGAGAGGCATCAAAGCCCTTCCCAGCCCCGTGGGGCTGGAAGCTTCCGAGAGAGCTTCGGCGTAACTGGCTTACAGCAGATGAGCAGGAGGAAAGCTGACCACCTCCTGCCACTGAGAGCTGACAAAGGCGAGGGAGCTCACTGCCCTAAAGCCTTCTGCATGGGACAAACCTGAGGAATTCTCTAGACCAAAGAACGGATGCCTCGGTGAAAGCATTCAGAAGTAGAAATGGGCACACGTTTGTCTTCAAAGTCGGCTCCAGCCGTGTCCCTCCTGACGGAGCTTGCCGAGGAAAAGCTGCAGAAATGCACTCTGCAGAAATCTAAACCAAGTCAGAAACCTGCCAGTGATGTGCCATGCCGATCAATGCCGTTCCCTAAGCCTGCCCCGAATCTTCTATTGTGTTAAACGAAAACCACAAACAAACAAAGAAACAATTAAACTCAAAAGCAGACAATCACATTACTTCACATCCTACGCTAGTGGGAATGTCCTAAGAGTGTCAAAAACCTTTTTAACACCCAAAACGTGAAATAAGTCTTCTCAACTAACAGGAAGGTGCAACGCTGATCTCAATGAGAAACACTTGGGCTTGCCATCAGTTGTTCTCGACCGCTTTCTGCTGGCTGCTCCCCATCCTCTTACCTGTTAGATGCTTACAATTGGCGTCTGACTTTCCGTACGAAAAACACATCAAGCCTAGCAGTTGCTCAGTCCCCATGTCCTTCTGTGCCTTCCAGAACCCATCCACCACGCAGATGCTCTCAGTGATGACTCTGGGGACACCAGCAGGCGATCTGCCCGCTCTTCTGCATGCTCTGGGATTAAGTTCAAGAGCAAAGCAACCCCAAGCCCTTCATTCCACGCACTTCAGGCTCCATAGCTTGGGAGCAACTGTTACTCTGTCAGTTACGCACTCAGACCAACCTTTGTAGCAGGAACTACTGCAAAGAAGCCTTAACCTCTCGTTCACAAATCGTGAGGTTTGGGTAGCTTGATTGTGAAGGAGCCGACACGCGGAAGAGAGGAGTCAAGCACTGGGGCAGGTAACCTCTGGCTAAATCCACCCCAGCAGCAGAGCCACGGAAGGCTTTCACACGGTGCCAAAACCGAAGTAAAAACCTTCAGAAAGCAGAGCAAACTGGGTCTGCAGACCAGCACACCTGGGATCCGAGCAAACAGCAGGAACTGCACGAGGTACAATTACCAGAGGCATGCACGCGTACGTGGGCAGAAATGAACATACAAGGGTGTCACTGACCAGTACTCCACGCAGACGTTCAGAATGTTTCTAAAAAGCCAGATGTTCTACATGCTAAGCTGCCAGGGGAAAATGGGCAGCACTGCACCGAAGCAAGCAGCTTTCAGGACAGAGGATGGCTGCTGGCAGAGCCCTGGGTGCATCGTGCTGCCCAACACCTGCACGAGCCACCTGGAGCACAGGGTGCAGGGGCTGGATCGGAACGGAAAGCATCTGCCGACTGCACAGCTGGCTGTTCTGCGTTATGCGGTACCAGCAGGTGAAACTCCTCACTGACCAAGACATTATGAATAGCATTAATAACAATATTAATCCCTCAAACAAGAAATAATTAACGTGCATACAAAACACCCCGTGCAAATCACCACTCGACGCAGAAACCCGGTCTGAAATGCCAAAGAGCTCCTCAGGAGGACGGGAGGCTGCCTTTCAGATCACGAGGCTGCAGCCCCTAGCTCGGGGAGCCCTGCGGCGGGCAGCGCAAGCTGGGCAGGTTCGCCAGGGAATGGATCTGCCTGCTCCGCTTTTTCCTCTTTCCTTGATAACCAGCACTGACGACCACCAGCGCACGCTGACTAGCAGCAGACCTTTGTCTTCCGTAAGGCCCCTCTTCCGTGGTTATCCTGACTCATCCAACACGAAAATAAGTAGGCATTCACAAAGGAGGTTTTGAAGATGGCCTGCAAATCTCATTACAATTTTGTACCAGCCCAGGACCTTCCTCCTAGAAGCTTCCAGAGCCCTAGTCAATGATACTTATCTACAAAAGGAAGCGCCCTCCGAGAAGGAGCAGGGTTTCTAAAGGGAGGTGCCTGCTGGCAGTAGCCCGTCACCGAGCAGCCCAGCAGAGCCTCAGCAGGACGCCAGCGGGGCCGGGCCGCGGTTACCTCCGTGTCCATCGTAGACGGAGAACATGGCCGTCTCGCTGTCCAGCTCGGGTATGCAGTTGTGTGCATCCTGGAAGAGAGAGCACAGGGCTGGGTTGAGAGGGCTGCGCAAGGGCTCCTCCCGGTACAGAAGCGGGAGAAAGCAGCAGGGAGGCCTCGAGCGCTGAGCAGGGAGCCTCAGGGCCGGAGGAAGAGCAGGAACAGTCGCAGTCCCCTCCCAAACCTCAGCAGTCAGCACCCGTCCTCAGAGGAGCGCAGCCCCTTCGCGCCGCGGCGCTCCCGGGGCCGCTGCTTCAGCTCCTCAGCGCAACTCCAGGTGCTGCCACGCTCAGGCCAGAACCAAAGCCCTCTGCTCCGGGCTCCTGTAAGGGCTGCGTGCAGCGGTGTGCTGCGCTCCAGCACGCAAACCGACACCGGGACTGGGGGCTAACGGCAGCACAAAGCACACCGGTACCCGCCCCACGCAGACCAGCATCACCGGCTCAGGGCCAGCCACAGAGCCCAGCCATCCCACAGACACTCTCCTCCCCTGCCAGTGCCCAACAAGCTCCACGCAAACTGAAAAGCCACCCTGGCGCGCGGGAAATGCCAGGAGGGCCCACGCGGAGCCTCCTGTGCCCCAGCACAGCCCTGGGCCTCCCTGTGCCCGCCCTGCTGCGCGCAGCCACGGGCGGCAGCCGGCCGAGGAGCGGCAGCCTGGCTGGTTACAGCGGCCAGCAGGCGCCCGGGGGCTGGGGAGCCTGCTCGTGGCCAGAGGCTGCTTCCTGCTCTCACTTGGGCTGCGCAGCTGAGCAAGGGGTGAGCTTGGCCGCTGCTGTCCTGTAGGACTCCCTGGGCCAGTAAACGCGACCTGTGAAGTCTTCAGCTCCGGAATCGCACAAACTCATACGAGAACCCCATTCTCCTACAATTTCTACCAAGTGCTAATGAAAGCAGGAGAGGTTCTGGGTTTATGCAGCACTCGGTGCCACGAAACTCCCGACACTGATGAAAGCAGGGGCTGAACGGGCAAACTGCCGCCCTCGCTCCAAACAAATAAAACGACTGAATTATAACGTGGGAAATTTAACAGAGTCCACTGGACACAGCGAGGGAAAACAAGAATGAGCAAAACTCCAGCATTCCAGCATTTTATCCTCACTTTCCACAGCATTTACAGAAGCTAGAGAGATAGCAAAACCACAACAAAATAACTGGGATAAGTCCCTGGTGGCTAAACAGCAGCTTAATTGGAGCAGGTAGCAGGGACGCTGCCAGGGAGGAGACCCAGTGCTGGCGGCAGAAACGATCTTACAGCTCCGTTTGTGCCATCCGCTGGAACACGGCCTGACCCCGAACCGGGGCACTGCTCCTGAGGGAGCAGGCAAACAAGGGCAGAGTGAAAGCACAACTAAATGTGAAAAAAAAGGAGAAAAAACAATCAAATCAAGAGACAGAGAACTCACAGTGCTGGCATGCACGAAAACACACAAGAACTGTCCCGTTCTGCCCAGCTGGATGTGACACTGAGCTCTGCCTCCCGCCGCAGAGCCGAGGGCACCGCGCGGCGGGCTCAGCCTGCAGCAGCAGCGCTCCTGCTGCCTCCCTGCTCTGCGTGATAACCCAGCTGCACCACGTCCGCACCGATGCCCTCGGCACTGCTTTTCCCAGCAGGGGGACAAGCCAAAGATGCTGCTCGGTACAAAAACACAGCTGCAAGCTCTGGACCTCATCCAATTTCCACAAAGGTCAGCAGCAGGACTAAACCGAGCCAACTTCCCACCTGTGGGAGGGCTGCTGCCACCGCCACCAGCTCCCAGCCTCCGTGCTCCACGGGTGCCAGAGCCCTGCCCGCATGCGGCCCCTCGTGCTGTGCATCACCCCTGTGCCACAACGCCCCGGTGGCACCACTCCACCAGGTCGGGGTGGCGGAGATGCTGCGGGTCACAGCCACCCGAGCACAAACGCACTCTGAGCTGATCTTGGGAGCGCAAGCACCGCTCTGCTGCTTCTTCTCCTCTGCTACTACAGCCCATGGTTTCACAAAGCCCTGACACCCACAGAAGGGAGGAAGAACCTGGTCGCTGCCCTGTCACCAGCGAAGCCGCTGCAGCATTTCAGGAGCGGCTGAAGTGTGTGAACTCCCAATTCAGGAGTGTGTCCCCCTGTACATCCTGAAACTATCCTGGCAAAAACCGACCCGATGCTCCGGGCGGGATGTCCCCAAGCCAGCTGCAGACAAGAGGGCTGCTTCTGTGCTGGAGGAGACGCGCCCCTGGGGCCGCAGGGACTGGTGTCTTATCTGGTTCTTAACTGGTTTCCCTTGTGCTCTAGCTGCCCGGAAGGGAAAACAATCCAGTGCAGCGTCAAAGCCAAAGAACCAGTAACTGCTGGCAAGGCAGAAAAGCAGTCCCTGCAGCTCGGGGTTGCCCTTGTGCAGTTTCATAAAGCAGTTCCAGCAGACTCCACTGCTGGGAAGGCTCTGGGCACACATCTGGCCCCTGCAGCCGAACACATTATCTTGTGACAGCTCACTCGTCCCACAACAAGTCCCAGAGACAGGACGGCAAAGCCAGGACTTGCCGCTGCAGCCTCACAGCAGCAGTGAGAACATCGTTAACAAATCTGCCTGGGGAAAAGCAAAACCAGAGAGAAAATGACACGCCGCTTCTGCTTCAGAGGAAAAGCAGATTTTTTTTTTTCTTTCATTTACTGCTTCATTCCAAGCACCCGTCTGTCTTCTCCTCCAGTTTTCAGCCCGAGTTCCTTATCCCCTGCCGGGATTTGTGCGGGCTCCGAGTGCCCGCTGGGCCGGGTCAGCCCCTCCGAGACGCGCAAGCGGGGCTGCTCTCCAGCAGCACGCCACGAGGGCTGCACGCGGGCGGCCTGCGGGGGCCGGGGCGGGACAGGGCC
>VXAV01002637.1:0-28347 GCA_013399715.1 Alectura lathami | reverse complement strand
GCCGTGGCCGCACCTCGCCGCGCAGCCCGGTCCCCCCTGCCCTGCCCCACGCCGCCGCCGCCCTCGTTCCCCCCGTGTTCGACACCCGCGTGCAGGAGCATTAGCAGGCGGTTATTGATACAAACATAGTTTTTGTTGCTAAAGGCCTTCCAAAACAAATTCTCCGGCTGAATGCCAATGCATGCATGTTGGCTGGTGACGGCTGATTAGTGAAATGATTTACGGCCGAGTTAAAAAAAAATGATAGTGTCAAAGGCAGCAATTTGAAAAAAAAAAAATATATATATAAGACATCGCGGCCTCAAGGCTTCCACTGTAAAGCCACCCAACAAACACAAACCCCCGCCACAAACACCTGCCGCGCTGCAGGAACCGACGGGTCACACGCTGACTGCAGGCCTGCCCGGGCTGGCCCCTCGCTGGCTGCCCCCGGCCTCACCTGCGGCAGGGCCCACTCCTACATCTCAGCCTTAGGCCTCCNGAATTGATACATGCCAGTAAATTTTTTTTTTTTTTTTTTTTTTTCCTGCTCATTAATTGATAAAAAAATCCCCCCTTCCCTCATTTCTCTGCAGCTCTTCTTCATAAAGAAAGCTTTTGCTCCGCAATAAAGTAAGAGACTTTGATCCCAGATCATCCTCTTAGGCCTTCCAGCTGAAATCAGTGGAGAAACTATGTGGAGTTATTGTTCGCACTTGCTGCACTTCTGATTCAGAAAGGGCTGATTTATTAGCTTGTCAAGGGAAGCATTGTTCAGGAAGGCAATCAAAAAGCACTTACCTAGCTAAACTAAAATTACTGCCTTTTCAGTGGCTAATTTGTATAACTCCCATGGAGGAACTTGGGAAGTGTTTGATGAGGCATAAAATGATGATTAATGAATTTATTGGCCTGCTGCTCATCAAATAGGAGTAGTATATCTTTCCTCTATTGGGCGTTGGGTCTAATGCTACATGTCTGTGTAAAGCAAGTCCAATATGATCTCCTTTTTAGCCCCCTTTTAACCCCCGTGACCTGAAGAATATCTCCGTGTAACAGAGGCAACATCAGGGGACCGCAGAGACAAAGAGCCCGTTTGATAAAACGGGAAATGAGAAATGGGAGGAAAGTCGCTGCAGGGACAGATCTGCTCAGTTTTCGGCTTTCAATCACTTTGACTACTGAAGTGGGAAGAATGTAGAAACTAGATAAGGTGCGAGAAGCGAAAAGAAAATGACAAACCAATTTTAACTTTCATAAAGGAGCCAGCCAACAACTTCATTGCTCCTTGGGTGAAGGAGGAGTGCAGGCAGCACTGGTGTCCCCGAGCCATCGGGCGCTGGGGAGAGGCCGGCTGCGTGCCCAGCCAGCAGTGCTCGCACTGCGCCTGGCACAGTGGTCCTGAGAACTTCATGTCTTTTTCCTCTACTGAAACAGCTCCAGTCTTTCTCCTCTGAACTGCGGTTAGTGCCCAGATCGCTATTTTGGGGCTAGGGGTTCTGAAGGAAATTATTTCCTTTCCACCTGTTAAAAGCCCACACAAAATAACTTGTGACTCAGTGCCCACCTGTACACACCTGGTCAACAAGATGCCTTATGCACTGCACATTGCTGCTTTGAAACTGCAAGACCCCCAGAAAACCAGAAACATGGCTGACATTCTCAAAAACCTGTTAAAATGAGTTTGCCCGAGATCTGGAGTCAGAGATCTTCCCAGGACAGAACCAATTCAGCTCTCAGCTTCCACGTACCACCCCCGTCCCTGCCTCTCCGGAGCAGGGGCTGAGCTGCCTGCGGGAGCTGCAGCTCTCACAGCTCCCAGCGAGGCTGCACATGCCTCAGCCGGACCCGCTGCCAGAGGCAGCTTCTCTCATTACCTCCTGGGGCTTTGCAGAAGCACCCTCAGGCCTGCGTGTCAGCAGCCCACCGTGCTAAAGACAGAGAGGGTGCAAGGGGAACATTCTGCAGAGCTCCTGACTGATGAGCACTCACTGAGACAACGTGATGTTTCAGGCTCCAACAGAGCTCCAAGGGGCAGGAAACAGTGCGGAGGTGCCTGGCCATCGCAGAAGAGGTGAGGCCGGAGTTCAGCGCAGGCTCTGGGCGAAGCTCTGTCCTCCCGCTGCCTCCCTGCCTTACAATTCGGTCTCGCGTGTATTTGCCCTTCTGCGATCTGTTCTGTTACTGGCTGCATTGAGGCTGCTTTGGAGAGACCTCCGTGAGCAGCATGGCTGGCCAGAACCGAACGCTGGCCCTAGCAGAGCTATTTCTAAAGCTTCTGTACCTATTTTGTGGTCTGAGGATAGACCTCAGCCCCAGAGATAGGAGAAAAACTCTCATCTACTTCAAGAGCACATATTCTCTGTGAAAAGCAAATCTGGCTGTCCCATGCTAGGTAATATTGTAATTTCAAACACTCTTGCTTTCAAAATGTAAGGTATGTCACATACGAAGAATGGTTAATTTTCCAGATCTGTTTATAAATGGTAGAAGGAGGAAACTCCTGACCAATCTTTCCAGAGTGGAGGCTGTGGGAACAAATTACAAGACTTCCCTGAGCCTATACACTGCCCACTCTGACTAAAGGAACACAACACCCATCTTACGTCCAGAAGATCAGAAGACATTTATTTTAATGCCACCAAATTGGTATTTGTCTGAGACATTTCTGGGTGAAATGATCCCCTGGAAGACAATGCTTCTAAACATCCCCAAACAAACAGCCTCCTCCTGACACAAGCCTACCACCAAGGCGCTGCTCAGCAAGTTTTATCTGCAAGTCCTTGACCTGTGACTGCTTTTACAAAGGCTCTCTGTTCATTAGCAATTTCAGGTCACTTTGAGTACTTGTGTCATGAGCGCATAGCACGGCTGTAAAATACATGTACTAAGTACCAGCTGCATTAATATAGGGGCTTATTTTCCTCCACTTGGCTCCCAAAAGCAACATGATCTTACACATTGATGAAAAAAGACATAGTTATATTTGCATAATTACAGCAATATTGTAGGTCTTCAGTGCAACGGACCTAAGAGGCTGATTTATGATTAAATATGTATGGCTAAAAGTTACCATGCTGGGTAGTGTGCATAGCATTAGACAATGACAGTTTTGGGGCATAATTGCTTTAATGTGGGCAATTAAGACTAAGTGCATGTGATTTTAGTGTCTGCCCTACATTCCTCTGAATGATTACAATGATCAATACACATGATTTGTAAGTTGCTTCCTATTGATCGAATGGTAAAATGTTTGACCTTCCTTTGAGGAAGTAATTTGCTAAATTATGACACCACGTAAAGTCTTTCTTGGTTCAGAGGTGAGGGGTAATGGTGCTCAGAATTAAAAAAAAAAAAAAAAAAAAAAGAAGAAGAAGAAGAAAAAGAAAGAAAAAGAAAGAGAAAGGAAACTTTCCTCCCTTTTTTCCTGACAGTCCCTGTAATGTCTCTGCCCATTTGCTGACTCCACCTGTGGAGGGAGGAGTCTTGCACGTCCGTCTTCTAAGTTAACAAGGGGTAAAAACTGAATTGCACACTCAGTCCATCTCCACAAGAAACCCTCTTGACTGAACTTAATCTGTTTACACCTCTATGCCAAATCATTGGGAAGCTCTTGACCACAAGATCTCCATTGTTCGCGAGCTGCTGGAGAAAAATGTGCAGCAGCGAAGTTAGGGAAGCAGAGCACTGTGCGAGAGCTGTGAGCAGCTGGGACACGTGGCAGGGCTTCCCGGGCTGCCTGCCAGGCTGTGTTTTGCTTTGCACACACACTGCAGAATAGCCCTTGCTATATCACATTAGCAGGTATGAAAAGGAAAACAACAGAGTCCATGAAACCATGTTAGCCCGTGAGCAGTAACTTAGATCTGGCGAGACACCTCCTCTGTGCTAGAACTGCCACCCTGAGCGGGCAGGGTAGCAAAGGAGACCAAAGCGAGTGGGTGCAACACGCTGAGATGTCGGTGCAATGCACACCCCTGGTTATGGAGGCTCTGGCCTCCAGCCCCAGGCCCTGGACACCAGGGAAAACCACCGCCCGCCAAGCAGCTTACACAGCCGCTGTGATAGGCACATCTGTGCATCGATGCACAAAACTGCACCAGCTCGCTGCTGGCACATCGGCAGAGGAAAGTAGGGGAAAAATTCTGTCTCTGATGGCTCACCCAAGGAGACCTCGTTCTCTGCCACCGAATCCCTGCCGGGGGGGAATGCAAGCAGCACAGGGCTGAGAGCTGAAAAGCGATACCTTCACGCAATGGAATTGCCCTGCACGGGGAGACGGGGGGAGAAAGCCAGGTAACTCGTCTCGCTCCCCTGGCAATCCTGAACAGCAGTGCCCCGCCTGCCTTAGCAGCACAGTTCTCACTAAATTTCTTTTTCCTTAAAAAACTGTGCAGTAGAAGTCCTGACCTTGAACTGGGAATCGAGCTGTTAAATATTCTTTGCTTAAGCTCTCCAGCTGCTGAGATCTGATGTCAAGCTTTTCAATTTAAAAGATAAGAGCTGCAGCCACAGTCTTCTCTGAATCTTCTTCCAGGAGAACACGTTACCAGGTTTTGTTCAGCATCAGCCCCCTGGGTTCTGAGTACACTGTGTTCTCACGGGACCTGTACACAGGCTCTGCCTGAGTGGGGACAGGACTGAGCACCTGGCAGAGATGCCGTCACCTAAAAGAGGTCTCTGGTGGCACCTGAGACCCCCAGGGCACCCACACTGTGACCACGGACACAAGACCTCTGTCTGAGAGCCTTACACTGGGGCAGCAGCTGGAGGCCAGAGAGGTACCGCAGGGCTCCTCCAGTAACAGAACACCTGAGGTGTGAGCAAGCAAACAACAGCCCCACGCACTGCTACAGCCAACAGCAAGAGCAGGCACGCTACAACATGAACCAGTCCATCCTAAAATCAGAGCCTAAACCAGCTCTGAGGACACACAGTGAAGTGCTGATTTTGCTGTGCTGACCCACAGGGACTAACCAGGTGTCTGCGGGGTGGACACTGGGAGCGAGGGGAGGCGATTTCACTCCGAGCTACAGGCGGATGGGGCCCTTCTTGCTGGATGCCCATCTGTAGAATTACAAAAAAAAAACTTAATTGATCCCAAGCTAGCAAAAAATAGATTCACTCACTGTAAAATAGATATAGAATGTTTTTTTTTTTTACTGATTCTAGAAATAGTGATAAGGAATATTTAGAAATAACACCTGTCAAAATCTTTACAGTCCACGTATCTCTTCTGTCTAAGCTGAAGTACCACTGCAGTGCACAGTAAAGCTGGGCAGCAGTTGTTCTAATAGACGGACATGAGTTCAAAGCAATTATGTACGTTGGAAGTTCACTCATGACGACTGCCATTGGTTTTCTATTGAAATATTTATGCAATAAGATAAGACTCCACAGCCTTACTCAGGAATGCCCATAACCACCTCCACCAGCTTTAAACATGGAGCCATGGAAGTCGATGAGACTTCAACACGCAGTTAGAGCGCGTTGTGGAATTGGGGCAGGTTCCTCATGTGGGGCTGCACGCAGGAGAATCTGGACCACAAATGTAATGGCTGCTTAAGACACAAACTTACATCAAATATTTGATGAATCACATGACTACTAAGAAACCAGCATTTGCAAAACTAAGTTCTTAGTTATGAAGAAATCAAAAAAAAAAAAAAAGGAAATATTGAAAGGTGACAATATAAGAATGGGAAAAGAAAAACTTTGTATGCAAAACTAGTAGCAGGATTCCTGCAATTTTGCAAGTTCAAAATGTAACTGACACATTTCTTTGTTGCTGTTAATTTTGTTTTGCCTTCTTATTAACTGCATCTCTTTGATGAATATTTTTAAAAATAAAATAATGGCTATCACTCAGGCTGCTTTGAAGTATTTCTGAGTAGAATGACTGGTAGCATTTATTGATTTCATAGTGTGACACTAGAAGTTTTGATACGGGATTTTAAAAAATGATATTTGAAGTTAAAAGAAGACATCTTGATTAAAGCCAGAACAAATTGCTTGGCTGAGATTCAAGCTCTGGTTCACATGCCTTTCCAAGCTTGTCGATTCACTTGCTCGCTAGGAAAGGCCCACATGCTTTCAATGGATGAGTTAAAAATTCATGCCATGGAGGAGCAGGAAACTGCTTCAAAGTTGGGAACCAACAGAACAGCTAAAACCATAAGGGAAAAATAAATTCAGAGATGTTGTATATCAGAACGAGGGAGAAAGGTCTCATGTTTAAGGGGTTCAACCATGAGCCACAGACAGCGTGACCCTGAAACAAATCCCAGCCTTCTGTGCAACCGCTGCCCATACGCAAGCTACCGATAATGCCATTCCCATCATCTCCTGCACAGGGAGCTGTGGAGATTAACAGCACCTATGTGGTGCTTAGGTCATATGGCTGGCCAGAGACACGAGCTGGGGGCTATCAGCTGAAATCCTAAAAAGGCTGTCAGGAATGCTGGTGGGCACATCCACTCTCTGCCAGCAACCTTCTGGGCAATTCTGGTTCCAAAGCTGTCTTGGAGACCCCACCACACAGGGAACTGAGGCTCTGCTGACAGCTTCCACAAAAAGGCTTGACAATAGCACTCATGGCTTCTCAGCGTGAAGGGGGAACGTGTAGAAAAGGACACACCCAGATCTGAGGGCTGCTCAGTACTTTGGGACCCAGCAAAGCCCCGCAGTTCTCTCCTCCTTTTCAGTCCAGTAAACAAGGACAGTGTCCCACGTGGCCTGAAGAAACAGGAGCAGGAGTTCTTTGGAAGGAATCGATACTGCTAGATCTTCACAAGGATATTCTGTCCTAGCCACAGCCAGCTTGAGTCCTTGAAGAACTCATTCCTTAAATAACCAACCTGAAGCACCTGCTCCCCCAGCAGTTCAGGAGAAGACTGTCACCACTTTTCTCCACCTTCTTCCATCGCTGGTGACACTGGGGATGAGACTGACTTTTAAAGGAAACGTGCTAGGGCCACTTCCGAGGGTCGTGAAGAAGAAATACCTTGTCAGTCTTGCAATGGAAAATGTAATAACTCACCAGCAGGCTATTGACTGAGTTGTTAAACTCTGGGGGGAAAAAAAAAAAAACTGTTAGGTGAGCTGGTTAATATCAAGGCTCACCACTCACTTCTGCATACTACAGACCATGTCAAAAGCTTTCCAGTAATCAGTAGAGCTTAAGAAAAGTCTCTGATTAACTTTTCTTTCATCTTTCTCTTTTCCATCTGGTGTTAAAGATCAAACCTTCAGTTCCTCTACTCTTTTAAGCCCTGCCTGTTTGACAGCAAACTTCTCATCCATCTTAAATCTAGTGTGGGCTAGAATGCCTTTCAGCAGTGGCTAGAGGGTAGATACATTATCAGATACTAACCATATTGCTCCTTCCTTTTTACTTTAGCTCTGTATTTGTTATTATAGGATATAGCTGGGCTTTCTGACTGTTCAGCTTCTGTCCCTCCACTGCAGGATAGCACTGTGCTGCTTATGCTTTCCAAATCATTGCAGCATCCTTTCCAGGTTTGAAATGTACCCTCTGTGCTTTGCAGAGCTTCTTCCAACTTCACCAGCTCCCCAGGATACCTGTGCCCTGCGACTTTCAGCATCTGAGTTCTTCAAGGCACTGTGACATGGGGATGTCAGTGGTTTTAACAGTGCTGGGGCTATAAAGGTTGAAACTGCACTGCTTGCCTGCTGGGTACAGGCAGATCACTTCCTTGACAGAGGCTGCAGTAGGACACAAGGCTCTGCCACCCTTTAGAAATCTTAGTCTTCTTGGTGGGACATTAGTGAGGACAGCTGGAACCAGTGGGGTCAGCACAGACCTGGTCCTGATCCTCCTCCCATGGCACTCTTACAGCTAGCTATTCCTTAGCAGCAGAACAAGAAAAGCAGCTGTAATTATTTGCTATGTGGCTTGCACAAAACAAAGAGGTAACAAACACCTCCTTAACACACTTGGGGCCACTGAGGGCCCCAGTCAATGACACAAAGCATTTGGATAACAGTAAATGGAAGACCAACAAGATAATTACATTTCTAATTATTTCAAAATAATTTCTGCCTTTCTGTTCTCAAATGGGTGCTATCATATGCGAGCAACATCCTCCCTCTAGGAGGAAGGAAAGCAAGCACCTTTGGAAGTGACTAGTGCTGTGTCAGAACCAAAATCCCATTAGCTAGCTGCTGTCTGATGCCCAGCGGTACTACTAGGTCAGGAGAAATGCAAAAGCACCTTATGGGACAGATGCAAACAGCTCCTTTCACATCCCACTCTTTAGTAGTTAGAGGCTGATTTACATCCTAGAACATGAGGTTCAAAATCCTTTTCACTATTTGTTGCATTAATTTCAACATTAGGTATTTCTATTTCCACATGAGCACCTAAATCTGAATCCTTCCTACATCTCGGTCAGAATAGTTTGCTGTGGCAGACAGGCCCACAGTTAAATCATGTGTTGTGTAAAAAAGCACTTCCATTTATCAATGCTGCATTTCATACCTTTAACTATCAATTTAGCTGACACTGGAATTCACTTAAAACATCTCTTCCCAATGTAATATATTCTGTATGTGTAAGCTCATGCTCCTATGGTGAAATGGCAATCAATTGTATTACAGCTATAAACACAATTACTCTGCGCCTCACTGCTGCAGGTCCTACAGCTCCTGTTGGTGGGGGGACAAGAATTAATAGTCACAAGGGGGGGGGAAACAATAATAAATGCAAACATTCTGATTAAACTAGGGGAGGCTGTGAAACACTGAGCTAACTCTGGAAAGGACCAGCTCCTCACAGTTTAGTTTGGCTGCTCTCACCCACCACGGACCCGACCCATCCATCACCACATCATTTCAGCTGATTGTGGGGCACTCCTGCTGATAGGAAAGCCTGAGGGACAGAGCTGTGGGCCAGACTTCCCAATTTTAAAATCTGTTGGTTGTACGTTACATACAGGTTATAGACATATTTTATGTTACACTGTTTACCAAAACACATTTTATTTGCTACACGGAGCTGAACTATGAAAATAAATGAGCTTCTTTTTCAAGTTAATGATGTGCACAGGCTCCTGTTGAAACACTTGGAGAATACACTGCCTTCCTCTACCAAATCTGATTCTGCAGACAAAACTTGTTTAGCAAATTGTCTTTAAGCCTATATTTATAATCTCAGAAAGTTTAGATGATGGTGCATGTCTCCTTCTTTGGTTGTGGGATAAGTACTCCTTTTGATAAATCCAACTCTCCTGTAACTTAGCTTAGTAGCTAACTTACCTGCCTCACAGAAGTGTTTTCAGTATTAACTGGTTAATAGTACTGCGTTGATGTGTACAGTCCACATAGTAATTACGACTTATTTCACATTTGGTAAAAATTTTAAATACTCTTTTCTCCCATCAATACAAACTTCTATAAAATTTCCAAACTACAATTTCAGTTTAGGGAAAAGCCACTTCCTTTTGGGTTCTCTAAAAGCATGGAAAGATGTCAAGTTTTTCAGAGCTGCTGTTGAGAGCCGGAAAACCAACATACTCTGGGCAGAATCAGCGTCATCATAAATAAAAGAGCAATGTTTTGACTCTGAGTTATAAATAATGAAATAAGCACCTGATTTTTATCCAAAAAATTAAGAGGCATAATTAATTCAGACATGCTCCAGGGCAGTTCCAACACGCGCTCTTTGTTCTCGTGTTTTCTCTTCTATTTGACGCAGTTGCTAGGATGCTGCTGCAAAGTAATACCTATCGGGATCACCACCTCTGGGTTCTGTGGGTGTGATGCAGCATCATTTGGAACTTCTTTTCTCCTTCAGAACCTGCTAATTTTGCCAAGCTGGGTGCGATCCCAGCCTCCCACACTAACACACATTTATGAAATTGAATGAATGAATGGGACAGGGATCAGAGGCTCCGAGGCCCTGTTATCCCTCGCCCGGTGTGCAGCGCAGCGCTGTGGGGCTGCGCAGCTCAAAGCAGAGCATCAGGAGGAAGCGAACAATGTCTGCACTTCTTGGTGCTTGCTGAGGGAAAAGCAGCTAGTTCTGCTGTTGAAGGACCAGGGGCATCTCCCTGACACCCCTGAGTTTCCGTAAAGCTCTCCCCTGTGCAGATGATGCTAGAGCACAGCGGGGGTCAGTAATGTTGCTTAACCAACTTCAGTCCTTTCTGCAGTATAAGTGCTTCACTGTTCTGGAACACAGCAGTTCTGCTCCAAGCACCCTCCACTTCCCTAAAGCTTCACATCACCCCCATCTAACAGATGCCATCTTTAGGTCAATAAGAGTAGGTGAAACTCCAGTACCAGCCAAAGAATTTTGTTAACCTTTTCCCTTGTTGTTTGCTAAGAGAAGATTTATTATTTTGTCGGATTTACTTATTTGCTAGTTTTTTATGAAGCTGACGAACTGTTGCAATCCACTTCAGATTTCCACTTTCTGGCAGCTGCAGACCAAGTCCTGAGGAGCAGGAGGCACGGGGCCTCCTACAGCCTCCGCTATTAAGGATCCCGTAACTGATGAGTTGGGGGAAAAAACTGTTGCTCACAGGCAGCTATTCTGTGGCTGTTACAGCTTCACAACTAATTGTGCCAAGTCAGACTCACACAGGTAAAGACACACTATAAAAGTGGCTGATTTTAACTACGCATTAAGGCAATTAACCTAAAAGTAATATTCTAACATCCACAGCCCACACGTAGCAAACTAAGTGCAGGATTTCAGAGAATTTGCATTGCTGATTATAGTAGCTGGTCTCAAAGTGCATCAGTCAGGTAGGAAAAAGACATAATTCACGTGATGCAATTAACAGTACTGTTTAATCACACACACTCTTATGCACATTTGCAAGATTGAATGGTAGACCTGCATGAGCACAAACAAAACCCGGCAGAGATCATGCAGCGAGGGTTCCACCACCAACCCTAGCAGCATCCTCTTAGGTTCCTAAGAGGAAACCTGAACGCTCAGAGGGCACCTTCTCTTGTGGCTGTGTTACTTTCAGCTGGATAACGTGGGTTAGAGCACTGCACGGTTCAGCCCACAGTCATTCTAAGTATGGTCACAGGACACCATCAAGACAGGCACTGTCTTGATACCCACTTCAGAACAGTCACTTCAGAGTAACTACAGTAACTCTCAGAGCTACAGCTGAAGAATCACTTGCACTAGCTGGCCATTTGCAGTTTTCTCTCATACCTTTATCCCTCCTGAGGAACTAAACTGCTCAAGCAGCTCCTTCATCACTGATGAACAGTTTGCAACAAAATCTGGGATGAGAAGAATGCAACCTGGAGCTTTATTTGAAGAAAAACATGTCAGTGGCCAAGCACATCGAAGTCCTCCCTGTAGATTCCACTGGCAGGAACGTTCCTAAAGGACATGGTATTCACTTCCAAACCTTGCACATAGCTAACAGATTTCATGCTACTAGCACCTAACTCACCTCTCTCTTTCCTTGGTCAATAGGAAGCAGGTAACAGGTAAGACTATGTTTATACACCCTGTCTGCTTACAGCCACCACAGCCCCTCCCATCCCCACCTGCTCACCACTTCCCTCTGCTGCAAGTTGTTATCCCCTCTCATCTGCCTGCTTGGCTGCTCACGTAATTGCTCCTTAATTCATTTCAGCCACAATGAGCTATTAATTAATAAGGAATTAATAAGGACCTAGTATTGGCACCGCTGAAGAAATCTGCATTGTTCTAACTGAAAGGGGTTGGGGCTGGGGACAGAAAGTTACAGGGGACAAGAACTTTGGGGAGGGGGCACACAGGAGCAGTGGCTGGAGACGATGTGCGCACAGATTCTAATCAGAAGCAAAAAGGCACATGGCTTTGTGCATCTAAACAATTTACTCCTCTCTGCCTTAGCTTGCCAGAAATGAAGAAGAGTTCACCGAACACTACATAATACTGTTTACATAGGATAATTTGGAAAATGGATCGACCCTGAGCATGTATCTTAGGATGGAATAAAATGCTGCCTTCGCCACTCCTAAGTGACTTGTTCTTGTCACAGCCTATTACTAGAAGAAAGTCTTCTGACACATCCATTCTGAAAGTAATCCTGCATCCTCCTCTGAATATCTGACGTGGCTGAATTCATTGCCAGAGGAGCACAAGCCAGGAGTGATGCACACCATAAGCTCAATATCATAAAAATGATGTCCAGTGGGAATAAATTGTGAAACTAAATTAACAGCTGAGGCTTGTTTCAGTTAATCTAACAGTCCAAAATGTGCAACACTCCTAAAACATAAGCAGCATGGATTTTTTTTATTCCACATTAAAAGATCAGTTGGTGAGGAAGCCAACCTGAGCAGCTCCAAGTAGCATCTTCTGCTGAGATGCTACAGATGCAGCACAAATTGGTTTAGAGTCCTGCTACCTCTTTCATTGTCCGTGATACCTGGAGCATTTTGTGAACGCACCTCAGAGCAACTTGGCAGGGGCTTTGAGAAGCAAACAGAACGTTACTTGGAAAACATTCATGCCCTTTATAACACCTGCTGCTTGATCCCAAGACAAACTCCTAGCAGCATCCACCCCGAAGTCTCTGAGAGCTACCAGCACAGGGTGAGTGGGGACGGGAGGGTTTCTGAGGGGGCTTCAGGCGGTCCCGGTGTGCCAGGAGGAGAGCTGCCCTGCTCCAGTTCAGCAAGCTGGTGTTGGGCTGTGTGAGCTGGGGCTGCTGGGACTGCACAGTCACCGCTGCCACAGCCGAGTTCAACAGCGCGTGGCCTGGCGCAGTCCAAGTGCCAGGAAGGAAATGACGGTGTTTCATTCTTGCCTGAAGCTGTCATATTTCACGGGACTCCACTTTAAAGACCACATTTTACACGGTCCACCAGGCAAGGCATGGAAACAAGAACTTTAGGTGCATAGAAAGGTTAGTGAGCCTCGGGAGGAGGGGAGGGGGAGGCAACATTTGGCAGGGGCACCCTGTGCCTGCCCCCAAGGTACTGGAGCACAACTGGTATTTGTGTGGCTGCTGTGCTGCACAGCTGCTGTTCTAGCTTCTCAGGCTGGTGAACTTCCTTATTACCAGCTCCAATTCCACCATGCAACGTTGTCACTGCTGTCTTACGCAAACAGGAGGAAATGCTAGAGAAATTGGATGGACGCCACCCATTCAGCTGCTTTTGTGATGCCTGTACTGGGACCTCAGCTCCCATCATGAAGCGGAGGAACCCTGTGCACACAGCCAGATGCACCATTCGCCTCCTTGGCTCGCTGCTCCAGGGCTGCACGTGGCATCACACCCCAATGCTCTTCAGCTCAGGAGCTATGCTGTCTCCCACAGCTTTATGCGAGACTTAGTCCAGGAAAATCTAACATGGTAGGCACCACCCCAGAAACACGTATACATTCTACTTCCAACATGATCTTACTGACGTCCGGAGCTGGTTTAAAACAAGCTTGCTTTGTCTCTGCAAAGCTCATCAAGGAACAAGTCAATACATTTCCATTGCCACTTGGTGTCCCCAAACCTATCAGCAGCAGCGCCACTCCCAGGAGCAGGGCAGGACAGGTGCAGCTGGCAGCAGCAATGTGTCCAACACTTCTGTTTTGCCAGAGCACTGCTGACACCAGCTAGCCTCACACGTGTGCCAGGGTGCTGTGTGCTGTCCTGCCCTGCCGCAGCCCCCGGCCGTGCTGCCAGCTGTAAGAGCAGCACCACACAGTGCCTCTGCACAGCAAAGCCTGCTCCTAGGGCCCGCGGGCTGCAGCCCCTAATGCCCCTAATGCTAGGGCTCCTGCACTGCAGGCTCAAAAGGAAAGCTAAGTTTGAGCTCCTTTCTCGTTGCCCATGTATGCCATGGACCTAGTTAGAGCAGCTTTATTTCTTGTCTCTGGGAGCAGTCCTTAGCGGACTGATGCATCTTTAAACAGGGATGACCGCTAGTCACAACCCTTCCTATTCTAACGTTTCACAGGATCTGCACTTTTTCCCTGCACAGTTTCAAAACTTCCTAATGTCGGAGTCCTTGATGCCCAAACACAAAGGCGTGCAGGCAGACCAGTACTGTGATACTGAGCAAGCATTCGGGCTCCAAATTCCACGAGGAGTTTCACGTATCACACTTCCCTCAAGAATGTGAGCAGGCAAGTTCGCCAGACAGCTCTGGCATTTGGACATGGGTATGGCATGGTCGACAGCTGAACGGAGGCACTGAGACTGCCTTTGCTGATTACCAGACGTAGAACCAGAGCCCATGCTGCACAGCAGGACTTGATGTCGCCTCTATGACAATCACCCCCATCTGAGTTAGGATTCACCCCACATCCCCTCAGTGACTAATGATCAGTTCTGAAAAGTGCCAGTAAGTGTGGATCTGTTTCATGCCAGTGCATGCATGCCAGTCCCCTCTACCTCACCCCATGCTCTCCCAACCCAAAGAACCCCAAACAGGCCAGAACTACCTGGAGACAGGGAGGCACAGCCAGCCCCTTGTGCTCTCTCTCCTCTTTGCAGTTCCCTGAAAGATTACACTGCCTCACACTTTTGCATGAGACCAGCACCTGTAGGTGTAAGCACAAACACTAAGTAGCAACCATTAGGAAAAGAGAGTTGGGAGGGAGATTTCCCTTTATTTCCTCCTGTCAGTTTATTTTCTGTAGTTGGCAGCTTCGCTCCATTCTCAGCCTGCTTTTGCTTTGGTTCTAGCACTTCTCTCTCTCCCACTCTCCTCCTATACACAGTGACAGCAAAACCAGAAACGGTCTAAAGAAACAATAATTTGTGGCTGTAAATTATCAGGAAGCCCACAGGTAGCACTCTTTTGAAATTGGCTAGATTGCAGGTAGAACGTGTCTTTTTAATACAGCAACCTACAAAACAAAATCACAGCTGCCATAAGAGCCTATGGATTGCTTTCTATAAGGCCATATTAATATTTTATATCACTGTCATCTCTCAGCCTTCTTAGCTGACTTGTTATCCTGCACAGTCTGGAAGAAGCAGTTTGGCAATAAGAAACATCAGTGGGGGGAATGGGGAATAGTACTTCAGTACGAGGTGTTGTGCTCGATGCAAATGAGTCTCTTGACCTTGAGCTTCCCCAAGTGCACGGTGTCACCGAGCGGATTCATTACAGCACAACGCTGCGCAGACAGGAGGGCAGGGAGGTGGCTGAACAGAAATAACCCAGCCCGTATATTCTTGATGTGGAGTAGCCTATCTTGTAATTACTAAGTATGTGGCATTTTTAAGGCAGTCCTGGCTCCAAAATATGTTATTCTGAGATGACACAATATGACTCAACACAGCAGCGTGAGACAGAGGTGACATGAGCAGGTAAGTTGTCAAAATAGGTGACAGATGGAGTTGTGCTAAAAAACATTCAAGGTATTTGCTTCTTAGTTTTTCTCCAACACGCATCTCCCACACAGTTTTAAAAATTTACCTTGAAGTGCCTCTACATAATCTAATGTGATGAAAGAGAGAGAACAAGAGTGAAAGAACGAATTGCAGAGTTGTTACAGATAATATGCGACACACAGCAGATACCAGTACACAGCAAATAGCCCTGTTTGCTGACAACCCACACTGCTTTTGAATAGTTTGGCACAAATTGCCTATACATGCGTGAGGCGTATTTTCTCCCTTTCTTACAGCTCTAGTGATTTGTAAGGTAAACTCCTCCGTGATCGAGCTAAATGAAATAAATAAATCAGCCTATTACAACGGCATGAGATTTGGCATAGAGCAGCGCTGCCTGTTTTTTGTAGGACACATTGTCCTTCCACCCTTTAAAAGCAAGTGACTTTACCTCCTGATTTTGAGATATGTATTACGTGAACTCATTGTACTATACTATTCCCCTTCTTACACATGCATCAAAGTTATTTTGATGCTTTCTACATTTATTCACATCTGGAAATAAATACTGGAAATAAAAGAAGGGATATAACATCACCCAGTACTGCTTGTCTCTGTGACAGACTATTATTTGTTCTGTACGAGCACCTGATACCATAATGAACTCCATCCAGACAGAATTTCACCTGCCATCATGAAGAGGCTCTCTTGGACCACCCAGCAGGATCAAGGCCCAAAACAGTCCAAAACACTCAACTTTGAGAACCTTAGAGGGTTTATCAAAAGCACTGTTTAACTGTTCCATTTGACTTAATTTTTCACTATAAAAGAGATGCCCAGCCAAGGATCTATAGTACTGTGTGTTTCAGTGCAGATTGCTATCTCCTCATGACTTGTCTATTTGCAAAGCTGAAAGTAGTGAGTAGGGAAACTGGTGCTTCCCTTTAAACAATCTGCTGGTTCTCACAATGTCCTGTATTTTGGGAATCTCCATTACAGACCAGAGCATCAGTATGCACTTAGAAGCAGCCTTGCTTAGCAGCTGCATCTATGAGTATTCAGCTATTTGCAGCTCTTTTTCTATAAACAAGAAGTAACAACATGGATAACATCCTAATGTAGAGGCACTGCAAAATGGAAAGCCTGTTTACATTCAGAAACAGAAAAGTAAACCTGTAACTTAGCGTGTAAAATAATCACTCAGGAAACAACTGTTACCTCTAATGAACAGTACACCCTCAACAATGATGGAAACAAGGAGAAAAGACAGCCATTTTAGCAAAGCCTGTGTGCTCTTCCAAGGTGGATCGGATCTTTCCCCTCCTCCTCATGCTACCATGTCCAGTGCAAAAGCTGCACAGTCATGCTAAAGCAGAATAACCCACGGAGGGCCTGCCAGCTCAGGCCCAGCTCTCTGCTGACCATGCTCTCTGCACAGCCCTGAGTGCATGTGGCCAGGCTGGGCAGTGCAGCCAGTGCCGCCCCTGCAAGCCCCAGCACGGCATTCCCCAGCCAACAGGCAGCCAAAAGAGGCACACGCTGTACGGTGTGATGGGTCCTGTTGTAACCACCCCCAAGGGAAACAGCAGCTTTACCTGGGATTTTGTTACCTATCCCCAAAGCCAATCATTGCAGCTTGTGAACTGTTGCAGTTACAAACAGAATGCAATATAATTTCTGATATTTTTGCATTATAGAAATTAGCAAAGTGCTGCAGAGGCTCATGAGTGTACAATAGGGAAAATGAAGCAACCTTAAGGCAGCTACTGGCCGAGGGGTTGATCTGATCCCATTCCTACACGCTGCTATTAAAGAGAGTACGGCTGACGAAAGCCCAGGAAGCAGGAAGGAAAAGGCAGTTTGTGCAACATCTGCCAGGCTCCCATATGGCATGTTCCAAACTCACTATTGCCTGATGACAGCACACAGATTAGGGCATCAGTGTGGGTTGAACTGGAACTGATCTTTCACTGACTTTTGAATAACTTCATGGCATGGATTAAGAGGGGCGTGAAATTCATCTTCACATCGCTGCTGATCCCTTGCCCATAAAAGTTATTCCAAACCCAAGAGCATTAACAAAAGGTATTTTGAAAACATACATCAGGAATTGAAACTATTTAGAGCTTTTATTTATGCAGTCCACATTCAGCATAGTGCTAGAAGCATAATTCAGCTCTTTGGTGACCCTGGGTCCTTACTGTACATACTATAAACATTTCAAGCCTTGGACATTTCAAGACTCCTAGTAACATTTTTAACCCTTGTAGCTGAACAAACCCTCGGCTCTCAGCTCAGTGCTGGGGAGAACTCACCACCCACCTGCAGCTAAGGGAAACGAAGAGCAGAAAGGCCACTAGGAAGCCACGTCTGCCAGCTCCCACACCATGTCTGCCAGACAGTCTGAGGCACTGACCCCAGTCGCTGATAAGGTAACAGCTGTTTATCTCCTGTTACAGTTACACCTTAGCACAAGTGAGCAGCCCGCAACATGGACCAGGGGTGTGCAAAGCTGCTCTGTCATCATGCCCATTTCCTCCCATCTCTCATTTAACTTTCCCTTGCCTGCAAGATTGATACCTGGTGTTTGTGGAGGTCCCAGGGACGGGAGTAGCGTGGAGTTATGTCAGCCAGGGACAGGCAGGCTTGCTTGGCATCATTTGGTACCCAATGAAACTGTCTAAGCTGGAAAGTTTCATTTGAACTCAAGTACAACTGAGCCTGTCTTCCCTTAAATAGGGGCTGATCGAGAGAGTAAATGGAGGAAAAAGAGGGGAAAAAAGGAACAAGTGAAAAAATCACCTTAGTCTGCAGACCTGCTAGTCCTGTTTTTTGTTTTTTTTTTTTTTTTTTTTAAGACTCTCCTGTCAAGACTTGCTGACAGATGAGCTCTGTTGAATCTTACAGTGGTGATTTAAGATGTTACTGCACCCTCTCTCACCTACCCTGCTGCTAGAAGTTACAGCCCACACAACAGAACTGGCAGAAAAGAATATCTGCCTGCATCTCGGCCATTCCAGTTTAAATTTGGGCATATTAGCTTCAAAATTTTGATGCGAGGCATGGAACGACGGGACTGGAAGGACGGTGGAGGTCACCCAGCTCGTGCTCCTGCCTGGAGGCTGGATCGGCTGCTCCATGTCACACTGACAGTGCTTGTCTGACATCTTCTCAAACATCCCCATGCTGGTACCACCGCCTACGAGATCCAAGGGGCTAATGACAATACTGGAAAGCACAGGGCCTGCAGCAGACATCCACAAAACCCTACCAAAGTTTTAGCTCCTGTTCTTTTTGCTAGCAACTATCTATGGTTTGTTTGCCGATTTCCTAGACTCCATATGCAAAGGGTATGCAGGAGGCTGTTAAAAGTCTTACTGAAATATTTGTTACCTGGTCCTTCTCCTCCACCCACAGGTTTGTCCTAGATGGCCGTCAGACTGCGTTGGCACAAACTGTTCTTAACACATCCAGGCTGCCTGTAAGCCATTTCTGAAACTTGATTTGGTACCTACAGTTATTAATGTGAAAAATAAATTTGCATCAACTTCAGTACAATTTCCTATGTTGCCATTCTCCCACCTCATCTTTTCCTTTGTAGACAGACCCCATCTTCGCCATGCTCTGTCCTGTGACACCGCCTTCATGCCCAGAAGCCCTGTGACTGCTTTACTTTCCTTGAGAAACCACAGGAAAATTCAGCAGGTCACTGATCTCCCAGCTGCACTGCATTTTGTGCACTGGTCTTTCGTGAGAATTCTTGATCCAAAGGCCACTCTCCCCTCCTGGCATACTCTTCCTAGGATATGAAGTGAAGAATTTCTGATTTAGCTGAACTGGTTTATTCCTATCTCTCTTCACTTTTCTTTGTACAGGAACACTTTGCAGTTATGTTTTTCATACTGTTTCTTGAAGCATCTGATGGATCTGTTTAACAACACTTCTCCCTAGAGAACACTTGGTGAACATGCTGATGTTTACATTCCTAAAATCCTTCCTAAAACTTTGAGGCCAGAATGAGAGAAGGACAGCTCCTGCCTACCAGACACAGCCCATTTAGTTGGTCTTTTCTATCTCCTACATGAAAAAAGCTTCCATGTCCTTCAATACTTGCCTAGACCATCAGTACCCTTTATTTTTCAATGCAAGTCTAAGTCTCTTACTCCTCTGCTTATACCAGACCCTGTGCTCTAAGAGGAGCCAGATGAGTGCTCACAGAGGGCATTACATCCTGGATCTTCCTGGTTGCCATTGCACACTCCTGTAGTGACAGCATCCACATTCTTTTTCCCTCTTAACTGCAACCCCGGAATCCTAACAAAAGGTCTGTCCTTCACTCCAGCCTGGCCCTCAGAGCAGACCCAAGACCGTGAGCTACGTGCCAGCACGAGCTGCACCTTGCGAGCGCTGCTCGAGGGGCTGTGAGCCACTGGGGAGTTGGTGCCTCGGAGAAACGCACACGATCTTATGCGCAGCTCTGTTCCTGCTCCCTTCAGTCACACTGAGCACTTCCCCAGCCTCCTTTAACAATGTTACAGGAAATGTCTCTCCCTGGGATGGCTTTTCCACCTGCCATTCCAATGTGGCTGGCCCCGGTTGTTTCCCAGGCTCTGGGAGCTCATTCCCAGGTATCTTGTGCTGCTTCGTTGTGGGCAGTTATTTAATGCCAAGGAGAATTCATCTTCCCTTGGAGATAACAAAAACGATCTCTATAAGTATTGGTATGCAAAACAAAACTTCTACAACACCATTAGCAAAGCAGAATATTTATGTTCCCATTATTCCAAGTTGAATAATTTAATGTTCACCTTTTTTAAATTTACCACTTTTAAATTAAAAACTCATTACAATGTTTCAGTAACAGTTAATATTAGCATAGCAATAAGACATACCAAGTGGGCATTACTAGGAGATAATTGACCCGATCTGTAAATTGGTGCCCTTGGCTTTACCTCTGGATGTCAATCAATTAAAGCAGTCAATCATCTCCAAGTAGTGCCTGCCTCAGCAGGTCTTACTGCTTAATCATAGAACTGTTGAGCTAATACCATTCATATTTCTGGACAAACAATCCCACTAGGAATTCCCATTCATTATCACATCAAAATTAACAAGACCTTGAAATGCATATTGTATTATTCATAACACAATACTCTGCCAAACGGAAAATACCAAAATATATCTCTTCTTCTGTCCCTTTTAAAACGTTCTGTTGTTAATTAGCATTTCCTTAGGATGATCAAGTAATTGAGATACAGGTTTTAGATCAGGTTCACAGAGAGTATGTGGTCAAGTTAATGAGTCGTGAAGAGACTAAAATGTCACTGTACAGAAATCAGACTTCTGCTCAGCTGACAGTAATTGCTGTGGTACCAATGAAGTCAATAGCTCTGTGCCAGTTTACTCCAGATGAGGATCAGGCCTTATGTTTACAAGAGTGTGGAATTTACTGAATGACTTTTAATCTTCTATATAATGAAATCTGGTACATGCAACTTTTTTAAACTGTTTGGATTCTGCCTAAGAACTTTACTTGCATGAATTACTCTGCTAAAGGTAATGACTTGGCAAAATACCACATGAGTAGAGCTTTCAAATTAAGTGGACCTGTCTGTACCAGTTAAAGCTAAAGATTCAGACCCTTTCTGAGTTGAAAGCTGACTATACGTACTAGAAAAATTGTTGCCTTCAGGCCAGTGGTGCAAGCAAATGGAGCGTGGGGCTCAGCCCCGCACATCTATCACATTACATATCATGTGCGTTACTTGCTGGAAGAGGCTCATAAGCATCCCGTAAGCACATACATACATGCTATCAGGATCAGTGCTTTAGCTTGCTTTCTGGATTCAAGGAAGTAAATCTGTCATTTTGAACATTAAAAATGGTGTAAATCAAATAGGTTTGATCATTGTTAAGTGCAGAAAAGCTACAGGTTTGAAAGGAAGCATCTTGCTATTTCCTCCACAATGATGCAGGAGACACAACATTATTAATGATAACTGTCTCTGGATTGTGCATTCAGCCAAGATAAGAGTCAACACGTTTGGTAACATCAAAGAAAACCTGATATCTTCAGTATAAGAAGATTAGTATTTACAGCGATCTGTGGGGCTGGCTGTTCCAAGAAGCCTAACAGACACAGCCAGGAGGGACAATTAGAAGTGAATTGGCACTGGAACTCTCTCCTCTACCTGAAACGCACAAACACGCATTTTGCTTAAAGATTTTGTTTAAAACTTTCTGCTGCAGTTAGCAAGGTGATGTGGTCTAAATGCGACTAGCCAGATGCGGAAGCTGTTACAACACGCTGGAGAACACAGGCAGGTGCTCCCATCGGCACACACAAGTGTCAGGCACCTCACACGGAGGACTCAAGGACAACATCACCAGCAGGTTCTGATGTGTCCACTCACCCTGTTGGACACGCTGCCGCAGAGCTACTGAGCGAAAGTTCAGGACCTAGCGAATACTACATGTAACATATGTTGAGGCCATAAACCATCTTGTTAGCACAAGATACATAATTCCAGAATAAAGCGCTATGTTAATCTACTTTCTTTGTTTTCCAGAGACACTGTAGAACAGAAGCATCCATTTCCTCGCATTCATATTTACTTCTGCATTGACCTCCGCTCCAAGGATACAGACTAGCCACAAAATTACCTTTATGTGCAAGTGCTCGGAGACTGGCAGGCGGCTAAACACCACACATTTAACATTTTTTCCCTCCTTTTAAGTGGCAGTAGCCATGCTGAACACATGAAAATAATTAGGAGAATATCTAAGAAAACAGGGAAGAGTGGACACTTTCTACTCCTGACTCTTGTCTCAAATGTGTTTGGCACAGTCCATTGTGACTGAAGTCAAATAGGTAATCTTTACTGGTTGTTAAAGCAGAAACTAACCCATCTGAGTTAGAAAAAAGAATCATATTTCATCTAATGTGCTGCTCACATTTTTCCTGTTTGCACTGTTACTTTCATTGCAAACCCCACTGAAATCAATAGGAGGTATTGACGGTATTGAGTGCTGGCAATTGTCTTTCAATAGAGCATCTTTACAGCATGAAATGGATCTTCATGGTGCCTCTCTGCAATTCCTGTCACTAGATTAAGTTAGAGATGATAAAAAGTTTGAGTGACATGGTCAAGGTACACACCAGAGGTAATCCAATGCACTTGCTGGAAGCAATTCCCTTTTAGGGAATTCAGGTTACAAAGACAATCTGTAAATAAGTAAGCATAAGCACTTTTCTTCTGCTGGTCGTGTCCCTACAAATACAGAAGTCAAACTGTGACCATTTACTCCCTTAAAAATCCCTATCTTTTTGGTCAGTACAGTCAAAATTTTTGTTTTAAATTTTTCATAATAAAGAACAGTTCTAAAGAGGTGGTGAAGTCTCACGAAATTACCGCAGTATGGGCCCATACAGGATTGTAGCATCCTACTGCAATTCTCTATTATGGAAGGAATGACATGTATAGCTACTTTTCGAGTAATCTGAATATCTAAAAAGGAGGTGAGCAGTTTGCAAAAAGATTGTAATTCAAAAACCTTAATGTTAGATAAATAGGATGTTTCATTCTTTCATCGTTGAGTGAGCATGGTGAACAGCAACAGAGTTCATTTATACTCCAGCATGACACAAACTTCACGGAGTTTCGAACTTTTACATCACTTCTCCTAGATTATGTAAACCACCAGGCCACAGTTACAAAACTCAGGGCTCTTTCCAGAATGATCCCAGTTACACGGTTATTATATTTGTGTTTCGTTCTGCCTGAAACACATTAAGTATTTGTCACTGCAAAAGTGCGCACACACATGAAAACAGTTGTTCCTGTTATTAACAGGAAAAAAACCTAACAACTTACAATGGCATAATTCCTTGCCTGTAACTAAATATAAGGTGCAATATATTAAAGTGCATTCTGAGGAGTTTCTTTTGAAATCCTGGTATGGAAATGATATATATTAGGGTTTGAATCTGAAACTCATGCATCAAGATGTGTCTTCATCATACTGCAGAGTGAAAAGCTTCTGGGAAATGCAACATGATCTGCATCACTGCACACCATAACGTATCGGTCTAGGTGTCAGCGGGGTGATGGGTCAAACCTTTGCCACGGTTCAGATGTCTGGGTGTATCCCCACAAAATTAACACGAACATTTGGGCCGTATCTGAACAAATCAGCATTACTTCATTTGCAAAACTCAGCAGCATTTCTCACATGAGGTTTCAGTCATTCTGCCTTTGTTATGGATACAGCTAGAACAGCCCTTCGGTATTTGAGTGGAAATCTGAGTAGAGTGTTCAGAAATGTATAGCATTTAATACGAATCAAAGTGCTCTGATAAAAAATTTGGCCCTTTGCTGCTTCTTAGGTTTCCATCTATTAAATGACCAGGTTTCTCCAGCTGCTAGCACTAGTTATGTTCATTAAATACAACAGAGCATTTCTGGGGAAATCTCGAGCCACATCTCAACAGGTGTTAAACCTCTTTGTTGGGCAGTTTAGGAGCTCATCATGTTTGGCCGTTAGTTATCAAAGATGAACCCAACATCAAAACACAGGATTAAAACCTGCTTCTATTAATGAGTGAAAATGAATCCAGCTCTGAACTTCACTGCCTGGACCTTTCTCCATGGCAGGGTCAAACCAGAACTCAATTCAAGCATCCTCAAATTTCAGGAGTGCTTGGATTCAATTGTGATTTTGGATCTAAACTTCATGGCTTTGATCCACTTGTTATGAAGTCTGATCTCATCCTGGATAAGAAGCAACATTACTCAATAAGGAGAGTTAATACTAGAACTGTGACATCGGGAAAACCTGCTTGACAAGCAGGCTTGTTTAAACAACAGAAATAGGTTGCCAAGATCATGAGCCAGGAAACAGTTTAACAAAAATCAATGAAGAAATTACAAGTGACTAATAAATTCACACAGTGAGAATAAGCAGCTGAAACTGGAGACGAACCAGAGATAACGAGTGTAAACAAGCTGCACAGAGGGCTACATCTTGCAGTTGCTGCACTGATAAAACCACAGCCACATCGACTCTCTTGAACTGATTGGGTTTAACCTGGGTAAAAACCATGGGATTTGGCCTTTAATAAAACCTGCTGTAGGCTTCCTTTGATGGCTAAATTGCTAGTCTACAGTTTTGACTCTCATCCGTTTATCAGTTGCGCACCTAAACAGAAGTATCTGACAGAAGATCCCTCCTTTTAATACCATAATTGCACCGCGTGAAGTCAGAGCCTGAACACAGTAAGTCACAGAGAAACTTTCCTGGAGGAAACAGAGATGTTCTGATCCCGAGCAGACAGTGATTTACTAGAAAGATGTTGCACAAGCCAAGAAAAAGTTATAAGGTTAGCTTTTCTTTTGGGGGATTCGAGGTTTTCAGCCAGCCCTGGAGCTCACAGAGCTCATGGAAATGGGAAGCGAGAAACAGCCATGGCATGAGGTGCAAGATCTTTTCTGTTCTGCCCTGCAGGCAGGCCAGCATGTGAGAGTAGTGGCCAAAGCATGCCCCTGTCCTACAGCTGTCAGACACGGCAAGTCTGAGTTAAGCTGCTGTTCCTGCCCCTTACTCCTCCAGGCCTTAATAGATGCTGTGTGACATTTGCCTCAACTGGAACAGCAGAACAGACAACCACAGCTTCGATTATTGAAAACACAGCATGCCAGAGTGCCACGCAGAGCCCCTTAAACATGACATTACTTTTGATACTGTTCGTGCCCCCTCCCCCAAGGCTGGCAGAGGCTGAACCCCCTGCAGCCCCCGCTGCCCTGAGCCCTGCTTGCAGCCAGCCCTCCGTGACCACTTCTGCGATCCAGTTCTGCCGCCGTGGCCTCCTCCCTTGGCACAGCAAACTTTTCCACATGTATGCGAGCAAAGCATCACAGCATGCACGAGCCTGTGCTGCGGTTATGCTGCTGTCTCACCCCGTACGGATGCTGAAGCTGAGCTGATATTTCTGCTAAGCTATCAGGTCAGCTCATGTCAGGCCCAACAACAAGAGTGCAGGAACGGCCATGGACCGGTTACTCAGCAAGTCACACCACTGCAATTAATACAGAACAAATCAGTGAACGAAATGACTGCCTACACCTAAAGGCAGAGCAAGCTGAAGAAAATGGCAATCTGATTGCGGCATGCTTGAACGAAAGAAAAATCTAAGTTACATTTAAGTATGTTATGCTTAAATTTCCCAGGCTCTGGAAACTCGAACAAGCCCCGTGCCAGCTGTTTCCTGGAAACTCTTGACAGCTCTGGATGTACCCACAGCATGCTCTTTTTATCTGGGCGCTTCCATCTCATATACACAACACCATCCCTGGAAGCTTTCCCCAATTGATTTAGTAACAGTTGAAACTTGCCACCAGTCACCAGACAAGTCAGTCTGGATCCCATGGCAGTGCACAAAGTTCGTCTCAGCGCCTCCCCCAGCCTGCAGTGCCTTCTCCGGGTCCCCACACGGGGCTCACGCCACATCACTCCAGGCCCACAGACACCACAGCCACAGCCCACGGCTGGCTGCTCCCTGCCTTTTCTGTAAAAAGTGTTACCCAGTGCTTCCACTGCTCGCCACTGCACCAGCTCTAATAAAAATATAGTTTTCCTTTTTTTTTTTTTTTTTTTTTTTTTTTGTTTCCACCAAAGGTTCATTTTCCAACAGGAGGAGAGAAAGAATCTTGACTTGGGATGTTAGAGTCAATCAACAGCAAGCATATATCCAGCTATAAATTTGACTCTGGCATGTGTTGAAAGGTTAGATTTGTAAAAATGCAAGCAATTTGACACCTCCAGATCACAGCAAACACGAGGCCACAAAATCAAGCCTCCAGAATGTCGGTTAATTCCAGGCTCCCCAAAGTGTCTCTTGGAAACCGTTTCCACAGGGAGCAAAATAACGACTGTAATTGGAAACACTGGAGAAGCAATGGGGAAGGGAGAGGATAAAGAGAGGCGGAAAACACACACCAACATGCACACATCTACATACAGGGTAATTAGCCTCAGTCTATTGTATAACAGAGTCAACAAATGAGTCAGCTCCTTAGGTGGTGTAATTAGACTTCAGTGGACCAACACCAATTTATAGCAGCTGATAATTGTGATATATAATTATATGGGCTGATTCTGATCTGTGTAAACTGCAACGAGGGCAACAAGGTCAATCCAGTGAGAAAATTGTGCAAGTCAGATACAAATCAGATGCCCAATAAAATAATAAAGTATCTTGTGTTCACCCAGCTCTTCTTATCCTTGACAATTTTTTTTAATGCACTTTACCTAGACAGGAATGGCTTGGGGCTCCATCAAAATGTGGTCACTTCTACGCTGCTACTCAGCAGCTCCTTAACAGTTGCAGAAACTGTTCACACTGCCTGGGAATGGCAGGGAAGGAAATTGCTACACCCTTTGCAAATGCCAGGGTAATACTGGCTGGGAGGAAACAACTGTCAGTGCCTGAATGGGGATGGGGTACCAGATCTGATCGCTACATTCCTTCAGCAAGCATCAGCTAACAATGCGCTGCAGCTCGCTGCCTTTTGCCGACTGGAAGTGTCATCCCCTTATAAAAACCTGAGGGATAGGCAGTGCTTCCTGCAGTTCTCTGAAGATCTCAGGTACGAAAGGAGTGCAGAGGCATACCTCTGCCTCCAATAATTACATCTTTCAGTCTAGTCTGTGAATCTCACCTATTAGTCAAAAAGAAACAAAAAACAACAAACAAAAAAACAGTGAGCTCTAGGATAAGCTGTTGGGTTTGGTGTGCTGCTGGCTGTGAAAGCAAGCGAGGCTTCCTCCAAGAGCAGATAACAAGCACATCAGGACTTGCTTCTGATGACAAACTCACTCTCCTGGAGCTGACCTCATTAAAGGCTGTATCCTGCTCCCCCTAAAACTGCAGGCAGACATTTCTATGCTTTGCTATGGGACACCTATGTACTGGTCAGCTCTGAGAGTCCCAGACTGCTTGGGTCTTTCTGCCTGCCCCTGTTGAGGTGCTAGGCTGTTGCCCAATACTCTCAGGGCTTTCAAACCAAACCCTCTGCATCCTTTAAGCTTTCACCCGCTGTCTGACAGCAGTGAACCACACCTCGCCCTGAGCCTGCGCTGCCCCACTGCTCAGCACACAGCCCGGCACTTCATGGCACACAGCTGCTCCTCCTGCCGCTTGGGCCCCACGCTGGGTTACAGCCCATGCTCTCCTTCCACACCCTCCTTCCTCCGGGGTGCTCAGACAGGTGGGAAGAGGCAGCAGGGTGGTTTCTAATGCTCTGTGAGAAAACAAAAACAAACAGAAGCAAAGTTGAGCTGTTCCTTCTCCCCTTGGCTCTCCCGTCCCCAGCCAAGTGTGAGGAAGGAACTGGAAGAAACTGCAGCTCGATTCTCCTGACGGATCAGTTTGTCTGGAGGCAGCAGAAGCAACTAAAAAGCAATGTAAATGATCTTTGACCAACGACTTTTGTCTAGTTGTGGTTTCTGGTACAGTACCTGTGGTTTCTTGTTCGGTACGGTAATGAGCGTGTGTACAGCAATGTGTTCAATGTGCACAGCACTGAGAGATTAGAGAGTGAAAGATGGCATGGGACACGTCGATATGGATCTGCAGTGATCAAAGGAGGCTGTCTCTTCTGGACACAAGTCTGGGCTGGGTTACAGCAAAGGAAAAATGTGAAGTGCTTCTTAATGCGTTTTCTCTCTATTCTCTGCTTTAGGATCACTGCAAATGGAAGAACATCTTCTCCCCTAATAATCTATTTCCTGCATGCAGCTCCCCCAACAAACATATTGAAGTTTTGTTTGAAGTACATCGTTTGTTAGGAAAACAGACTTGCCATTGTTTAAAACAATAATAATCATGAGTGCTGCTTAAAAGCTGAAGTAAGACTCTGTGCATTTCTTTGCTCTGACTAGTTATCAGCCATCAATCTTGTACTTAGGTAATTATTAGGGGGTTTCTTTTTTAAAGGGATGATTTACTTACCCTATATCCTTGCCAGATTTGAAAAAAAAAAAAAAAAAA
>VXAV01002630.1:0-12462 GCA_013399715.1 Alectura lathami | reverse complement strand
TGGATGGGGCTCTGAGCAACCTGGTCTGGTGGGAGGTGACCATGGGAGGANCTGCAGAAGACAATTGCAAAAACATTTGGTGCTGGTGTCCTCTGCTCAGGCTTATAACATACAGGGCAATGTCAGAGCAATGGGATTGCTATTACTTAATACTTGCAGATTTAGGTCCCTCTTAAGAGCAGCCAGCCCAGCCGGGAAGTTGTTTTCTTGGCAGAGGTAGTTACAGAAAGCCTGTGTGTGTGAAGAGCAGAGTTCCTGAGAGTCCATCAGTACCCTGTATCTTCCTGCAGCCTCGTGCCACCAGGTCGGGCTGCCTGCATGCCCCAGCCCAGTGCAGGAATGCTGTGAACCCCCTGACCCAGGGCTGGCCAGGTGCAGATGCTCTGGGTTTGAAGCCTTTGAGAGTTTTGCTCTGCCTGAGCACATCCTTGGGAAAATGGGCTTTCCAGTGGACCACCATCAGTGCTAATATTTTCTGCCTCATTTCGGTTGGTTCCAGCTTCCAGTGATGAGCTCTCACTCTACTCTTCCCTGCCAAATTAAGGAAAGACAGTGTTTTCTCCCCATGAAGAAGATAATATGCTGCAATCAAATCATCTCTCAGTCTTTTGGCATAAGAAGCAGCTTGAAGTTCTTAGGTCTCTCATAAGTCACAAAATATCTTTTCCCAGTCTCGAAGCATTTCAGTGCCTCTTTTCTGAACCCTCTCCAGCTTTGCTAATCGCCTCTTCAAAATGATGTGCTCAGCCTGTCTGCGGTGCTCTGGAGGTTGCTTCATGGCTTCATCTGGGGAAAAAACAACCTCCTTACTTGATCCCACTGCTCTCATGCACATGTATCTGAAAACTGCGTTAGTCCTTCGGCCACAGCACAGCTCTGTGGCCGCAGAGCAATCTGGTGGGTCGCAAGTGAGCACCGTGGCCGATGCCCATGGGGCACCACGTTGCTGGGCACGTTTGGCCACACTGCAGCTGCTCAGAGCGACGAGGATCGCTGGTTTTGGTGTCTCTTTCACACTTAATTTCTCTCTGACCCTACCCCTCCTTGGGTCACCAGTAAATCTTAGCAGCGAGGATGTTACGTTTAAAATTCCAGAGCATGAAGAAATCTACCCCAGATCCACTGCTTTGGAGCCCTATGAAAACACCTCTGCTCAGGAGCAATACGTGTTGAGGACAGCATTTTACCTTACAGCACGTGGCCCGTTGCTCTCTCTGGGCCCTGTACGGGCTTATTTTATGTCTGAACGTGATGTGATGCAAAGCCTGGCACTGTCAGAAGATCTCTGATATTTGTACCAAACTTACGATCTACTCAGATAGCTGTGTGCTTGGCCTCACTGCTAGCTGTGTAAGCTTGTACTTCCACATCACTTGGCTCCTGCGTTGGTTTTTATGTTGTTGTGTCCAGGGCTGGCAGGTACAGGTTGATGTGCTGTCGATAACTGAGCCATCTTGCCTTCATCTTAGGTGCAGAGCCAGCTTTTGCTGATGGCTTTTCTGCGTAACAGAATTGTACTGCTTTGGTTTTGGTTGCCCCGCCTGCCCGCCAAGGGAGGGATGGTTTTCCCCAGGACCCATGGATTTTGCTGCCTTTATTGGTGTCTTGATTGATTTACAACTGATCCCACCCCTCTGTACTCTCACTCCTGGCTGCTGCCTTCGCTTCGTCTCTGGAGCAGGCGCTCAGCCGCGTTGCTGTCTGGTGAGATGGATGGGCCTGTTTGGACATCCAATAATATTACCATAAAGAACTTCCAGTTTTCAACCACATTTTCTCCGCCTTCATTCATCTTTCTCACTTGTAAAAGCCATGGATGATTTTGGGAGTATGGGGGGGAAGCATGTGTGAGGAAGACGGGAATGACTGCGGTCAAGGCTAATTCACCCTGTTTAGGGGCTATTAATTGCGCATTTCATTCCCTAATGAGAACGAAGGGATGAATAATAAAATATCTGGCGATACAACGTGATTGACCCATTCTGAAATAGCAGCTGCATGGCCATGCAAGAGGTTGTGCAGTAATTATTGCAGAAGATTGTTCTCTTCCTTCATCTGCTCCTCTCATCTTCAGCCTCCCAGGCTTACCCGCTGAGCACCGTCTCCTTCGCTCGCAGCCCTTGCATTTGTCTTCGAGCTTCAGAACCAGAATCTGAAAGCATTGCAGGAGCTGGTTTTCTATCATGTTAATTTGCACTTTGTTCTGACTTACTGTGATGTTCCAAGCAATGGGATTTCCTTCTTTTTCATTATTGCATGGTCTAAGAACTCTCAACCAGAAGTTCAGCCTGTTTTTCACTTGATTTTGTCTCTTACTTCCGCTTATAGCTCTTTCAAAAACTGTGAGCTGTTCCCAATGTTTACATGATTCTTAATAATATCACAGGCTCTTTAAAATCTCTGGTTCTGTGTAGTCTGAGCTATTGTTACAGATTTGGTTCTTCTGACTTGTGTGCAGACTGAACTAGCAACCGTTTTATTTCTGCGTCACGTTTGGGTTTATGAACAACCAGTCTTGCGAGCTGTGGGATGGCACATTTGGAAACGGAGCTACGGTGTTACCTGGTGCTTGTCTGCTGTCCTCAGAAGCCCTCTGTCTTTTGTCACCAAAGCACTTTTTGTGGTAAATTGATTTTTCTGGTGTTGTCTCACAGCCTATTTTGTTTAGATTTTTTTCTCCCACAAACTTCCAGTTTCCTCATTCCAAGGTGAAAACACGGTATTTCCTTCATCTGCTCCTAAATGCTGGACCCTTCCTTTCCCTCCCATCTTCCCTGGCCCACCACGCTTTCTCTGCCGTCTTTGATACCTGCACCTGCCCATAACGGAGTCTCCCCAGATGTCATTACCACAGTGCATATCGTCCTCTTTGCCCATCGCTGTGCACGTTAAACGCAGCCACGTGACAACCGTAGGATGAGAGTTGGGTTGCTTGAAAAGTTAGAAGAGAGGATGCAGCAGTAGATGAACCCGTGGAGGAATGCACAAGGGCAGAGAGAGCTCCAAATTAAAAATGTCGGGACATTGGGCATGTCCTTCGCATGAGTGGACTCCTCTTGGCACAGCTTTCCGTGCTGGGACTGCTGCATTGTGCTCCTGGACCTGCTAGGAGCCAGGTGAAGTTCTGTGCTCCTGTTCAGTGATTCAGGCTGTTTTCGACTGCTGCTGTTGTTTGTGATGCTTAGGGTTATTTTCATTCCTGGCAAACACTTTTATTACTTTTGTCTGGTTAAATTTTAATTATTTACCATATATAACAGACGTCCATAGCTACCCATACTTATTTTAAGCAAATTGCGTTAAGCAAAAATATCTTTAATGAGTTCTAGACATTAAAAGTGAGTGCTTGAAAATGAGAATTCATGTTTTCTCCTCTTCTCCCCCCATTCAGGGAGTGCTTGAAGAGGAGCCCACGGAGCCCAAAGGCAGAGGGCTCGGACTCGGTGACATCTCAGTCCTCACCCAGTGAAGAGGCTGGAATGATGACTGAGGTGAAGGTGAAGACAGAGGTACCAGATGACTACATCGAAGAGGTGATCTGGCAGGATGACACCAAAGATTCCAAGAAGAACATTAAAGACGGGCCGGGGGACGTGCCGGCGGAGATCTGCGTGGTGATCGGCGGGGTCCGCAACCAGCAGACGCTCGGTAAGCTGCGGGTCACTATGTCCCACCGCTCGGTGCCCCGAGTCCGTGGCGTGGTGACAGCTCTGGAGAGCTGCTCCTGGAGGCTCGGCTCTGCTGTTGGGGCTGGGGCTGCATTGCACAGCGGTTCCTGGCTCAGGATGGTTGACTTTGTTTACCTGTTGCTCTCTGTTTGCATCTGGTCACTTCTGAAGACTCAGCCAAGATAAGGGTTGTGTTAAGAACAGGATTGTCACCTCGTTTGCCATTTTAAATCACTTGTCCATCAGCCGTGCAAAATTCACAGTGAAGCCAGGGCTGGTGCTGGGTGTGTTGGGCTTAGATGAGGAGGAAATGAGGAGGAAGGCTTGAGAAGAAGTTGGAATGTTTTGAGGAAAGTTGCTTTGAGGCAAGTGGATGCTTCCTGTAAATAATTGGATTTAGATTAAAAACAGTTTTTACAGATTGATGTTCATTTGTTTGCTTTGCTGGTCACTAGTTACATTGTGGGAATAATTTCAACTTCTAGCTGGCTGTGGTGTGCCACTTCCAAAACAGTATTTCCTATCCCCACCCCACCCAGGGCTGGGATGAGAAGGAGCTTTTTCTTTTACTGCAAACATCAGACTGTCCGCTCCTCCTGCTCCAACGAAGGGGCTCCCTGTGGGGGTCTGGGAGAGGCTCTGCTGTTGCTGGAGGATCTCCTCTGTTGGCTCTGACGGGGAGGAGGCCGCGGCATGATGGCTGAGAGCAAAGGCAGATGCTGATCTGAAGAAGAGAGCAGTAGGACCACGTTTCCTTTGAGGAGCTGGAGAGAAAGCTAATTTGAGCTGCCTGGTATTGCAGTTGGGGTTGGTTTGTCTTGCAGGGGGAAAGAAAAGAGCATTGATGTTAGGTTTTCTCCTGACTTTTGCTCAATCGCTGTTCATGCCGTTGGAAAGAAACCCTGGAGGGTGTCGTTAGCCAGGAACTGTCTGATGAGCATCGTTGTTCTTCTCCTCTTCCCTTCACCAGTAGGACAGCTGCGAGGAATGGCGGGGTGGGAGCTCACTGCTGGCTATGCAGGATCAAAACCTTTAGGGAAAGCGTAAGATGTCCATAACTTGCTCCAACTTAAGAATCTTCTAATTTGGAGGAAATACTCTGTATTTTCAGAGCTTTCTGTGCCCCCACAGCTCTGGAGATGTTAGAGCCTGCATCGGCAACCCTGAAGCACAGAGGTGTCTCCAGCACCCCAAGAAAGATGAGAGGAGAGATGGCCCTGAGCAAAGGCAGTAGGAGCTTCTCTCCCAGCACAGGTTTCCGTCACGGAGGGCCCTGGGCTCTGCAGATGGTGTCCTCTGAGGAGGTGGTGTCCAGCCAAGGCAGTTGTGCAAAGCAGGCGAGGAGTTTTTGCTGTTGGCTAGCCTGGATGCGCACCAACACATCACCCTGACTGAGGGTGCTGGGGACGGGCTGGGGTGCGGGGGACACGATTTCCCTCCCCAGGGGGAGGGGGACGGAGAGTTAGTTACTAGCCAACAAGTGGTGGTGGAAAGCCTTAGAAGGTAAACTGGAGAACTTCTCTCTGGAAGTGCTTCTTTAAATGAAGTGTGCATCATATTTGTTATTTTATAGCCTCGCGCTGGGTTGCTTAAAGACAACTTGGCCCTGAGGCGGCTGGCAGTTAGCAGATTCCTTTGTGCAAAGAGCCCTGTAAGCGCCCCTATTCATGCAGCCCTTTGCATAATTCTCGTTTGTTGGGGAGGTGGCTCTGAATAACTTTTCTGTTTGGCCACCAAATGCTGTGCTCTGTGTGGAACTGCCGTGGTGCCCAGATATCAGTTCCTTGTGGTGTCTTGGAGCTGGCTCCCTGTCAGTTCTTCTGGTCCCCTCTGTCCCCTGCAGAAACCACAGGCAGGCATTATTGCCATGGCTGCAGACGTCTGTGGAGCTCGCAGCAGAAATGTCCCATGGCTGCTGCTTTGCTGGTGGTTTCGGCTCTGAGGCAGCCCGAGATCCCAAACAGCTGAAGGTGCTGGAGCTTCCCACCTCCGGAGCAGAGGGCTGCACTCTGATGCTGCTCCTGGTCCTTCCAGGAGATGTTCTTCGGGAGCCTTCCTTGTGGAGTGATCTGGTAGTCCTGCATCTAAATCACTTCAGCTGTGCAGAAAGGCAAGGTTTTGGTAGGGTTTTATTCCCCTTCTTCATGGAAGCTGAGAGTTGCGGTGTTGTAAGTGGTTATTTTTTATGGTGTAATTCATGGCATAGGATGAAGTAAACACCCCTCCCTCCACCATTGCCTCTCATGATGCCGTGGGGACAGGCAGCTGCAGGGGCTGTGTCTGAGCTGGGCCTGCAGAGCAGACGTGGCTCCGGGTGACAGGCGGCTTTCCTGGGGGCACAGCGTCAGGACTGGGCTGCGTTACAGGATTTATGCCTCGTTTCTGAGTCACAAGTCTCCTGCAGGACCCTGCTATCTTCATATTGTGGACAGTGCTTTAAGCAGACTGTAACAGCGATTCCCAGCTCGGTGACTGCTGTTCTCTTGCAGTGTTTCCATCAGATGAGGCCTTGTGCGTGCAGCCTCCTGCCTGGCTACAGGTTCCTGTCTCTCTCCCTGAGCTCTGGACTACTCCAGGCTGTGTTCTGAGCCACACCATGGCCAAGCAGGACATGCCACGGCCCAGCTGAAGGCCCAGTGCTGATGTCTCTGGGTTTGAACCACTTCCTTTTCATTTGCTTTTCCACAAGTCCTGCAAGCCCCACAGGTTCCTGCTTGGGGCATCCTGAGCAAGGGAAGCAGCAGGGCCTGGCCCAGGCCTGGCCGCGGCCTCACATCTCATCGCTGCCGCCTCCGGCCCGGCCCAGCTGAGGCAGGCGGCAGCTCTTCTCCTTCCTTCCTGTCTTCTCCTTGCCATCTCCACGTGCTGGCCTCAGGCAGGGCCGTTCGAGGAGCTCCTGCCCGCCAGCATTTGTCAGGGCAGGGCTGGGAGCCAGGAAGGCCGAGAGGCGCACCCTGAAGCCATGGAGAGGAAGATAGAATGGTGTGGCATTGTAAATTGAGAGAAAGGGTTGGGAGACTGTTCGCCTGGTGTGTGAATGGCTTTGTAATGTTGGGAATGCCATCGGGTCATGATTTGTGTTTTGGAGGACAGAGTTAGCTGTGAGTTGATCAAGAGAAGTTTTGTATAAGGCTGTTTAAACTCGGTCTGGTCCATGCTTCACGGGAAGCATTTTGGAGAGGCTATTTCGAGTAATGCATTAAATCAGAAGTGTTTCTGAGACAAGGTGAAGGGGGAATCCTTCTGCTTGAGAGTTTCAATCTCACATGGATGTGCTCGATTTGAGCCATGACCCTGATGTCTCGGTTGCTGAGCTGTTCAGGACACGTAATTCGTTGAGCACTTTGGATTCTCCCCAGTTAAACCACCTAAAACGGTGCTGCAGAAACCTTAAGAACCTTTGTGTGGTCTCCGACATTTTGTTACCAAGCTACAGGGACGGATGGGTCTTGGAAACTTTTAATAGGCATCAGCCATCTTTATCCTTTGGAAATGCATCCACTTTAAGGGCTCTTTTCTGATTTTTTTTCTGCACAATTTAGATGGAAAAGCAGTGGAACGTGGCTCTCCCATTGGATATACACGAAATCGATATTCAGGGACCTGGATTTTTGACCATGCATTGAGATACACGTCTGGTATGTGATGGAAGGGTGTGAAAGTCTAACCAGGGACCAGAGAGCGAGGGAAAGCTCTGGATGCACCGGGTGTGTTGCCCAAACTCCAGCTGCAGGGCTCAGTGGAAGCCTGGCCAAGCTCAATGCACCAACTAACCCGAATCCTTCCCCACCTCCCCTCCTGCTACAAACAGCTTTAACCTGCATGACACATCCCAAAGCTGGCAAAGTCCTAGACAACCCATGACCACAGTGGCAGTGTCCACGGCAACACGGCCGTGTTCTCTGTGTGGCCTGAGCACGCGATGTCTTTTTTTCCACTTCATCTTCCCTCCACTCCAACAATGCATCATTGTGGCAAGTTGTCCCTTCTCTCCCTGGTAGTGGGACCTGTGCCTCTGCCCCCACCTGGGTGCTCTGTGTCTGCTGGGTGATCTCGCTGTCCCCGCAGGGCACGTCTTGCGTTGCCATCCATGCACAGGAGATGGGGAGAGGTCCCCTGGAGGAGCTGCCTCCAGCCTCCCCCACATTGCACTGAGACCTGGGTAACACGGGGGGACAAAGTGCTGGCCACGGGACGTGCTAGGGGCCTACTGCCAGCAGCTCTTGCCCTTGCAGGGGCACTTGCACTTTTGGTTTCGTGTCGGGGAGGGAAGGCACTGCACACTCACTTGTACGGGTTTGTGTTCTTCTTGAACAGGCACAAGCAAATGCATTGATGTGCCATAGACCATCTGCAGAGGAAGGGTGGAACACAAGAAATGTGAGAAAAAAGATCAGTCTAGAGCCCCTCATTACTTTTTACCTGTGTTTTGCCCAGTGCTCTGTGTGTGCACAGCACTGTCTTAGGGGTATGGGGGGGTGTCAGTCTCATTTTGCTGTTGGTACAGCTGAATGTCAGCTGTTACACAAGGTTATGGGTTGGTAGGGCCCAAGTGAGAGGACCATGCTTGTCTTGTGGCCCTGCTTGCTTTGGGGCTCCAGCTGGAATAGTTTTCAGAAAAGAACTGTGAAGGCTGGCAATTAATATCATCAGTCCTCGAGCATGGATGGTGAGGGCTGGCAGATGCTGCTGCCTGGCTGATATCCGGGGTTCCACTTAGGAAGACCTGTGCGGAGTGACCACGGGTGGTGACTGTCCCATCTTCGTGTATCTGTGTATATGAAATGCAACTTAGCTTGGACAATCAGTGGGCTGTGGAACAGATCTGTCCACAATACCGATACTTCAGAGTGATTTTTGAGATGTGTACGTACCCCTGTGCATTGGACTGTAGCGAGCTACCTGTGTCAGCATCACTGACAAAGTGGCCTCCCAAGCTCAGATAGTCTGAAGTGATGCTGGCAGTGATGGATGGGGAATTCTGCACTGCTGAGAGCGGGAAGCAGGGTTGTTTTCTTCCCAAGCTGTAAGCAGTGAGACACAGGAAAGAAACAGTGTGGGTATAGCGTGTTTGGAAAGCATGTTTGGTTTTGTTCCTTACTCTGCAGTAGCACTGGGTAAGTACTGCTGGGAGATGGCGTTGGGGTGTGTTTATTTGGATGCGCGTGTGAATGCTGTGTTCTTGTTTGGGGATCGTCCCTGAGTTTGCCGTGTCAAATGGTCAGGAAAAGATTGTTCCAAGGTTGCACATGTGTCCACGGGAAGGAAATGCTCTGTTCACACTAAATAACACCTCAGCCCTGCCGTCTCCCACCTCCTCTTCCAGTAAGTGCTGCCCCTGCTCTACAGGGGAAGACATAGGATCAGTTGTGTACCTGCTGGTGGACAGCTGACAGATGTAATACATTTTGCAAGTGAGAGCTTGAAAGGCTGATTCATGGCCTGTTTGCCAAGCTGGAGTGGGAAAAAAAAAGGTTGAATAGTTCTAAGTAACAAATCTGTGGAAATTTGTGTCTGCCTGTCCAATAAACAGAAGAGGCTAAATTCATTGCATAATTTCATCATTACAAACGATTCTCCCAGCTCTGTTTCTCTGGTTTCATTTCAAATGACTGTTTGCAGATGTGTGTTTTCTGGAATTAGATACACAAATTGAGAAGAGAGACTATTGTGGTCATGTGATTTTCCTTAAAAAGGTCAAAAGTTCTATTTGTATCTATTTGGTTTCCTCTGGGTGGATATTTACCAAATCTCTGTGGGTTTCCTGAGAAATTTGTACATTGTGCATTTCTTGAGAAATTTTGAAAACTCCTTGCCTCAAGATAACATACTGCCTTCTTTTTTCAGTTGAAAAGCTTTTTTCCCATATACTAGGAGCTTACTGAAAAGTAATTCAGGGTTATTTCTGTTCATAGGAAATTTTAGTTATTATTATAAAGTTTTAAGTCAGGCTATTTTGAGAGTGGCCCTCTCATGTTAGCAAATTTATAAAGATATACTGAAAATGTGAGTTCAGGGTAATATGTCAAGGAATCTTAAATAAGGCTGAAAAAAGAATCGAGTCTGGGATAGTGATTTCCTGCACTTATCTCCATGAACTGTCCAAAAATTACTTCGCTGGAAACTGCATTCTTTTGTCCCTGGTTTACAGATAAGTACGTGGTGAGGCTGTTTTTCCTGATCCTATATGGTGATGTATACCTTTCTGTCTTGTTTTTCAGGGTCTTATGAGTGTGGAATATGTGGGAAGAAATACAAGTATTACAACTGTTTCCAGACCCATGTGCGAGCGCATAGAGGTATCTCTCTCCTGCTCAAATATTTGGGAATCCCGGGGTGACATTCAGGCTCAGGAAATATTTTCGGGAAGGCCTTAAATACTGCTCTGCTGCTTCTGTGTCTGTCCCTGGTGCCTCTGTTGGGTGGCCTGTTTGCAGGAGAAGCATTGCGGCTGTCTGGACTCTGTGGCTTTCCACTCCAGCAGTGTTCCTGAAGTCATGACCAGCTGCTGTGCTTGGTGCAGTGGGATAGCCACAGTGTTTGCTGCACGGGGCTCTTTGGGGCACTGCAGTGTGTTGGGAGAGCTGCAAATCACAAAGTCTCTCCCAGCAGAGAAAGTCACGTGCCAGCCCCAGGGCCCCAGGGGCAGGCATCTGCTCGAGTTGTTGTGGTCCATCCCTGCTATGTCAGGGTGGAGGCAAACAGTTCAGGCAAAACCCAGGGCTTCAGGATGCTCCTGCCTGCTCAGAGGGTTGCTCTTACTCAGAGAAGATGATTACACACGGTAAAACATGCGAGGTGCTGATGTTCGTTACTGTTGACGGATGCCTGTAGTGCCGGTGGCTAAATGGGGCATCTCACTTTTTGCTGGCAGTGGTATGCCCCTGTGTTTTCATGCTAAATCTCAAAATGATGCGTGAAATCACTCCCATGCCCCTGCTGAGGTCACTTCCCAAATGTGTTGTTTGTATGAAATTTCTTGTGCTTTGTCAGAAGTGGTAGGTTTTGGTTTTGTTTTTTTTTTTTTTTTTTTTTTTTTCTCTGCAAGTCTGGCCAATTTCAAGGTACTCAGTTGCAGAAATGGGAAAGTTGTGCTTGACTGTTTTGTACAATTAGCATAGCTCGTATAATTTAGAGAAATATGTGTCTGAAATAAGAAAGCCATAGGAACTTGAAGCTAGACTACGAGCCTTTCAGTGTTTTTACTTTCTTCCACCTGAGCTGAGCACTGTGTGTGTGTCAGACTTACAGGAGCATCTGCATTACCTCCTCGTTTGTCACGAGCAGTATCAGCTCGTTCTTCCATTATGCGATTGACTGGAGTGTCTGAAGGAGCACAAGGGAATCTCCCAGTGAAAACTGAAAATCCAGGAATAATGAAGGCTAATGCAATAGTAAATATAAAATGTTTAAATTCTCAGAAGTCAGGAAATGTGCAGCTGAGAAGTGAACATGCATCCGTAACTTCCCAGAGTCCTCAGTCACATGGTATATCCTTTGGTTTGCATGGTTGCGTAGTTCTTGGTGCTGTTCAGCATCACAGAGCTGCTTCTGGATCCTTAGATACATGCAGAATTGTTTTTTAATACTGGCTTTTCTTTCTGAATACCAACAATGTTCCTTTAAATAAATGTTAGGAAGTAGCTTCATGCTGCAGTTGAAGAAAAAAATCTATGAAATAACAGTGAGCAGCAATTGTCCCACCTGCTGCAGGAGACGATCAGGTTCGATGCCATCGAAGGAACCTGAATGTGCCCAAGTCCATACGACCCAGGGGGATGTATCCCAGGGTCCTGAGGGAACTGGCAGATGAAGTTACTAAGCGTCTCTCCATTGTATTTGAAAGGTTGTGGCAGTCAGGTGAAGTCCCCCGTGACTGGAAAAGGAGAAACATAACCCCATTTTAAAAAAGAATAGAAAGGAGGACGTGGGGGACTGCAGGCTGGTCAGCCTCACCTCTGTGCCCGGTGGGATCTGGAGTAGATCCTCTTGGAAACCGCGTTAAGGTACATGGAGAGCAGGAAGGTTAATGGAGACATCCAGCATGGCGTCACTAGGCGTGTGGTATTGTCCTGACAAATTTGGTGGGCTTCTGTGGGAGGGACAGCATTGGTGGACACGGAAGGAGTAACTGATGTCATCTACTTGGGCTTGTCCAAAGCCTTTGGTATGGTGCCACACAGCATCCGTGTCTGTAAACTGGAGAGGCGTGGACTTGATGGATGGGCCGCCTGTTGTGTGAGGCATCGGCTGGATGGCTGCATCCAGAGAGCGGTAGTCAACGGCTCAACATCCAGGCGGAGGTCAGTGACGAGTGGAACTCCTCAGAGGTCTGTTCTGGGACCAGTATGATTTAATATTTTCATTAGTGAGATGGACAGTGGGACTGAGTGCACCCTTGGCATGTGTGCTGTCAACACCAAGCTGAGTGGTGTGGTGACACGCTGGAGGGAAGGGATGCCATCCACAGGGACCTGGGCAGGCTGGAGAGGTGGGCCCATGTGAACCTCGTCAAGTACAGCAAGGCCTAGAGCAAGGTCCTGCACCTGGGTTGGGGCAGTCTCAAACAACAGCACAGACTGAGTGACGAGTGGATAGAGAGCAGCCCTGCAGAGAAGGACTTGGGGTTTTTGGTGGATGAAAAACTGAACACAAGCTGGCAATGTGTGCTTGCAGCCCAGAAACCCAACGGTACCCTGGGCTGTATCAAAGCAGCGTGGCCAGCAGGGCGAGGGAGGTGGTTGTCCCCCTCTGCTCCACTCTCACGAGACCTCACCTGCAGTGCTGTGCTCAG
>VXAV01002629.1:0-78044 GCA_013399715.1 Alectura lathami | reverse complement strand
AGAAAAAAAAAAAAAAAAAAAAGTGTCCAAAAGGACCTTTTCTTCTCCTCCTGTGACCAAGGCAACAATCAGAGAACATCTCTCGCCTTGGACTCCTTATTAGTTTAATTAGGTGATTTTCTGCATGATTTATCCTGAACGCTGCAATTGTGCAATCAAATCACAGATCAGTTGACAACTTCATTTAAAAAATTAGCGTTTAGCAGCTTTGCAGGCTCTAAAAGCTCTGAGGACATCTGTCAGCAGTGACCCCTACTGATAATGACAAACAGCCCCAGCCCGTGTCCCCACCTCCTGTCCTGCCGACAAGCTGGCAGGCTGAAGGGTCCCTGGAGAACACAGAAACCATGCCACGGGGCATTCCCACTTCACACCTGCCCCCACTGCCCGCTGTGCAGCCTCCCTGCTCACATGTCAGGCCTCCAACATCGGTGGGTGTTACTGGCCTGTCAGGAGGAGAACAGATCCCAGCGCTCGGGCAGGCTTGGCATTTCAGATGCACTTGCATCAGCCCCATGCTCTTGCTAAATGAGGTGGGAATCGATGGTCCAATGTGATGGCTGTGCTGTCCAGCATCCACGCTCCCCAGGGTGCAGGGTTTGTGATGGGTGGAGAACTGATCCTTAAGCTGTCCCAAGGCTAAGTCTGAAACCCCCATGTTCATGGCCAGGCTGTGTCCATGGCATCCTGAGGGAGCCTGGCTTTCCAAGGGAGACTGACCAAGCATGGTGAAACCATGATGATCAAGCACCCTGCTGCCTCAGAGAAATCCCACTAACACTGAGTGAATTCCAGCCTTGCTAAGAAGCTGAGGAATCAGAGCAACCCCCATTCCAGATCTTCAGCTGCCTGAGATACTGACTGTAATGAGCTCCGCTAATTAGACTGTTCTATTTCAAAGGCCAGCAGGCTAAAAGATGTGAATCACGGGAACTTTTGCGAGGCATCTGCTGGGATTTCAGCCAGTGTAATTCCTCCAAGCTGCACACTGATGAGTCCTCTAGCAAATGCCTCCTCTCCCACCTTGGCAAGGAAGCACCAGGAAAGGTTTTCCAACCTGCCAAGCAGAGCCCCGTTGCCTCTGCTCTCCATCAGGCCCCTCTGAGGGGCAAAACAACAGCTGTTCCCATCAAAAGAGCCGCCCCCTCTGCACTGAAGGGAGCAGCCTGACAGGCTCACCTCTATCTGTTTTGCAACTGAAACACATCTCTTGTAAAAGAAGCTCTTCCTTCCTCCCCAGCAACTTGACGTGACTTTCTAAAACTCCTGAGAAGCTGAGGTGTGAGGGTGCTGGTGCATCTCAGTTCCCGTGGCTGCAGCCCTGTACGCAAGCTTGATTACATGGTCCCATGTCAAGCAGAAATCCTGTTTTGGGATGAATCCTGCCTCCTGCTCCTAGCAGGTGGGGAAATGCGAAGGGCAGGGCAGTTCTCTGGGGCCTAAGGAAGCTCCCTTGTGTGTGGCAATGCCTGCACAATGCTCCAGCTGCTGTCTATAGGTAGTCCTGCACACACACGCCCTTGTTAAAATCATAACAGAAGGCAAAGCCTCCCTCATGACAACACAGGTTTTCAGTGTCACAAAAGCCCTTCCTTCTCTTTGAGGTCACACAGCATCAGCAGCACTTACAGTGTTGCTACAGGATGTGCCTGCGTTACATCCCTTGTGTTCACCCATACCATCTTGCATGCCTCGTTTGGAGGAACCTTTAAAACACATCACACCCTCCTGGTACCTGGGTGCAGCAGCGCTCGACACCCACTGCAGCTGGTCAAATCCTGGCATGCCACCCATGCCACCCAGCTTCAGCCACCCCAGAACAGAGCCTGTGCTGCCCTGGAGCTGTAACCAAGCTGGTGGCCCTTTGCTCAGAGGTTTTTCAGCTTTCCCAGAAAAGCAAGGCTTGAGCAGCTCTGGGCAGAGCAGTAGAGGCACGCTGTCCCAGCTCGCGCTCCGTAGATAAGTGGAGATCTCCTGAGCCTGCGATCCATCATGTTGCGGATGGGATCTGCAGATAACCCAGCTATCTCTGCTGCAGTCTGTGCTAACAGAGGCTATGGCTGGCTGGATGAATGCTGTCCCACTCCTGCCGGCTAATCCGGCCTGGAGCCACGTCTTCTCAATCACAAATACAACATAATCCTTAAATGAAGATAAAGAGCACCTAACTGCTGGCAGGCCTATGTACCTACCAGCAGTGCTGGAAAGCTAAGAAACAGTTAATCGCAGTTTCAATGAGAAATGTAACATCCTCTGGGGTTTGGATGTCCATGGGAGGTTCCCACGGTACAGGGTACACGGGAGAACTGATTTGAATGCAATACCAGAGGAAGAATAAGGACACGATTGCCAGGAAAGCCCCACCATCAGGAGAGGAAAAGCGAAGATGTGCGTGAGCCAAGACTTTGTGAGCCAGCTCTTAACCCTTACAGTAAAGCAAGACCTGCCACTTGTGCCTTGGATAGAATCATAGAATCATTAAGGTTGGAAAAGACCTGTAAGATCACCTAGTCCAAGGCTGGTTGTGCCAGCCTTCCTAACTGAGTGCCCTGGGAACTGCAGGACAAGTTGCTGATCTGTGTCAGGCCTTAGTTTCCCTTGTTGTAAAATCAAAGTTCATTTCTGTTGGTGTTCAGAAATGATCAGTGATGAGCTTGAGAGATATCTTGAGCAGTGTGGACAAGAGTGGCTCTAGCAGGACGGGTCTCCTTGTAGTGTTGCTATTGGGGCGAGTTTTGGACGCACCATATTCTGCACAGCCTGTAGCGGCCGAATCCAGATAGTGCTTGGCTCTGTACCTGGCACATCCTGAAGTTCATCAGCTCACATCTTGGACAGCTGGGACAAGGCAGGCACTGGCCTGTCATGCCAGCTCCTTCCTTTCTGTGGCAATATCTCCTCCTGCCTCCCCTGCCTCTCTTCATTACCAAAATCCCCTAAAGACACCATTGATGATGGAGAGCCATTGGAGAGGCAATTAGAAAGAAGTTAGAGTGAATTACATATGCAGGGTTTATTTTCTGTTTTCTGCTATAGCTGCTGCCAATTATTGTGCAATTAGACTGCCTTCATTAGCAAATGAGATTAAAATTAACATCGTTAATTACTCGTTCTGTTAAACAGGGGAAAGCAAGCATTTAAAGGAAAGATGCAGAGAAGGTTGTTCTTGGAGCAGATGTAGTTTTGCAGCAACTGTTTCTTCAAGGCTTGCATTGGGTTATTCGACTTCAGCTCATTTCAAAAGAATGTTTAAACGCAAGCCACTAAAGCAAAGCCTCGCAGGAAGATGTTACACATTGATCGAGGAAAATCATCAGCACGAGCTGCAAAGCACATCCTGATGGCCACAGTAATGAACTGCTGGCTTGCTCCTGCCAGGGACTGGAGAGAAAACTCTCTCCCGTGTCACTTGTGCGCTAGCCTGGTCATCAAAAAATTTCCAGCAGGGTTTATAACTCAGCGAGCTGGGAGCAGGGCTCCCACACCCAGCGATGCTGCAATAAAGCCAAACCACAGCTACTGCTATTTACAGCAGCATCTTCCAAGCCCTGGCTGCTTTGCAGATGCTCACTTGCCTGCTTTCCTAGCCCGCAGAGTGAAGAGAAAGGTCAAGGGAAGGGTAGCAGTGTTCCAAATTGATGGAGATGTCCTTGGAAACTGACTCAGTGATGTTGTCTGCTGTAAAACTGAGATGCTGACTGAGCACAAAGTGCTGCCACCATGTGATCCACATGGTGACACTTGGAGGGTCCTGGAATCGCAGGGTTGGAAAGGATCGCAGGAAGCCATGTGGCTGCTGCCTCCATACAGAGCTGATGTGACTCTATCTGCCTACCTTATTGCTGTCTGTCCCGGTGATTCTTGATGGCCTGCACAAATGCAGGCTCTGCCCATGCTGAGATATTATGTCCAGCATTTTGCTTTCTTTGCTCTTGGGAAGGCTTCTCTTAGTGTTTAATCCAAACTGCAGTGGCCTGGTACCAGCTGCACTGCTCCCAATGGACATGGAAAACGGATTATTCCCATTCTGTTTGCATCAGCCTTTTTCATATTTAAGGACTATTCCTGTCTTGCCTGAGTTCCTCCTCTTTGGACTGAACAGTCCCAGCTTACTCAATCTTGGCAGATCATGTCTGCTATTCTTCAGACAGTCCTCCTGTAATTGGGCTCTCTTCTGTTGCTCTGTAACTTTCTGGATGAGATGTGCCCAAAATTGGACGCAGCTGAGATCTCCGCAGAGCTGGGCAGAGCAGAAGCAATGTTCCCTGTGTCTTGCTGGTGATGCTTCCACCTAGACTCTTCTGCTTGTCATTTTTCTTAGCAACTTGACATCACTGACTCTCAATCACATATTGATCAAAAATGATCCCCACTCTTTTCTACAAGATTGCTACCTAGTCAACTCTGTATTTCTGCATCTTGCATGTGAACAGTTCATTATTCCTGTCTAGATGTAGAATCCAGTAGTTATCTCTATTAAATTGCATCCTATTTCTTCCAGACCATTTCTCCAATTTGTCAAAATCATTTTGAGAGAAATAGAGAGATTGCTAAGGTTCCTTGGAAAACACGGAGCACAGTAAAACAGCCCTGAGCTGCAGCCTGAACCTTGCCAGACTGAATGTTTCCCTCAGTTTATGTCTGTCTCACTCCACTCTGCAACACCCGAAAGCAAAATGTGGCTCCTGTGAGGGACATTTTCACAAGCTAATACACAGGCTGCCTCTTCAAAGCATGCAGATGTGCAAATCATGTACTGAGCTATGACTGTAGAACCACTGTTCATGCTGCTCTCTCTGCATGCAAGCCTCAGCTGACGCCAAGTCCTTGCTTGCTATGGCAACAACCCCTTCCAGCCTGGCCAAAGCACCAAAACCTGCGTGCTGCAAGCAAAAGCAAGGACTCTAAAACTGGACCACAGATTTTGGAAACAGCGGTTCAGATGGACTCCTAAAATGATGGTGGGGATCTGCTGAATGGGCCACCTGTCATCCCGTCTGCTAATCTTGTCTGCTGGTGCTTCTCCTAATGGGTTGACTTCTCTATGTGTAACAGGTAGCAGCAGTGCAGCTGTAGCTGAGTGCTTCTGTGGATATGAGTAGGGCAAAAGAGGGGAGTCTTTTATTGAATCTGCTCTGGAGTACAAAAGTCTTTGCATTAGGAACACAAACGTCAGACCCCAGGTGAATGGAGGCTGAGATCACTTACTGTCTGTCCCCTTCCTTGCTATTCCTCTACTCTAAAAATGCCAAGTGCCCCCTTTGCCACACTGCCCAGTTCATTAACATGCATTAAAAAGGAGCAGCCTGGCTGTGGTTGGAGCTGCTGGCTGATCAAACTGAAGCCCCTTCCTCTCTCTGTGCTCCCTCACGTGCATGTAAGGTGCAGCAGCAGTTGTGAGCAGCATCACTGGCAGCAGGGCCTGCACAGCCCAAGCTGAGTGCATATGGGCTGTGCCCATGTCTGGAAGCTTCTGACTGCACCACAGGTTTTGTTTTCCTGACACTCCTGTGAAGGTGGGAGGAGAAATTTTCCCATCTACCAGGCTGTAAAACTTGGGCAAAAGAGATTTCACAATCTACCCATGGCCAGTCATGAGCAGGAGGCCACCTGGGGAAGTAATGCTATTTCTAGTCAGGAGAGACTCTCAGTGTGGATGATCTGTGAGATGTTTGCCTTGACTTCCCTTTGGATCCAGCATAGAGCAGTATCTTATTCAAAAGCCGTATTTAAGAATGGCAATGAACTTTATTAGCTGTGTGCCGACAGCTTCATGGACACCTTCAATAAGAAAAGCAGTCGGGCTCTGAGCATTAGGATACCTTGTGCATAGCAACAAGCCAGCTGGCTCTGAAAACCATTTCCTCATGCAGACCTCATCAAAAAGTGAAATGAGAAAATAAGTAGACATGACTAGGTGGGGAATTCTCCTGCCCTTGTGCCCCAAGGGGAGTATATCCAAATTAATAGGCCTTTTCTGCTGCTAATGACTCAGTGAAGACGTGGGAGACAAAGGCCACATCATCAGCTGCTGTAAAACAGTGCATACCCGGCGATATTGCAGGACCAACATCAGACTGCACTCATCTGAGAGCACAGCCCATCCTGCCAAGGAGGCCTAGCTAGCTGGGTTAAGCCAAAACATCATAGGAGTCCCTGGACCCTGCCTGGCTCTTTGCTATGGGGGCTCAAAGCCTGGTTCAAAAGCCACACAGTGTTGTACTGGTAACATTCCTGCCAGTGCCAAATCATCCAGTAGTGGGATTTCCATGCTCCTCTCTCGGGTTCAGCAACTGCTTGGGGAAAAGCAGAACTGGAACTGGCAGAGGAGGAGCAGAAGAATGAGAGCTGCGCAAGGGCAAAACAAACGGTGTGATCGGGTCAGTGGGCTAGAAGAGGCATAGAGAAGGTGCAAAGAGACCCTGAGGTATGCATAGGGAAAGAAAAGACAGATGTAACGTGCAGGAGAGCACAGAGAGATAAATGAGTGATACGAAGCTCTCATGTCAGACTCCTCCACAAGGGCAGATTTATCTGCCTTCCTTCTCTGGAAAATTCATTAGGCATTTCTGCCTCCCTCTTCTCCCTGGCAACATGCTCTAGGAACAAAACATAATTCATGCCCATGTGTTCTCCTCCCTCACCAACCGCCAAACAACACAGCATCCTTTCACCCCAGCTCTGCTCTTTGTCTTTTAGGCTTTTGCTCAGGGCTTTGGCTTTAGGCTTTTTGACAGGGACCACCACAGACAGGTGCTGGGAGCATCCTGGGAGCCTGGAGATATTCCTTGAGGACCTGCAGGACAGGCATCAGAAACTCTCAGGTCACAGCACAGGTCGGTGTGAGATCTGACCCATGGGTGAGCAGCACTAATGTCACCATGGAACAAGAGGGAAGAGGCTCCAGGAGCAGGACGTGCTCTCTGGTTAGCTTGGATAATTTATCTATAACTCAAGCTAAAGGAAATTGAAGCGGCCTGTACCAACACTGTTTAATTTGCCAATGAACTGGCTATGGAAAGAGATAAGAAATAAGGTCAGAAATCTTAAAGGAAGCCATTAGGAGAACACAGAAGTGAAGACCAGCCAGAATAAAGCCAACTGCATGTTTGTGAGCCGATAAGACTCTGAATACTTCTTTCAGCAGCTGATAGCCAGAGGTATCAACAAGGTAGACAGATTAAATTCCTACAGGCATTAATTAAAAGAAATTTGATGAGGAGAGAAATTAGGGCCTAGACATTGAACACAAATAACTGTTATTTTTCCTCTTCAGAGAATGATTAGCTCCAAACAACTGCTGTGGGAGAAAAAAGCTTCTGGATGTAAGAAGATGTGTGAGATGCAGGTGGGAGATGTGGAAACACAGGAAAGGATAGGGGCAACAAGCTAGCTGGAAAAATATACAGTATAAAGATGATCTGGTGGTGGTAGAACAGTACTGAAGAAAGATGAGAAGCTGACAGTGGTGGGCAGCCAACAAAAGTGTGAAGGTAGAAAATGCGTGAAATACCAAAGATTTCCATGGCCAGGGTATGAGGTGCCCATGACAAAAGGGAGTTCAGCAAAGCATCTCCTGGTATTCAGCTCCTCTGTGGGAAGAGGTGGAGGAATGGCACAAACACAGCGTGACTGCAGCTGAAACAAGAACAAAAGCCTGCTGTGATCAGTCACGCTGCTCTGTGTGTGCAGAGCTGAGGAGAAAGGAGGAAAAATTCTGTTTATGAATTCTTACCTGCATATGAAATTGGCTGTAGGGAGACAGAGAGGCCTTTGTGGGCACCTGACAGGGTGGGGATGTGTGGAGCGGACTTCCAATGAGGACAGATCTGGGCAGTGCAATCAGAAAGACCTGAGAGGAGGAATAACCTTGGGGATCAGCCCGTCCTGAGCATTCTCCCACAGATGCTAAGTAGAAGAAAGGATTTAGGGTAAGTCATTTGTCCTAGCTTCCTCTCCTAGTGAAATAAGTGCCCCTCTCTTACTCTTCTTCAGGCTCATTTTCTTTTGTACCAATATTCTCTGTCTCTTACTTGGTATATACACACTGAGAGGAGCTCTCGGGACCCTGCACAGAAGCATCCAGGGCATAGAGCACCTAGAACACACAGAAAGATTTGTGGCCACCAAATTTATTTTTCCACCTGGTGTGATGGCACAGGAGGGTATGGATTCTGTCTCTGCTGCCCTGTAGCGTTCATGTGGCTGAGTGCGTTTCCAACAGAAAACCCAGCTGTGTGGAAGTGCATTGATTTACATCTAGCTGCAGCCCTGTTTCCTCTGGAAGACACATCCAGCCGAAGCCAGCCCGATTCCACCTACCATAGCATGGCACAGCTGACGTCTTGTGGCAGTCCCTTGAGGACACATCTCCAGAAAAAGAATCACACAGCTGCTCATCTCAGCTCCAAAGTCACCACTTTTCTCCCTCTTTTTGTTTTTTTCTGCTTCGCTTTATTTACAATACTTTTCCTCCAACAGGCTGACAGAGCAGCGAATGCTTCGTGGCAGGGAGGGATGGTACAGCAAAAGACCTGCAAAATGCTTGAGTGCCTTGGAAACACCCGCACTTTGCAGCGAGAGCACCGAACCCATGATCGCATTATAATGCAGCCGCAATGTGCTACAGATTAAACACCAACTTGGAAGTTCACACGAGTGAAATGTCAGCTCAGAGGTTGATTTCATTCACCTGACATTCCTGTTAATAACAATGCCTAATTAGAAAGGCTTTTAAGCATCCGTTGCATTAATTTAACGTGAAAATCTCATGGAGCTTCATTGGAATTTTTTTCCCCTGTAAAATTAACCCTGCAGGCTTATTACACATGTTTTCATTAGAGACTGTGAGCAGTGGGGATATTTGATGAATTAGAATCAGCCCCTTAGTCTTTGAGTTTAACTTTGCTTTGTACTCCAAGTTCTTTTATGCTGATCAAGCCCTGATTTGATTTTTTTCTCCCCTATTAGTTTTAATATGTGCTACAGACTCCTCACACTGTGGTTGAGGGCTAGAAATCCAAGTTCACTGCTGCCAATTTCCATGTGATGCAGGACGAAAGCCTATAGCTCAGAGCCTTTCATACCAGCTGGCGTTAAATTCTGGTCTGCAGCCCTGCTCTGCTCCGTGGAGCACTCACCACTCACGCAGCTTTTGTTCCGCACTTCCAGCTGCCAAGCCTCCTTTAAAGGAGCTGAAAAGCCACAATAGGATTGCCCTGCTATTATTTTCCTTTCTAAGTGTGATAGATGCCATCTTAGCCACGACTGAGGCTTCCACTGCTAAGGGACAATGTAATCCAGCAGGAGCTAAAGCATCAGCCTCCTTTGCCAGGAAGGGAAGAAGAGAGGCTATTAGAGATCCTGCAGCAGAGGAAGGGACTGGCAGTCCTAATGGGCTCCGTGTTACACAGACCACTCACGCTCTTGCCACGGTCTCACAGTGCCTGTAATTACGCACGGCTTGGGCTAGCGCCTGTGGGACAACTCTAATGCAAGTCCACTTTGAAAGCTCTTCTATACCTTGGGAGCCCAGACCTTTGAAGAACATCATAGGTTATTTCTAGCACTGGGATTCATTAAACTATGTTTTTATGTTAAAGTTTGGACCTCCATTGAACCTCTCAGCTTGCTGGGACATCAAAAATGCTAGAAGGATTTTAATGATGGATGCGCTCGGGGATTTGAAGGAGAAAAGTTGGAGGAACAGGAACAAATACTTGAGTGGCATAAATCTATGGAATTGTTTGACATCCAGTGGAAATCTGACATGAAGCTGACTCTGCTGTCACACAGACTGTGTTACTGAAATTGAACCTAAATGGCAAAAGAATCGAGTTGTCAGTGATGGAAGAGAACATACACATCACCTTGTTCTCTAGCTGGCCAGAGATGCAGGATGGTTTCACTTGCAATATTTTATTCTGCTGCTGCAGCTTCCCCAGATCTACAGTTCCCAGCTGATTTCACCTCTCCCCCCAGTAAACTACTCTATTGCCTAATGCAACAGATGTAAGAATATTTTCCTGGTAACTACTGAGATTTCTGCTCTTGTTCCCACTCTCCCTTGAGCCACTGAACATGAATATTATCCATCCATGGTATTTATTCCATTTCAATATGCAGATGCTTATCATGTCCCTCCTAGTTGTCACTTTGCCAAGCTGCACATAATTAGATTCTTCAATCTTTTCTCATTAATCAAACCTTCGAACTCCCCTACCCCCAATAATCTGTGTTCCTCTTTCCTGCACTTCCCCGGTTTGTCAATACCTATCTTACAATGAGGTGTGCAGAACTGAGTGCTGTGTCACAGCTGTCTCGCAGAGAAAGGAGCTGTGACCCCTGCCTCAATGCACATAGTGCTGCAGTCTTTCTCTGCAGCTGCAGCACTTCTGATCTCTTCCCCTCCACAACCCCAGATCCCCTCTGATCACCTTGTGACTCTTGAGCCCTCCAAGGCTATGCTGGAGGTGCCGCAGATCTCTGCTGCCAGCCCAGTGCCCTGCTGCCTGCCTGCTCACGCTCGTCCCGCACATCAGAGTATTAACTCAGAACACACTTGCCATAAAATGGGATATACAAGGATAGGAATTAAAGCATGTAGAGATCTCGTAAGCAAGTTCAGTTAATCTCTATGCTACTGCATTGGCATTGACTAAGAAACTAGTTCAGTTTGCTCCCTTCTGAGAACTTGTTTCTGGAAGGCTGTCCTGCCTAATTTCCTAGACTTTCCAAAGAAATATCCTTTGAAAATCAGGCTCCTCAGTTCCCCTCTCTCAAACTGCCCTCTGCTAAACAGAACTTTTTCTTGATCCTTCCCAGCTGCTCAATACTTGCTGCCTGGGCTAGCCTCTTTCTTGCTGCTACGAGGTAAAATCCACGCAACACAGGAGCAGGCTTCGGCCAAGGACCATTAAGACTGATGTGAAACTTGCTTAGACTGAGGCAGTGAGTGAGGTTTTAGCTGAACAAGATGTAGTTGTGACCTCCTATTAGGAGGCTTTTAGCATCTGCTAAGAAAATTCTGAACTCCTGTTCTGCCCCTCTTGCAGTTTGTCTGACAAAGGCCAGTGGGACTGGAGTACTATTTTGCTCAGGCAAACAAGGGATACAAATGGGTCAGAACTGGTACAGAAGGTTTGCTGTTTGAGCAGTTTTGGAGCCTAGAATTGGACAAAGAGCACTGAAATTGGAGCTGGGCTGGGTTTCCATGTCACTTACATCCTTCTGATGGCACTGTCTCATCCCAGATGAGAGTGGATGCTCTGTGTTGAGATATCTTGGAGGCAGAATCTCATCACCTGAGCTGACAATGCTTTATCTCAGCAGCTCAGCCAAGCAAGAGGACCCAGCACAGGTGACAAAGGCAGAAATGTGCCTGCTAATTGCATGCATGCTGCTTTTCCATAGGATGGCAGGGCCTGAAAAGTGACAGACTAAAAAAAGCTTGAACCTAAAAAATCCTGACCCACAAATTACCTAACAAGTCTTCAGTTATTTTGAAAGGGAGGAAGCCTGTTTCTGAGGATTTCCCTAAAATCAGGGAAGAAAGGAGGTGCAGGGGCATGTCAGAAGGAAAAGATGCTGAGAGATGAGACAGTAGGAACAACCCAGAGGCTGAGCTTCTCCTATGGGACTTACCTAAATATCAGAGCTAAACTCCTGACCCTACCGGTTCCCTGCTTGTCAAACAGGGGTGCTGATCCTGCCTTATTTCCCAAAAGCAATGAGAAGACAAATCCACTGAAGACAGGAGGAGGTTGCAGAACCTCCCACTCACCACCAGCAGGAGGTGGGAGGACATCCTTCCCCAGAGACTCCCAGAGCCTTCCCAGCTCCTGCACAGCCAGGCAAGGCTGGCTTGGAGGGAGACAGAAATGGAGCTCACTGGGGTTTGTGCTGCGAGAAGCTCGATGCTGTGCGAGAAGGGCAGGTAATGATAGTGCAGCTTCTGTGCTTGGCAGCTAGCACAGCGGCAGCCCCAGCCTGGGTGTTCTTAGCCGTCTTCTCCCAGCAGGCAATGAGGGGATTTACATCAGAACGTGCCTATTTTAACTTTGCTTCATCGACTCCTGACAAGATACAGTTTTTTTAATTAAACAGCTTCCTAGGAAGGAGCAGCTGCCTTAAAGCCGCTCACACTCTCTCTGACCCCCTGCAATCTCGTTAGTGGTCCCCTCAGACACCACCCAATGACATCCTAAGTTCCTCTTTTCCTTCTTCCCCTCAGCAAGCTCTCTGGGGCAGGGCAGAGCCCTCCTCACCGCCACCGGTGCCCAGCTCTGTGGGACCTGACTCTGAGCACCACGTTTTGTCACTGCCACACAGCCCCGCTGCCCCTCCAGCCCCATTAGTCCCAGGGCCTGCTTTATCTCCAGCTGCTTCCCTGGCTCAGTCCTTCTCCTTCTTCCCCTATCAATCTTTGATCTGCCTTTTCAGTTTCTCTTTATCTCATACCATCTGTCTCTTTTCTTTGTGCATTCTTTTTTTCCTTCCTCTGCTGACCAGCCCAATAGAGACAGATAAATCTCTCCAGCCAAGGAGACCACGTCCTCCATATATATTTGTGCGACAGTCAGATGCTACAGCGACAAAGATCAAATCACCAGCTAGCTCGACAGAGAGATTCAATAAAAGCGGAGAGTTATATTGATAGGAACAAGGCAAATGGATAGTTTTGATTTTAGTAGATTATTGACTGCTCAATAGAGGCAAAAAAAGGCTTCCCAGCATCACGGCTTAGAGAGCAACTCTTCCTGATGCAACGCGGCCAAATGAGAGCAGTGAAATATGAGACAGGGAGCACTCTGTGGCATGTCTGACAGTCCCATCATCTGTGTGAGGAATGGTCCTCCCTGCTGGAGAAACCGCGTGCAGTACACACGAAAAAGGATGAGATCTGCTTTTGGCTAAGCCTGAAGCACTGTGCTGTGCAGTCAGGGTGCACTCCCACATAATTCTCCTCTTATGTGAGGGCATCAGAGAAAGCCTCTCCAACTCTCAGAAGCATCCCATCGGTGTGCAGAACTACACAGGATGCAGGGTGGCGTTTCCCTTCAGTCTGTCTACCATTCAGTGTGTGCCCAGCAGTTACCTGGTGCTCGTGAATTGCCGTAGTCTAAGCAGTTCACACTGCAGTGAGCACGTCCTCACTGCTCTCCGGCCTGTTTGACATCAGGACGTAAAGCTATGGATGCGCCCATGGTCCCAGAGGAATCTGGGTCAGGGCAAGAAAGGTTTTTTGGTTATGGTTCTCTACTGTCCAAATCACTCAGTGCAGCTAACTCTGCATTCCCCTGTGATCACATTTGGCACACAGATTATTTGCTTCTAATCCTGATGTAAGAGAGGAACAAATTCAGATGCGCAGCCCAGGCAGCAGGAAGGGGCCAGGTTACCTGCAAACACCTCCCAGTGAGGCTCACATGCAAAGAGAAAGTTGGGACCTGCTGGAAAAAGGGAGGAAACCTCAGGAGAGGCTTCAAATCCATTTCGTGTCTCTGACCAGCACTTCATGCTAGGGCCCAGCCAGCAAACAGCATGGCCTGGCAGGAGGATGCGCACTGACCTCCAGACACAGCGGCTCGCCCAGCCCTGAACACAGGCAACCAGAAGAGAGAAGCAAGGATCAAATCACCTCACCCCAGGAGCCACTATGAGCTGCAGCATTTAGGGAGTATTAAATAAACAGAAATGACAGGGGGTTACTAAAGCATCTCTCTGAGAGCCAGAGACACTGCAGACGGGGTCAGAAGTGACACGGAGCCATCTAGAGCATCGCACAGGATTAATTGAAGCACCAGCAGGCAGAAAAGCTGGGAAGTGAGAATGGAGTGCAAGGGATATTTCAGTGCTCTCTGCTAAATTTTGGCCAATTAGCACTCATTCAAGGAGAGGGGGAACCCTAAGTGCTAAATAACAAGAGTGTGAGCTCAAGCGTGAACCGGTACAAGCAAGAACAGAGAGGGACTTTCAGCAGCATCCATGTCAATAGCAGAAGGGGAAAAACACCATGAAATCATTTCTTCTGCCTTATGGGAAAGGAAGGAAATCTTTCATACAAGCACACTAATGGGCTATGCGGGGATCTGAAGGAGGATTGCTCAGGTATTAGAGCAAGTTGCATTAGGAAAAAAAAGAGCAACAGAAGAAACAGTTTTCAGGGAGATTCCATCCAAATCGATTAAGTGAGAAATGTAAAGGGGCAGCATTCCACTGGGATGGGGCTGGTAATTGGCCCACGCAAGTCCTGACAGAAAAAAGCACTCAAAACATGTGTGGGAAGGCAAGCACGTGGCTGACGCATTTCCTTCACTCAGAAGCCAGAAGAGCCCTCAGAGGAAAGTTTCTTCGATGTTAATCCTCTGCACAAACCTGTGAAGCCTCCCTTATCTCTCTGTAAATCACTGCTACTGCAATGCCCATAAAGCACCAGCAGTGCCTCAGCAGCTGGTGCAGCAGGAGCAAAGCGAATCGCAGGGATCAGACACCAGGTATCGCTGTTCCTGTGCACTGGTCCATGTGTTCTTTGTACTGCCTCGCCTGTCATCTCCAACTAAACCCTTTGGGGTAGAAACTGCCTTCATGTTCAAAATATGGTACAGGGGCAGGGATCGAGTCCCCACGGCGAGGTGAGTTCACAGCGTGATGATGGAATGCAGCACACAAGCTCTCTGCGGATAAAGACACAGAATGCAGAGATGTGGCCAGGATGGAAGGGGCTTCGGAGGGAAGCGGACAGCACACAAGGCCTCTGCGAAGCATCAGATAGAGATTGTCACTCAAAGTCTGTGTGGTCCTCTTGCACCAAGTTGTATCTGATTTCTTCCCCCGGGAAAAGCAAAGAAAACAGATGAGGAAGCTGCACCTGTCTCCATGGGTAGCACTGGCTCAGTTTACAGCGTAAAGTCCGGACAGGATTATAATTATAGGCTCAAAGTAAAGGGGAAAAAATCCCTATTTCTCACTCATTTATTTTCAATACAAGAATACTCTGAAAAGTGCAAGACAGGCTAGGAGTCAGCTCCCACCATCCTCTGTCCTGTGTCGATGCAGAAGCAGCATCTCTCACGTAAAGATAACGTCTGGTCTGCAGGGATCCCCAGTCTGTAGGTGCTTAGCTTACTGCCATCATGCAGAACAGTGAGGGCTCTGCAGAGGGGATGTCAGGATTAGGGTTTGATTTTGGCAGCTCTGGCTCTGAAATCTCCCAGGACTGGCTGTGGAAATGCACTATTTTTGGTTGTGTTTTCTGTCAAGTACGCACAAAATAGGTGATAAAAGGTTTGTAAATGATTAATAGGTGTTTCAATGAATGACTAATCAATGCTTACAGATTACTATAAAGCCCAAACAGTCAATAGGTTACTTATAATATTCCATAATACCTTCTCCTGACATGCTTATAATTACCTGGTACATTATGCTTCTCATGTCTATAATGCCATTAATCATTTATTAATCTTTTATAAGCCATTTGCAAATGAAAGCATAATATAAACCGTGACATCCTTTTCCTGCTGCCATCCGCAATCTCCACACTTGCTGGGGGCTTAGGGAAGTATCAGTCATGAAAAGACATGACTTGAGCCCAAAACAAGGTCTTTGCAACACTGCTGGACTATGGGTAATTCGCCACCTTCGGCAGGATTTGATATGAGAACCAGAATGGTGCACCAGCAGGCGGCTTAGTGGTTCAGGTGACGCCAAAGAGGTGTTCAGAAAGATGAAATAGTCATGCACACAAAGTGTCAGGAAAAAAATCCTCACAGAGAGAAAAGAAGGAATTAACTTCAAGACTTAATGCAAGAAATGGGAAAAAAAATCTACCTGTAAGGACAGAAGATTGAAGCAAATGGATGACAAGTAGGTAAAAATAACAACCAAAAATCATTCCAAGTAATCACAATAACATCAAAAGATGCTCTGACACAAAGCAAGAAAAAGAAAAACAATTGATAACACAACAGTCACGTCTCCCCTCAGATAGGACCAATTTAAAATAAAAAAACAACATGTATTCTCAAGATCTCACCAGGTTTGCTGGAGCCTCTGCTGTGTCACTGATACCCAGAGCTGACAGCTGCAGGCTGCCATTAAATTCTTTTCAATTACAACTTCAGTGACTTACAACCACCAACTATTAACCACTTCCAGTGCACGGCTCTTACAGTAGGTTCCGTCTCAACCCTTTTCAGCCTCCTCATTGCCAATGCTCCCTGCAGGCACAAGCACGGCTCTGAGCCAGGCAGAGCTGCCCACTCTCACAGCCCTGTGACCAGGACTGCAGGCTGGAGTGGGCAATCCATGCGAAGAGCCCAAATGAGGAGGCTTTAAGCAGTGTCTGGCTGTAAAATGCCCAGCCTGGCCTCAGCGTGCCCGTCTGCCTGTGGGCAGCTATCTCCTGCTGGCAGCATGGAGCATTGCCTGACCCCGAGTAACAACGCCTCAGGAAAGGCAGCACAGAAAAATCAGTTGGTGGGCAGGAAGAGGTATTGAACTTGGTTCCACGTGGCTCTCCATGTGCAGATTTTCCAGGGTCTAATAACGTAATTGAGGAGCCTGTTCTTCAAGAGGACTCTAATTCAGGTATTTCTCTTCTGCCCATTTTCATCAAACATGTAGGAATTTCTCTACAGCTTGCTTTCAAATTTCTTTGAACACGAGCAGGTTCTAGAAACGTGTATACATGGCGTGTGCCAAGCAGATACGCATGCACACCAAGTTGACTTAAAACCCTCCTTCCCCTTGGGAAAAGCCCATAGCCTTAGGGAGCTGTTCCACCTTAGGCCAATGCTCTCGAAGCACTGCAGGCAGCCACCAAATCCTGTTATTTCCTGCTGGGCAGCAGAGAGGGTTTGCTAAGTGCATGTTGTCACATGTCGCTCCTTCCTGATGCAGAAGATGCCCTAATTGACTTGCATCAATTTCGTTCCTTCATTTCATGCCCTGCTCCCTTCTGTGCTCCCGGTTGGCTTAGGGTGCTCTGCTGTGTCCCCTGTTGGAGGCATCTGCTTGCAACAGCACGTCATGTGAGCAGGGAGAGAAATCTGAGCAAGGCTAAATTAAAAAAAGTAATAAAAATAATAAAATACAATCCCCCTGATCAGTATGCCTGTCATTTTAGCAGCATTAAATACATTAAAATGGGATCTGCACACCAACTTAATGAAATGAGCCAATTGAAAGTTCTTGCCAAGTATTAGTTTAAGGTAGAAAATACACTTATTTTGGAGCTTATGCAGATTGAATTTGTAGGGCCTTGTGGGAAATGCTAAGCATTTTTTTGGAAGACTCACAGTTTGGAAATTTATTGCGGTGATCTGAATTTTGTTTCATTACGAGTGTCAAGCGCAATCACAGTTAGAAGAAGTCTCTTGGCTGATTCCCAAGTTACAATATCCATTCCAAATTGATCTGTTCTTCAAAAGTACAGCTCAAAGGTAACTGAGCATCAGCACCAGGGGGCAGATGACTCATATTTGCCCACTGAAGAGAAATTTCAAGCCCCGAAAGAAGAGTGATTATGGTATCAAATCTGAGAAGATATTTTGTGTCCAGTATCACCGTTTGATCTTAGCTCTCACGTTGCGGATGCGGGGCCAGCTGCAATGTGATTACTGAAATGGAGAGCCTGGAACATGTAGCACAGCCCGTAATTTATTCTGGGCTTTTCTTATCCATGTAACACTGCAATCAAGAATTAGTTGAATAGCAGAACAATTGATTTGAAACTATTTCTGTAAATCAAACCGCCAATTTGAGCCTGCTGTCTGCCTCACCCAGCAATGCATCACCTCCCTGTCAGCTGTCTACAGTCACAGCAACAGAGGCTGCCTCGGCTGGGCTTCCAAGTTGGGAGGAAGGGTGCAGACCTGTGCAGTGAGGGGGGCAAGCAAGCCTTTGGAAGAAATTGGTTTTTAGTTGAAATAAGTCTTATGCTCTAAGAAAATGAAACCACTTGCCTCTGTGTTTTCTCACTGAAAGATTTCTTTGACGCAGGATGAAACTGGTTATTATTTTTCAGTGGTAGATTTTGAGATCTGGGTGTGTTTCTTAACATGAAATTTAACAAGCTTTTAAATACAAAAGTTGTTCCCAACTGGTGAGTGGAAATGTTTCATGTCACAAATATCAGATGCTTTCATTTTTATTTCTGATGTTTCATTTCCACCCTGCTCTGAAAAGAGTAATTCGGGGTTTTCAACAAGGATTCAAACATCTTACTAAAGTCCTCATCTCATGAATATAGCTGATGGCATTCTTCTCAACTTTCCGTATTTTGATAAAGTTTCAAAACTGGAAGGCTCATAGCTGAACATCAAGAGAAAAAACCTCTGTGGTGCTTTTTTTCCTCATATTATCCATTAGGCAGCAGCTTCCAATGTTCACTTTAAGAAAGTTTTGAGTGAAAATTTCACTCATCTCTTAGCTACTTTGCCTAAGAAATAAGTAAGCACAGTGATCTCCATTTCAGACACAGAGACAAAGGTGCGCATCAATTAGAAATGGCTCAGCTCCTCGCAGTGATGCACAGCCACAAGGGCACAACGTCAAGGGGTGGCTTGCAGCACTGATTTAGGCGGATCTGTGCTGTCTGCATTCCCCCAAAGATGTGGGACAGCCAGCCTTCCCCAGGGGTCACAAGCACCCTGTCAGGCAGAGAAAATCACAGCTGATGATTATCCATGAGAAATAACCCACACTCTTTGGCCCTGCCTGCCCTGCACTCCTAGCATTGTTTCCAGCCTCTGTTCAGCCTTGCCTGATTCAAATCAGACACCCAGAGGTTAGAAAGCTCTGCTGCTCCTAATTAATCACCTCCCAGGCTGACTCATCTCTGCTGCTCTGGAGATCATTTAACAAGCGTGGCTCACTTAGCCGATTTGCAGCCTGCTGCTGGTAGAGCACTCGTCCGAACACTACCTCTTAGCAAACCTCAGGTGTAGGAAGCAAGGAATTTCCTACATGAATTGTTCAGAACACTTTATTTGATTCTCTCCAAGAGTAAAATACATTAGGAAGACCCCAAAGTACATCAGAAAGATCCCAAAATAAAGTCAAACTGCCACAAAGTTCATTGAGACATAACCAGATTTCATCAGCACTTGGGCGTTTGCCCAAGAAACCAAGATGCTACAGGAAATAGCATTACAGGAAATTCTTTAACTTACAGATGGAGAAGTTACTTCTCAGCGACTTTCTCTATGACTGAGACACTAATCTTACAAATGCCAGCGAGACCCACATCCCTTCGGTTTAATTCTAGACTCTGAACACAGCCGTCTAGACATTAGAGATGATGTAGAAGATGCTCTCTTCTGCTGCCACTTGTCCTTGAAACTCCAAGTCATTGTTCCATAACACCTTCAGTGCTGTCCCAAACTTGGTTTTCTGACATGCTCTTAAATCAAGACCATGATCATTCCTCCAGCTCAGCAACAATAACCTGGAATGTGCCCGTTTTCCGTGCGACAGAAGTCCGTCTCAGGTCAAATCCCTACAGCCATCCCCCGCACTTCCACCTCAGTGGGAGACCCTGAAGAAGCAAGATGGTTGTTTTCCATCTGACTTGATGTTTCTGGCTTCATTCATTCTTGGCTCTCTGTGACAATGCTGGCTGCAGACAGGCCTGCCTTAAAATGAGTGTGGTAACCAAAGCCTTGAGCTCAGCTTTCAGCCTCTGCCTCTTGTCCTCTCCCACCTTATCCTTCTGGCTCTTGACTTCAGCCCATCTCCTCTCTGGCTAATTTCTTATTTTTCTGATGTTCACACTTGTAATTCCCTTCCTCTGAGTGCTTGCCCTCTCCTAGAAATATTTCCATTCACTCAAATCACAAAGAAATCACCTGCTTGTCATTAACGAGGTGCAGTTCCCATCCCCTCAGTGCAGCTCTGCCCAGACTGAGTTTGCCTCTCATCTCATTTGCATTTGAACGGAGGAGCTGGGTCCAGATTGCATTGTCCTACCCCCGTCACCTGCTAAAAAACACACTCAGCAAAGGAAACTCTACCTCAACGGATGACGCAGAGGCCAGCAGCAGCCCCAGCAGCCCCGCGTGTGGGGGCGAGGGGAAAACAGCCATCAGCCAGGCAGGGCTGCCGCTGGGACGTGTGCTGCTGGTGCAGAGCTGGCCCTGCCAGGGACAAGCCATCCAGCCCAAGGGACACACTGCCCAGCTGGCGTCTTGCTGCTCACCAAGTCTTACATGGTATGGCTGGATGAGTGGCTCTCTGCCTCTCTCGCTCTTTGTCTTACGGTGACCTGCCAGTGCACAGACACGCCATCTGTTCATGCTGCAGGACGCAGTTTAAAAAAAAACATAAAGAAACTCCACCTGTGACATCGCCTGGTCCCTACCCCTTCAAGCACCCATGTATTCTCCCCAGCTGGATGGCAGTCAGCAGGCTAAACACAGGTTTCTACAGGGGAAGTGTTGGCCTGCTCCAGGCCCCTTGGAAGTCACAAAAGGGCCTGACCTCACTGCAGAGAGCAATTGCCCTCCTCTAAAGTGGGCGTGCAGCAGGGCACATGAATCAGAGCCTCACAGTGCCCATCCTTCTCTCCGGAGTGCACAGGGAGCATGAGTAGCTGGATCAGAAGGAGATGGTGAGTGTAGGTGTCTGAGGCTGTCTGTGGTGGAGCCCATGCTCCAGCCTTACCCTCTCGCTTCTCTGCTTCTCCATGTGCCACTATCTTCCTGCCAAGAAGCAACTGGGCATTGTTTGGAAGACAAAATCTACCCTCAGTGTAAAAGAGACATTATTCAGTGCAGCCTTCAAGCCATACATGATGCTGGGAGGAGATCAGGATCACTCCATGAAATACCTGGGGACCTCCCAGGCACAGGAGCAGTGCATTGGCATTGCAGAGAAGCTCTTCTGGAAAAGCAGCACCTCAGTCACCTCCTGGGATAGGGAAGGTGTGTGCAACCTTGCTTATTGATGGCTTTAGAAAATGAGAAACTTTGAGGGTGGAACAAAGCCTCTGGACATGGGGATGCTCCAGACTGTTTTAGCTTTCAGATAACATACCACTAGGGCTGACCCAGCTCCAGCCATGACAGAGGAGTCCCATGTGTCCTCAAAGTCTAACAAGCTTGCCCTGACATTACCAGGACAGCCAGCAAGGAGCCGATGGACAGGAGGGAGAATTAGAGTGAAGAATGGTATGCAAAAAACCCCCAGTGTAAGCACGCTGAGATCGCATATTTCTGTCCTTCTCTGATCTTCACCTCTCAGGTCTTTCTCCTCTTCTTTCCTCCTCTTTTCCCTGCCTAAACCCCATTAGAGACAAATCCTCACACTGCTGGGAGGCGAGTTATCTTTATTTCATTGTCTGCTGACCCCTCCAGGGAAACGGCAACTTCAAGGCAAGTATAAAATCAGGTGTGCATCCCTTGATCCCACCTCAGCTGTCTGGGTTTAGACCTCCAACCAGCTCAGCATATTTCTTTTAACTACTTACTGCTGATAAATGGTTTCTCTGCTTGGCCACGGGTGAGCAAACACCAAGCACTCATTCCCGACCCAAAGAAAACGTGCAGAGAAACTGTAAGATTGTGTACTGACCTTTCAGGCAATATGCATGCCGGTAAATACCAGCCAGCCTCTCGAATATTAAACAAGCCACAGCCAGCCCTGCATTTCCTATTACCCCAAAGTCCTTCAGACTGCATCTTTAGTCCAGCCCTGCATCTGTAATGACCCACTTTATCTTGTACTCCTCTTCCACGCTGGACTTCGGGGGGCTGCACAGCCCTGGCACAGTGGCTTTCTGAACAGACTCCTACCATGTGCCACGTTACGCCCATTTCTGGCCAGGCCTGCTCTCTCTGCAGCGGGCTCAGTGTAGCCATGAAATGCCTTGACATCCACTAATGAAACAAGTCTGATCAGAGCAGAGCTGGCACTGATTTTTCTTGCTGCTTGTAAAAAGTCTAGTTAGTCTTTCTCTCCCAGTAGCGCACGCTGACTTGTATACTTTGTGCAATCAGGTAGGCTGGACAGAAAAAGTACAAATAGTAATCTCTGCTTCCAAGAGTAGGATGCCCCAGACTGAGGAGGAAGGGACAAAACCACAGTTATGCAGGCTATGGGCTCTCCTGTGAGCCAGCTTATTCTTACAATTGGTTAGATGTGAACTCATAGCAAGCACCCCACTGCCTGTCCCGTCCAGCAGTGCATGGCTCCCGCACCGCTTGCAGCAAGAAACACACGTGCAGACACAGGGCCAGCCGTGCCCTGGTGATACAACCTGCAGGAACAGCCTTGGATCTGGGACACACAACGTGCTCCTGAGAAAAACAAAAGCAAACAGCAACTCCCAGCGCCCAGTGCAGCTCTCAGCCAGAGATCTCCACTCTTCAATTAGATTTCCTCCACCAATTTGTACAGGGGAAGACGGAGAAGAAATGCCAGATGCTGCTGGGCACACAGAACAGATTCGATGCGTGTGTTTAAAACACTAATAACTCCCTTCCTGCTGAAAGAGGGAAAAGACTTTCTCTTAATCCTTCCTTGCATCAGTAATCAGAGAGATGAGCAGATGGTGCCAGAAGTACAGTAATATGCCCATTAAAATAACTTCAGTTGCTGATGAGTTAGCACCAGAGTCCATGCAGCAAACACCTTTATGAGAGCCCAGCTCCAGCAGAAAACAGTGCCTCATGCCATGAGACAGGGGAAATAAGAACCTGATAGGAATGACCTAGCTAAATTTCACCAGTAGGGCCAGAGCTCTCACCCATTAAGTCCTTGCTAGCACATGTGCTCAGCAGGCACATCTAAACAAGGTGCATGCCCCATTCTCCCCTCACCAACACCAGTGGGTGACCTAGTGACACTTGAGTGCCCAGTCAGGCTCTGGGGCTCCCAGCTGAGTGGTGAGCAGCTCCAGCGCTGCTGCTGGGCACTCAGAGTCCATTCATCCCTCAGGAGGAGCAAGCAGATGGAGAAGATGCTTTCCAGTGATGGATTTCTCTTCTTCAGTTCCCAGCATGAGGTCTGTCATGTCTTTAACTTCATAGCGGATTTGCAAGTTTTTGTCCTACCACATCAGTCCAGGAAAGATTTTCTTCTATCTGGGCCATCTGAGCAGTTTTCTGAAAATTTTCTGTGGCACTCATGAAGAAAAGTAGAAATGTCAGCCACCACCATATGTCTGACATATTAAACTTGCATGGCCAAATCTATCTGCTGCTGGACGCAGGGTATTGGTGCTTAAATCACATCCCCATCTCAGCTGTGATGGACATCAGGAACCAGCAGCTCCTAAGGGTGAAAATGCATTTGCTATTCAAGGTCTAATTTACAGTGGAAGTGCTGCCGTCTCCTAAACCAGTGTTTGAGAAGCAGTATCCTACAGTCCAGGTAACAGCCTGCATTTTTCTCTCTGTTTCTCTGTCCTCATAAATCTTCCCAGCAAGATTTCCATCCAAATAGATGTGCTCCCACAAACATTTATGCCAAGTCACACTTACGCCAAGCAATGTTTTTCAACAGGAAAGCACTGCATCCAAAATGTTGCATCAACTCTATCTCCGTGCCTCTAGAAGGGTGAACATTTCTTTATCATTAATTAACTCTTTATGTGACATGACATTTATTTCATTATCTCACTGAATGTCACTGTCCAATTAGCTCTTCCCCAATGAATGGGACCTAATTAACTAAGATAAGTAAACTGAACTTTAGCAACCTTCCTCCCTTGCAAATAAGTTGCCAGTATGTAAGTACTCAGCAACAACCACCTCATTAAAGCTTGAATAAAGACTCCTTCTCTTTTCCTTGGCTTTATTTTTAAAGAAATTTCTAACTCATCTATTTCAATTTTGCTTGCCACAACATCTCAGAACTCCATAGGGTCAAAAAATGCTTCCTTCCAGCATCAACTGTATGAAAGTGGTCACAAATAATGATACCTCTCCTTCTGCAGCTAATGGGCCCTGATTTGCACTTGAGGCAATAGAAGCTTTCCACTGGCTAAAGAAAAGGAGTGCTGGCCCAAATTCCTGTTTATAATGCAGGTGATGCCCCACTCACTTGCTGGACTGTCTCACAGGTACTTCACTTCCCAGACCAGCTGAACTGAGCTGCAAGAGACAGCAGGAGTTTTCCTTTCACAGTCTGCCCCCCGAGAGCCTGATTTGGTTGAGCATGTTAGAAATCTGACAACATCTCTCCTTTCTCTCATTATCTCTTTCCTGGTTGCATTTTCCAGCTTTTTCAGTATCAGAGGATCCCCTCCACCCCCACAGAACAGCAGAAGATCAGGAGCAGAGCCGTGTCGCAGCCTATCCCTGCTCTGCGGCACGCTGTCGGGAATGTAACCGGAGCCCACCCTGGCATCAACACCCATGCAACTACAAAGGATGGAGGGAAGATGAATAACTCTCCCCTGGCTGATGCAATGTGCAGGCCTTCACTTGCAAACAGGTTATTTTCTTTGATTTTTTTTTTTCCATAGGTAGCATGCTAGGGGCTATATTTTACACGGTACCTGATTTGAAACACAGAGATGAAGGTTCGTGAGATGAAAGGGAAGCATTAATCTCGCTTGTTCCCTCAGCATCACAATAAATTTCATCCCTTGATTGCTTTTGCTCTTGGCTAGAGGTCAGCATTTTCAGGGAGGAAGCTTCCCAAAAAAGACATTGTACTGGTATGGAGGCACTAACACACCTGCATCCTGCCCAGTAGTCAAGGGTTTTTCCATGCCAGGGCAGAGACATTTGGGTGACATCCCAGCAAGCCTTCCCCAGACCGAGGCTGCAGATCCCAAATTTCTCATTATTATGTTTGGCTTTACAGGGAACGGTACTTATAAGCAACTTTGCCACGAGCTGTCTGAAACTGGCTGCAGCAGGACGTGGAGGCTCCTGCACAGCACTGCTGAACAGCACAGCTTGGGCACGGCACGGCCATGTCCCCTGGCCGACAGAAGGCAGAAAGAACAGACCATGTAGTGCTGCTGCTGAGCAGTGCCTAATTATGACCAAACAGTGCTGGATGTGAACGCTGCATCTGGGCAGGGGAGTGAAGGGAGGCGGTACCAGTTCCCCTCCGAGTTCCATTTATAAATTGTTATTTTGTTGTATTTTTTGCTCCTGGTGGGAAGCACAGAGCCATCCGTGATGATGAAAAGAATGTGCATAATGGCTGGCAGCATCACTGGGAAGACAGGGTCAGTGTGATCAGATCTCAACATATGTTATTTCCTTGTTCTTCAGCTTAATGGGGCGTTCCACTTTATTATTGTATTTTTTTAATTTTAGAAGACATGTTTCATTAAATCTGAATTATGGCAATTCAGGGAAAGAAATTAGCCATTAAAATTACAATGAAAACATCTTATAAAAAGGGCTGTCAACTGCCATTTCTGCTCTGCCGAGTGAGGGAATAAGGAGGAGAGAGAAACACAGCATCTTGGAGTGGAAACAGCACCTGAAAAACCGGGATCTGTCTGCCAGGGCTCTGGAACAGGACCCTGTGCTGGGGGGAGCTGAAAGGCTCCTGAGAGCTGGCTGAGATTTCTTCCAACAAGAGGCCCATTTCTGGCCTTTGAGAAGAGCTATGAGAAAAGCATATCATTGTCCTGCACTCATGCTTGGTCTCACTTCTGACCAGCTGGGCAGCAGAGACGAGTGAGCAGCTTCTCCCTGGAGAAGCCAGGACGTTGGCGATGGCGACATGCGCTAGAACCAGCCTGGTCCTGGTGCTTGCTGGAAGGGAGGAAGGTTTGTGCTGGAGAGCTGAAACCAAGGAGTACCCCAAAAGCCTCCTTTAAGAAGGTTTTGCACTTTCCTTTCAAGCTTTCTGTGCCACCTGTCATCAGAGACAGCTTGTACCACCAGGCCCAGACTCAGGTGTCCCCATGCATTGCTTTGTTCCTTCTGCAGCAATGACATTCTCAGAGGAGGAAAGAAATCTGTTAGAAATAAAAGTGGAAAGAAAAATAAAAGCTCTTAAGCTCACTCATTTATGGTCATATAGGCTTGAAAGCTCAGATCCATTCTCCAGTCCAATTGCTGCACGATTCCTCCTCCTGTCCTAAACTCTCTGCGCTCTCTGAGTAAGACAGCGCAGTACCTCTCTGTGCTTTTCAGCAATGTAGCAAAGGTATTGGCTGGAGAAAAAAAAAAATCTGTCTACAAGGGAATAAAGGTCAGTTCTGCCAAAATGAAATAGATTTTGAGACTGCATGTCAATTAGACACATACAAAAGAAACTGATAAAGTTAATCCACTAAACTGGAAAGCTGTGATAAAACAGCCCTGCAGGATATATAGAAAAGGAGCTGGGGAGGGGCTGGTAAATAGAAAGGGAAGTGAGGAATAGAATACAAGAAGGTACAGAAGAAGAAACAGTGAGTAAAAGAGGAGACAGAGATAACTGTGATAGTCATTCCTGAAAAGATAAAAGCAAATGAAACGAGATCTGGATGAAAGGCAGAACCCCAATAATCCAACACACGCAGCTCTGCTGTGTCAGACGCAACCACCAGCAGCTGTCAGGCCAGGACGCAGACTGTGAGTCTGGGGTCGAGGCTTTAGGGACGCAGCGCTGTGTGACAGGCTGCTGAGGGCAGAAATGGGCAGATTCAGGACTTTAGGTGGTGCTTCCTGCGCAGTGCTGTGCAGACATCGGTAACAATGTCCAATGTCACTGACGGTCACTGGTGAAGCAAGGCTCTGTAGCATCCACGGATCCATGCAGTGAGCCACAGCACCCATTCAATAGAAATCCCAGCAGAGCCCAAGGCAGGCTGATCTCCAGCCATCCCTAAAGGAGTTGCTGAGGACACCAGGAAACCTAGCTCTAATGGAAATGTTTACACAGGAAGACGAAAATCTGGCTGTGTTTTTTCTGCTGGTATCTCTGAAGCGTGGCAAACTCTTGTTTGAAAATCTGCCCTCTCAGTCACCTTGTCTTCCAATTCTTTGATTTTTTTAAGTGAAGATGACGCAATTGGACTCTAAGAGTACTTAGTCCTTGAAAGTCTGTTTCGCAGTGGTAACTGCCTTTGTCCATTTGATCACCAATATGCAATAAAATTCAGCAGCAGTTCACGTGCACTGGGGAAATACGCTTGTAAAAGTCCCATTACAATTTATTGGATGCTTTTTGCTTCTTTCTGTAGTTGAGGAAGACTGGAAATTGTTCTTCTTTACGTACACACAGTGGACATGTGTGTAACATAAGAGAGCTCAGCCCTGTTTGGGAAGAAGTGCCTTGCACAGCACTCATGGCAAGCAGGCCTTCTGCCAGCTGAAATGGCCTCATCTGAGGAACAGCATGGGTGGAGCTGGCAGCCAGGCTGAACCAGCCTTGCTCCACTCAAGCATGGGATCAGACCTGGGAGTGGCTTAGATGGATCACTGCCCAACCTGGTCATGGATCCAGCATTGATTTAAATGCAGTGTGGACAGAACCCGAGGGAATGATGGAACAGATTGGGACAAGTTGTCACGGAAAAGCTGCTATATAAGGCCCTCAGTCTACATATTATACCTCTGAGTGAATCCATGGAGCTGGCCCCAGCCAGGAGCTATCTGAGATGGCTCCCCTTAAGTCAACTCCAAGTTCTGTGTGTTCTACTTCCCTAAAAAAAACCTGACCAGCCATAAAAAGCTCTCCACTCTTTCCCTTAGAAGAGTCTAGCCCAAGAATTGGAGAAGTACAGGCCTCCAGATCTGTCCTGGATTTGGAAACACTTCTGGACACAGGTCAGAATATGCTGGCCTCAGGTATGGTTCACTCTGCATATGGATGGCCTTTCCAATTCTATTTAACTGTTGCAATTGTTACTTTGCTGCAGGGCATTTCCCGGGTTTAATGAACATCAGGCGGGCCTTCCGCCTGACAGTTCATTAGTGTCTTCCAACACAGACAGCACCGCACTGAAGTCATTATTGATTTCGTACATGCACGACTGAAGGATTTCCATATGGAGAGGCAGTCAGTTGAGGTGACCCTGAAAACATCGAGTCTCAGATCAAACGCTGAATGGATGATGTATGAAAGAGCATCAGGGAATTTGGTATCACTACCCCGGTGTCCCTGATCTGTCTTCAAGGATGGAGTGGAGGCTGTGTGTGGCCCATGCTGTCCTGACATTCAGGACCATCCCAGCCACCATCACGCTGGATCAATTGTGTTCCTCAGAGATCCTACTGTGGGCACAACCAAGGCTCTGTCAGCAGTGGTCAGCAAAGAGACTGCTGGGTATGTCATCCCTGGTGTGAGAACTGAGGGGACACAGGATTCTACAGTGAGACCTTAAACATGGGTTTCCAGTGCAGGAAAAAGAGGGAGATTATAACACTTCACTGCAAGAGGCAAACATCTCTCTGAGTGGCTCATTAAGAGAAAAGAAGGTCGATTAAAGCTGGAATCAAAGAACTGCAATACTAATGTTATAAATATATGTGCAAAGTGGTCCTCTAGCCTCACTCTCACATTCTCACGAACCAGGTTTCTGTTCTCCCTTGCCTCTTTTAAAAGGAGAGATAGGAACAGGCTGATTAATAAGGCTACAGAGAATCAGAGAACAATCTCCAGAGAAAGAAATACATTTTGTTTAAACTCATTTCCATTTTTCTTTCCCCCCTCAAATGAATGTTGACACTGATCTTTTCCTCTTTTCGTGTTTACTGTTTTAAATAGAAATGATCTGTTTTCAAAACAACTCCTCTCCATTTCCCCCCTCTCCTTTTTATTAATCACAGAACAAGGGTGCAAGCAGGTTCCTGGCTCCTCCTGTGATGGAAGTGTTCAGTTTGAATTTTCTCATCAAAACCTGGTAGGTGTTTATCTGATTTTTGTCACAGACACTACTCAGACCAAAGCATGTCTGAGGAGGTATACACATGATGTATATCAACACACATTTATTGCAATGGCTTCCTCACCCTTTATTGCTTTGCTCTTCTCTCTGAAAGAATTTTATTCAGCTTTACCCATCACTGCAAGCATTGTAACATCCCCCAGGTGCAAATCAGAGCAGCAAGGATGTACAATAGGAACCGGCTCCAGGGGAGCTAGCAGGGAGCTCTGGGGTGCCTTGTGCCTAGCCACGAACATCCTGGTTTAGCACACAGAAGGAGCTGTAGTGTCACAGGGGATGCACAGATCCCTGCACAGCAGCGCTTTCACATCTCTGCAGAACTGTGTATGCTGTGGGCCCAGGAAAAATTGAGAGAAATGTATTTCTATTTCTTCCTGGAGAGGCACGCTGCAAAATTATGACTGTCACTACTTTGCCCCACCTCCGTATCTCACAGCCAGAAACACACACACTTACTGCTGCACTTATTACTTGTCATCTGCAAACGGTACTGTGGTGTATTAGCAGGCAGGGGCATGCATCCTGCTTGCAGCATCCAAACATGCCTGGCCTGAGATATCAGAGCAGGACCAGGTCCCGCTGTGACGGGAAGAAGCACCAGACAGGACTGGGGTGTGAGGAAGGGAAACACACAGCCCACCTGGAATGGGTGCTCTGGCAAGGGAGTGTCTCAGAGTGACTTAGACAACATCGAAATCTGGAACTTAGCCTGAATCTAAAATATATATATTTAATGCGCCAAATGCAAAAGCATGGCCCATTATTTACTAACTCAGGCCATGTTAATAAAGATAATACATAATCATTTCTGAAACAGTTCAATGCAAAGGTTCTCTCAGCTATAAACATATCACATTTCTCCTTCCTCTGTTTGATGTCCTAATTACAAGTATCACCGTCCATCTGAGTTAGAACTAGATTAAGGCTCTCTTGCATTTAAAGCAGCTGTTAGAACTGCTTAACAGTGAGACATGACTAATTGGCCATCTCAGTGGTGATGAATGAAGCTGAGATGCAAGGCAGTGCATGAAAATTACGTATGATTGTTGCCAAAAATTAGATTGAAGAAAAACCCCGTGTACACACTACCCTGTTTGAACACCAAGGCTGATCAACACCAACAGCACTGAGTACAAGAGGAGAGGGGTTAATGCTGCAGCAGGCAGCCGTGTCCCATGTTCGTCCCTGGGTGGGACACATGCACCTCGTCCTCTTCACACAGCGGGGTGTGCATGTCACTGCGGGTGTGAAAGGCGCTGTTTGTCACACCGCAGCCGGCTCCTTCCCCACCATCACCACAGAGAAATAATCCTGTAACATCTTGCAAGTTAAGCATGGTTTCTCCAACTCTCTGTGTGGCACTGGCAGCACAGCAGGCATCACTCTTCCCATCCACGCTGCACTGAAGCAGCTCCTCTGTGTGCTGTTAGGGTGTGCATGCTGTTGGAGGTGCTACTTTTCAGTGGAAACAGAAAAAACAACACCCTGACTGCATCAGATCATTAAAGACTCGGTTCCTGCGGGCTTTTAAGGCAAGGCAAGGACTGGTGAGAGAGGTAATGTCCTTCATCAACCTACTAACAAGCTTTCAGGCATGTAAGGCAGACAAGGATAAACCTGCCTGATTCTCCTCACAGTTGTATCAGCTGCTCTGCTGAAATTCATAAGCATGCTTCACAAGGGTGATGGAAGGTGCTTTGAAGACTATGGCGTGTATAAGATACTTGGATACTGTATGTCTAAGATGTCCTAACCTGTTATTTCCAAGGCTGCCTCTGCCTCCTCAGTCCCCGACACGCAGTGCTCAGCTGTTCAAGCACATCTGTGTCCAGCCCCAGTGGTGGCTACGTGTCAGCTGGGCTAGGTGCACCTGTGTGCAGTTCTGAAGGCTTTATGCTGCGAAATGTTCACAAGCACTAGTGGCTGTTTCACCGGAGCACATGCTGTGCAACGAACTGTTAATAGTAATACTTTTCTTTCTCACCTGCTTGCTCTCCCCCTCCAAACGGAGAAGTAGCACTTCCTTCCCTGTCTCTCTCAGCTTACTGATACAAACCTTCTTCAGATTAAACTTGAAGAAGTTGCTACTGAAGTTAAGAAAAGACTTTGCTCTTCCTCAGCCTTGCTGCTGGGACACTGGTAACTGCAGATATCCTTGAAGCAGACAGGGAGTTGGGACTGGACCACTCCAGTACAATCTGTTCAGAACATGAGAACAAAAAGATCTGCTTGGGAAATTGCTAAGCTGACCCCTGGCTTGGACATTGGGCCAAACCAATCTGGGATGTGCGATAAGAACCCACAGCCTGAATTCTGACCTACTCTGGCAGTTCACAAAGAGCAGTTATCAAAATACATCACAGAAGTTAATGTCTCCATTGCAGGAGTCTTAATGCTCTCTGTTGCATTGGCTCAGTCCGACCAAACAGTGGAAACTGGTATTTCCCAAGCAAAACTACAGATACTTGGCCGAGTTCTTTCCAAACTGCTATTAGGAGATAAGATGTGAACTTTTGCTGCGGGACATCCACCCTGTTGATGGTTTTTGACATCTTTTTGTGGCAAGCCCAGTGTTCAGTAAGGGTTTGGGGTTGAGAAATCAACAGATGAGTCCATTAGACATTCCACATCATGCAACTGCTGGTATAATAAGGCCTGAGACACTGGAGACTGTCCTGGTGCTCCTCCTCACCCACGCCTCCCGTTGCTGCAGGCTGAGCTCTTGCACATCAGAGCACAGGCCAGCGGGGTCTGTGTTATTCTCTCGCACTGAATGTCGCTCTCTCTTGAATGTATTGAGCTTGTGCCTCGAGGTTTTAGCAGTGCTGTCAGCATTGCAGGGATGCCCATGCTCCAGCCCGAGGCAACTATCTTGCTGTGGGCTCCCAGAGGTGATTTAAAGAGGAGACAGATACAGCAGAGTCTCTTGTGCTCCAAGTCCTTAAAGCCTGTGGGGGACTCTTCACTAGCGTGTGCAAATGAAAAAGAAAAGTGCTCATGATAGCAGTACCCTAGGGGTTGCTACAGTCCCTGCTAGATGCCAGCCTATGTGAGATGCACTTAACAGTCCCCAACTGTCTGAAAATTCATAAATCTCCAGAATTATCCTATGGACTAATATATATCTTTAAAAAGCCCTCACCCCTCACAGTCCTTTCATGCATTGCCTGGCAGTCAGCTTGACCCCAGCATATGAGGAAGCACACCTGTTTGTAGGGTGGGGGTGGGATGAAGCTAGCTTACCTGTGATATGATTGCCAATTGCACCTTTTATTTCACACATTTAGCCACTGAGATGAAACAAAACTGTGTAGAAAACTAATTTCATCTCCTGCACAATACCATTATTACCATAATCTAGTATAAAAGGGTGAACTTCACAGCATTGGTAAATACATTATGAAAGAGTCATTTAAGAGCTCGGCTCAACAGCTGAATGTACACAGAGGCTCCAGCTATTGCTAACCTGCCCACATATTTGCTAACATCAATGCCTTCTACCTGCTATGATCTAAAACCTTGGGCTTCGAGTTACCTGAGGAATAACGAAAAACCTGAGCGCAGTGTTCCTCTGTTCCCAGTCTTGACTTTAAATATTTGTCTCTCCACCCCAGCAATAGCCTGGAACTGTGTCTTAGTACAGTGGCAAGAAACCTGCAGGAGGATAACAAAGAAACCCTCATCTACTCCTGCCTCTACCACCATTCGCCTTGGCAGTCTTGGGAAAATCATTACAATGTGTCTTCATGGCGGAACCCCAGGGCTCTCGCTGTGTTTGTACAACTCGCAGGGCAGTGGGGGGAAAGCACTGTCAAAAGGTGCCTGCAGCTGAAACCATGCTAGTAATTAGTTGCAGCCCATGGCTCCCCGGCTCCACAGCTCAGCAGCTGTCAGCTCAGCAGCCAGAGCGCACTTCTGCAGCCAGACAGCCCTTCTGCCAGGACAGGAGCCAGCGCTACAAAACACAGACCGAGCTGTGACAACAGGACAGTAAGCACACACTGGTTTTATCCAAGGGCTACATTTTGCTTCATTGCTTTAAATGAAATAGTAAAGTTTCTAGCAAAAGCCTTTATACAGAAACATTTCTCATCGCCCTTCCCCCAGCCAGAACCACATAGTATAGAAGGACACCCTGGATTTATTGTTACAATGCTTAATATTGCTTCTTTTTGTCCAAAGAGAAATACTGGAGTTGTTCATAAAGGTGAACTCTATAAAACAATACAGATTTCTTGGTAAACCTGATTTTTAGTGGAAGAAAATTTTAGCTGTATCATTAAGAGGCGCAGAGGGGGGAAGCTGTATTTTACAAAAAGAAAAAAGAGCATGGAATGGAATGAACTGTCTTCCGCTTCAATGCCAAGCAGAGGAAAGTCTGCTGGTCTGGAATATCTTCCCACAGGTTGTCAGAGCCCCATGCAGTTCCGCCACAGCAATGCACAGAGAAAAGGAACAGCAGTCGGAGAACACTTCCAGAACACAGCTCTGAGCTTGCTGAGATGTCTCCAACAGCAGCACTCAGTTTCACTGCTCCAGGTTCAGGACTCAGAGCTGATCAGGGATGCAGCTCAAGATGGGGTGCTTCAACACTGGGGCAGCATCCAGATCCTGATTTACAAATGTCTCTCATTGGCTGCACCAATGCAGCAGAGGCCTGCACGAAAGCCCTGTCAGCAGGCATGCTGCAGGGGATGTGATAGTCTCTAAGAGCACCCATACTCTGCTTTCCTCTCCTCATGAGGAAGACAGCTAGTCCATAGGAGGAGCCAGGATCTAGCCCTGGACACCAGTGGGAAGCATCTCGCAAGCTGAACCTTCCCACCCAGATTCCACCTGGCAGGGAAGGATGTCCTTCCCTGTTCAGAGGGTGAAAATACAAATGTAAACCCAGATATCAGCATTTGATAACACAGGAAGCAGAGGTAATTAATAAACCTATTCTGGAAACTAGTGGGAGAATTTCTAATTGTACTCCTACAGCTTGTTTATGTCGGGCTTCACTGCTTGCTTCTTTGAACATCCTTGATTCTGAAGGTTTGTTTGCAGCAGTTTTGTTGTTGTTTTTCTAGAAAGCTACGTACTGCAATTTACTCTGCATCACAGAAAACAGAGAAATATCTCCGAAAGAAAGACAACTCATGCAAAGAACAACGCAGGTGTACGTCCCATCCTGCAGAGAAGAACAATGCTCATGCCAGCACAGCAGGGCCTGTTAAAATCTGTAACAAGGCTGCCGGAAAACAAGAAGAAGGTTGGATGAGTTATAGAAACAAAAGCCAAACCCTCTGATCAAAGAATCAAATTAGAGACAAGAAAGGAAGACAGAACTGGCTGACAGTCAACCAGACGCCCTGCGGGACTTGGAGAACACAATTTAATCTCTCTCTGCTTCAGTTCCCCATCCATAAGATGGCTATTAGCCACCTTATCCAGTTAGCTTGTGGGAGGCTGGGGTCAGGACGGTCTTTCACTGTGTGACTGCAGACTTTCCAGCCAAGTGGATCCCATATTGCTGCCAAGGTAAACAAAGAAGAAATTCATGAACACCTGGACATCTAAATCAAATGTCGTGTTTCGCTGTTAGCTGCCTGTGAGCTCTCACTGAAGCTATATCAACCAGGGATTCATTCAGGGCCTCCTTCTCCCAAGGGACACACTGAGGATGTTGGAGCAGGGGCCTTTTCCCTTTGCAGACCTTACAAGGTCCCACCCCTCTGCCTCCCTGCTATTTGTGTGTAACTTGTATGGGCATCACCCCTCTTAAGACCATTTTCTCTCTATCAAATTGTGCTGAAACTGGCCAAGATGTGCAGAAGTTGGTGACTTGAAGGACGTGCAGCTGCACAACCCATTTCCAGGGGAAACAGACTCAAAAGTCTGGCTGGAGCAAAGCCAAACCATCTCTCCAATCTCAATCGGCAGATTGGTTTATATCCTCTAAACAGTACTGTCTCTTTTCCCATTCAGTTTAAGTCTCAAGGGGAACTTCATTGCCAGGCAAATGAGAAGACAATCTGTTTTTGATTTTCATTCAGTCCCTATCGCCTTACTGTCTTTATGCACCAAGGACCCAGCCACTGTAAGATGAGCCTGAAATATTTAAAAAGCATCTGGAACACGATTATTAGCAGGGGGAATAACCATCCCCTGCAAGAACTGACCAAAGAGCACTTAAAAGTCTTTGGATCCTGACCAAGAGAGCACAAGAGGAACCACAACTTATTAGACTAGTTGCAGAGGTCAATCATTGAGCTTTTCTGTGCTTGAGGGATGCAGGCCAGAGCAGCACACAGCCTTTTTGTGACCAGATAACTTACAGGACTGACTCTCACAGATACAGAGACTCTGTTGAACTCGTATCAACCCTGGGAGACGAACCTGCACCGCTCTTGGTGGCCACCAGAGAAACACACAGCAGAAAAGCACATGAGATCCAGCACTAGGATTTCAAGCCAAAGCTGCATCATTCATAGCAACACATGCCATGCTTTTGCAGAGTTCTTTCTCCCCAGGCTGCCCAGCTTTCCCAAGCTGCCTCCTCAGGTGGGCAGCCACTTTCAGGGATGCAGAAGCCATGCTTCCTTGGCCACTCTCCCAGGATGCAGGGCTCTGTCTCCAATGCAGGGATGTTAGGTCTGACACAGCTGCTGCACACACGACGCAGCCTGGCACTCAAGGTGTTAATGCAGATTCCTGCTGAGGACCATTCATTGATGTTGATAGCAGTCCACAAGAATCTTAACCTCTGTCTAATGCTGTCACACTGAATAGATGGTTTGCCCTCGTGTTTGCAGCTTTCACTGCCTTGTCACGTAATATCTTCAGGGGCCAGAGGCCACACCACTGCTTCTATCAATCCAGCTGCGTGCCCTGCCTCGCTGCATTAGTTCTCCACATCTCTGTCAGGCTCTGGTAGGCAGTCAAGGATGTTTACTGATATCCCCTGCACAGTCAATCTGAGAGTGATCTTGATATCTATGACCCCTCTCCTTACAAATCACATTGGTTGAAGGCTATAATTATGGGATATAATTAGAAGTGGAGTTTCATTTAATGGAGGCAGCAACATGTCAAGTGCCCCAAGAGTCCACCAAGCTGCAGGCTATGATTCCTCTGCACTCCCATCTGCTGCTGCTGCTGCTGCTGTTTTGGAGCACACAAAATGCCTGTTGCACCAAGGATGACCTAGATGATGCTGATGATCTCGGTTCAGATGTTGTATCTCAGCTATGAAGTAAAGGTCTGTATGTGAATTTAGTCCATCATTACACCTATGAGATCACGCAGCACTGCAACAGATAGTAAAGGCCAATGATTAGATCTGCTGGCTTTCAACAGTTTCCATAGGAGGATCCCTCCCTTTTCCAACCATGCACTTCCAACACCAATGCACAATCGGTGCATGCACTTTTGCTCCCTTCCTAGATCATGAATTCAAACAGAAACAAATAGGCCTCAGAGAAGTGGCCCTGTACATGAAGGCATGAAAGATGATCCAGTCTTGGTTGTATTCATTGAGAGAGGTTTGTTCTACTTCTCAACAATCATCCAGTAGCAAGCTAACTGCAGAATATTCAGAGTACCTACGTCTTCAGAAAGATGGAGTACAGTTATCTCTTGATCAATCTAAACCAACATTTTCTGGGCCATGAGATCTACAAAAAGAAGTCATTACCACAGAGCAGAAGCAAAACCCAAAGCAGAAAAGCACAAACAAGTGTCTGTGAAAAAGACAATGACAAACTAACCTAGTCAGGATATATTCCTTCTCCACTCCACTGCACTGAATGCCATCAACAGGGTGAGTGAAAGGCACAGCAGTCTTTTGGGTCTAGTCCAGCTTTGTTACCCAGGAGTAACAAGCCCAACGATGACTGAGGTGTGAGCCGCTGGGATGAGAGCAGCCACGCCTCTTGCAGCTCCTGGGAAACAGCAGTGAGTCCCTTTTGACAGCACCACTGGTATCCATGAGGATGAGTCATAGAACTTATCAGGCCATGAGGTCACCTAGGCCCTGGGAAACCTTTGCTGGGCATGAAGACAACACGGCCTCGGCAGAGCACAGCCACCAGGAACTGAGGTGTGCCTGCACAGAGCTCCAAAGCGCTGCAGTAACTCTGACGGGAAATGACAGAAGCAGTCAGGCTATGGAGGAAGCAAGGAGGGTCTTTGTTCTGAGGACACAAGGAGCCAAGATCATCTCTCATAAAATAAAAGAAGTGACAAGCACATTCCTAATTCAATTGGTGTCAACAGGAATTCAGCTCCTATGCAGGCATTCGAAGGGGTGAAACTGCACCAGGAATTTGTTTGGCAGCCTGGGCAAGGAGCAGACAGACATGACATATTTAAGTGCCAAGCATAGCAATGAAGGGCATGCTAATATTTCTAGTTATTTAGAAAGCTTTCAGTTTTCTTGGGAGAAAGACAATCAGAGAAATTAAAAAGACAGCACTGGCTGCATCTTTGAGTGGCATTTGTTTACTTTTGTGCTTCCGAATAAAAACCACTAAGAATGCAAGGGAAGAAACACAACCATCACTGCCAGACAGAGATTCCCAAGTGCTGTCTCACCAGGAATTTTTATGGATCAGCCTGAAAAGGAGAAGGATGAGCTGGAAGAATGAACCCCAGCAAAGATGTTTCTCCAGAGACCTGACTCACCCCGGTGAAATTGTTCCAGTCAACACTGGACTCCATTCAAAGGGGAATTCTAGAAGCAGCTTCCCAACTGTCTTGTGTGATAATCCAGCTGTCCTTCCTTCATCCTGACAGAGCAGACACTGGAGAAAATGATGAGGATTTTATAGCTCTCTGCGGCAAGCAGTTAATAACTCTCTGAGGCTATAGATCTGGGCTCCACTGCAGAGCTGGAATAATTCACAATAAAATATGACATTTCATTTATCACTCTAGCACTTAATATATACTTCCTGGTGAAACCCAGGAAAGAGGAAGGGAAGGTGGGAGGAGGATATCCTATACTCGTGATCAGCAGGTGCTTTTGGTGAATATGGCACATGGTGAAGGACAGTGAGAGACAAACCAGGAAACATGGCCTGGGACCTGTTAGAGGAATGGCTGGAGGCACTGAAAGTGGTGAAGCCTCAGCTTTATTGGGACTTTGCTGTCCATAGCCATCAAAGCAGGCCCCTTCTAAGCTCAGGCAAGGCCCCTGTGAACACCGTCATTGTATAACACTGATAAGGAAGGACGAAGGGCCCAAATACTAAAGCAAAATTGTGTGTGCCTCCTTCTCTCTTGTGCTGCTGTGAACTCAGTGCCACCACCTGGGGAGAGTGCTGTGTCCCGTGGGCTGTGTGCTGATGGCCCTGTGCACCAACACGCTTCTGTGGCCACCGTGGTTCGGGTATGGAAGTGACTCACTGACATCCATCATTGTGCCTCCGCAGAGATGCAGGAAAATGTTGTCTGTGTTCTTCAGGAAGAGAAACAAACCTGAGGCAGAGATTTGCCCAAAGAGAACCAAAGGCAGTGTGCCTGGGGCACTTCTCATGAACTCCAACAACAGACCAGCTAGCCTTAGAAGCACATCTCTTCTTCCCCTGGAGGCATCAGTGATTCCCACTGATGTGCAACCTGAGAGCTGAGCAGGAATCAGATCCTGGTGTCTCCAAATCCCACCTAGCCCCAGAAAGAAGAGGGAGATCACCCTCAGCGAAGGGAAAATAAGCCAACAAGTAACTCTTGGCAGGAATTTGCAGGCAGCAGCGGCTCCCTCAAAGTCACAGCTGCCTACCAGGAGAGCAGCGGTGCTCCCATGCTGCCCACGTGCTGAGGGGCTGCCAGCAGATCTGCTCCCAAGGCAGACGCTCGCTGCATGGGAGAAGCCTGCATCCCCTTGTAGTTTTTCTCTCTCTACTGGATTCCCTCTGCCTTGAGCTGTCAGTGGCAACAGCACATACACCAGCCTTTGCAAATGAGATAGCGAGGTATGGGTTTACTATGACATATAAAGCAAAGGAGATTGGTGTGAACTCTACTTGCTTGTGGCTCTTTTATGTGGTTGCATTGCAGATGGTTTGTCCACTGCATCATATCTCTTGAAGGTCTTTTTATACCTAGCTGCAATTTCCCTTTCAGTTCTTTGCATCTACACACTTCATCAGCTGACCAATGGAAGAAACTCTCGTTGTCCCTGAAGAGACCTGTAGCAGCTGCTGCTGCAGTCACACAAAACCAATGGACCACAGAGCTGCGGAGGCTCCTGGCTCCCTCTCCCCCTCCCTGGCTCGGAGCAATGGCATGCTGGCTTTGCTGGAGAGCTCAGCCTAATGGGGAGGGTGAGGATTTTGCTATATTGCTCTAAACACTCTGGAAGTGTTTTAGCAACAGAAGCAAACAACAAACATTATCCTGCGCACAGTATCGACTCAGTTAATTGGCAAGTGAGGTGTCGGACTGGCCTCCTGCTTGGCTTAAATTGTATATGCACTGAACACTGTCTCCACTCATCATGCTGTCAGTGGGAAAGGCTTCATACAGGGTAATCACACACTGCTGCAAATGCGGTGCTTGGTAAAGCTGCAAATCAAAAGAAAATAGCAGACAAACAACAACAGGAGATGGAAGGAGGGGTGGAGGGGGCCAAACTGGAGAATACAAGCAAACTCACAGCCTGCAGCCATAGCTGCACCCTCTGGGAGCTCAAGGATTCATGAGAAACTTCTCTGGGCTGCTCTGAGGTTTGTGTATGGTGGCTGCGGGCAGACCCTGCAGAAGAGAACAGGCAGGAGAGAGCTGGGTAGCCGCTCACATCTTTCAGCCATGGTGCCAGCGGACGAGGGGAGAGCTGGCCCTTGAGAGTGGTGTAATGGAGGAAAGAGGATGTTCTGCACTGCCTTCTTGCATAGCCTTAGGAAAGTCACTGGTACTTCCTCTGCCAGAAGTCCCACATGGCAACTGAGCATTGTCAGCTTTCCTGTGTCTCTGCCTGCTGCTTACTGCTGAAGGACCAGGTTTTCTAAGACAATATAGACCCTTAAGGATGCATGTGTGTGCCCAGAAGTATTTAAAATTGTTCTAAGCAATTACATGCCTAACTCACTTGGGTCTTGTCCCATTTCAGTGCAGCCTCAGGCATCCAAATGCCTCTCCAAATCTTGCCCTTGGACTCTTTGAGGCAGCAAATTGTCTCTTACTATAACTATCTGTATACAGAAAAGTATCTGTGTATGAATGCACTCGCACATTGCTGTCTTGTTCTAAGGCACAAGTAAACAAAGCACTACAGAGGTCTAAAACTAAAATCCGTCTCCCAGGAGGTTTCAGGCTTTCAGTCATCCTACTGCTTTTATAGCAGGTGGGAACATCTTGGCTACAAAACTGAGGGTCTGATTCTCTTCCACTTTGCACTTAAGCCACATGGAACCTCACCTGTTTCTCCCAGGTGGCAGCCCTAGAGCTGGGCAGAGCCACGCTGATGGCCTTGCTATCCACATACTCGCCAGAGCACTTTACTGAGTGCTGTCAGCCACTGGACACTTCTGAGGAACTAATGAGTCCTGAAGGCACCCAGGCAGACCGAAGAAAGGCAAATCAGCTTGTAACCTCTTTAGCTATGAACTGGAAGAAACAAAACAAGACCCACACCCAACCCACGTACATTAGCAATAAGGAAGGTGGCTGCCAGAGACGGTTAGTGAACCAGCTGCTCAATTTCCTTGGAGACAGGCATTTAATTTATAGCTGCCAGGAAAGCCCACACATTTGGAGATCGCATTCTTGGTGGAAGCAGTGTCACGTCAAAGAAGCACAGGGCAATCTGGCCACTGGGGACAAGTGCAGCTCTCCAGGATACTGACTCCATTAAACTCCTCTCCCCCAGCCCTATACATGCCAGAAACTGTAGAGAGTTCAAGGTACTGAAAATTTACACTCTGACAGCCACTTTGCCTAGGGTTTAGGCATGTTTGCTAGGGAGGCACTTGGACAAGGATGTTAGCCTTTCTGTTAAGCTCTTGTTCAGAAAGAATGACAAAGGGAGGGGAAGAAGCATGTGGGCGAGAGCAATCCATAATGCTAGAGTCAGGCCACATGGCCGGCAGGCAAATTTAATGTACAGATTAGTTCTTCACTCAAAATCTGCAAACTTAATTTGTTAGTACAGGACCTACTCTCTGCCTCTGTGTGTATTGTGCCTAACCCTGCTTCCCAAGATCATCTGGAAAGCAGACATTTCCATTAGCAGTGCTTAAAACTCGTCTCTGTCAGCACTTCCACTACAAGTTTGGAGGAGTTGTTTTAACTCCCCATAAAGCATCCGCTCCCAGCTGGAACGCAGCACACAGGAGGGGGGAGATATATCTGCATAAGTCCCATTAACGCTAAGCGTTCGTTATCTCCTGGGCACTGTAGTTGGAAAACACCTCCTGAGCTCAGCGCAGAAGCCAACATCCTTACCAGATTTACTTTATAGACATTTGGCTGGGGATTTTACTTAAGGTTTAACTCAACTGGCAGACACTGTTTTTCTGGGTGGCTTCTGTTCCAGCTCTAGGTTTCTGTAAAGCAAGTATGAGATGCATTGGCAGAGTGTGCTGAGTGTTAATTACCAGCTACAAGCACACCCTCAAATGCAATAAAGCTTTTCATTCACAATCTGGAATGAAAAAAAAGCCAGGTTGTAGAAAGGGGAGGCTTTTTCATACCTGTCATCAAATTGGATGAGAGTTTGGGAGCCAGGCGGCGAGAACAGAGAAAAGGCTATTTAGCGTCAGGACACTGGGGAGGAATAGATTCAGGGAAACACCATGAGTCAAACTAAACACACAGCTTCATGCATGTGAACAGCTGCTGCAGAATGAGGTGCATGCTGGTACCCTACAAAAATCTGTCCAGGGACGCAGGAGATGTTACAAATCCATGTAGACTCACTGCAGATGTTCTAAGATCCTGCTGTTGCGCACAGTCCTCTACTTCGTTTTGTTTCATGATTTTCAACTTGATTAGCAAAGAAGACATGAACTATAGCCCACAGTTTGTTCATTCCTTACATGCTCTGCCTGCTGGGCAGGCAAATTTGGGAGGTCACTACCTTAGATGAACTTAGAGAAGCTATCCACAGAGAAGCAGCGTGAAAGCTCGGGATGGTTTGTAGCAGAGAGACAGCTGCTTCAATTCCAGGCAGAGAGAGGAAAGCGAGGAGCAGCTGCAGCACTTTATCTACCAAGCATTTCTGTGTCTCACATTAAATTGGATTTTTTCAGAGTCTGCATCTCCCTCCCCAGGAGTCAAGGCTGGAAACATCCTTCTGAGAAATGCCAATGGAGGCAAAGAGGAACCCAGAGATATTTCAACATTACTGGTGGGGCTTCAAGGCTGCAGCAGAATTTCTCTCCTCTCCCTCCTACCTTTATCTCTAAAGTTCTTTATGTTGTGTAAAGTCTGGGACCGTGTGAATCCTAGAGCAGAAAATGAGCAGGGAGCATTGCCAGCAACAAGACTATTAAATAGCCCATGTGCCCACATCTTGGAGCAGGGCAGGGAGAAATCTCTGGGAGCCTGCCAGCACACAGGGAAGGCTTTCCTTGAGATCCCTGGCTGGATGCTGAACTTCTCCTTCCTTTGCCAGTGTCATTACTGCTGGCAGGCAGGGATCACACTTCTCTCCACCTTGCTTTTGGGAGGTTTCTTCCCAAGGGCAGCAGAGGACACATGGAGAGAAAAAGAACTGGCTATTTATGTTGGTTCACATGAAGCCTCCCAAAGCCTTTGTCCAGGCTAGAGGGAATGAGACTGTCTGGGTCTTGATAAGCACTGAACTAAGTTTGAGGTCTTGGTGCTTCAAGCAGGACATTAATTAACGACAGAAATCAGAAAGGCCACTTTGGTGTCACAGACCATACCACAAGCCTCTAAATAAATGCATTCCAGCCATGCAAACAGTTACTATCAAGACTAAGCAGGATTTAAGCCAGTCCTCTACAAGTAAGAGAAACCTTTAAGAAGAAAACTGGCAATTGCTGCTAATTCATCAGATGAGCCTCTTTGAAACACAGGTGTCAGAGGATACGATATCATTTTTGGAATAGAAATCAACTCAGTCCGTGCCCTCAGCTTCCACCCCTGTGCTGGATTATTCTTCCTGCAGCTCCAGGTCTCCTGAACTTTGCTGGAGATGCTGCATATTTTTACCCTGCCTTGGCACTTACGTTATCGTTCATGTCAGAATGAGGCCAGGCATTAAATATATCTTCCCACCAAAACTTCCCAGATTTTGTTAATTTAGGCATTCTAGTGTGCTGCCTACCACACTCAGGGGAGCTCAAAATCGAATGTCGCAGACCCGCACGGAGACCTGACTCCTGCTGCCAAAGCAGGGGGATGTTGCCTGCCTGCACATGGACACAGCACGTGCCATGGAGAGGGGAGCTTATGTTCCAGTGAGGACAATTTCTGCTGCCCTCACAAGTCCCACCCCAGAACTGTGTTTCAGGGACCTCAATATATTTATATGTCAGCAATTTGTCAGCTGCCCTGTAACATCTGCTATAGGTAGCAAATCAATACATGGTATTAGCACAGCCCAGCACCACCTTTTCACATTAAAGCCTCTCTAGATTTCAAGGCTAAGAGGGACTGAGAGCTTCCAAGGAAATTCCAGAGGTCTTGTATAATACTTACCAGCCTGACAGACTAATTACCCTATAATTCATACACAATTGCAATCTATACTGGAAGTGATTATATGGAAGTGACTGGGGTAACTCTCATTTCCTCTACGATTTCTTCTGAGCCTTTTTTTTCCGGTATCAGTTCCATTGAAAAGAAAAAATATCTTGGAAGTTATTAACACACAAAACCACATTTTATTAAAGCTTATTTTAGGAGCTGTGTGTTAAATCCACATATAGATACAAAGGCTCACGAGGAATCGCTCCTCCTGTTTAAGGTCTCAATACAAAAGCCTTCCTGCATTACCTTCTGGGAATCGTGCCAGCCGAGAGCCTGAGAAATGGTGTAGTAATAAAAATGTAGCACACTGTATCGTAAATTATACACAGGATGGGACTGATGAGGGAGGTGGTGAGTGTATTTGTCTTTCACCTCTTGCAATGAGCTCAAACACTGCCTAAGGTCTCTTGCCCACATGAACTTGGGAGGAGATATCTTAGCTGCTCTGCACCTGTGAGGCTCCTCTGCAGAGGCATACACTGATTCTTTCCCTCACCAGAGAAGCAATGCTAACAGAGAGCAGCTCTTTGCTGGAAATCCCCTCCAGAGTGAAGGAAGCCAAGCACCATCCAGCGTGTGACACCGGGCGCTGCTCACCACCTCCTGTGTCATCTCCTGTGTGGTGACCTGCAGCAGCTCCCAAGAGGACACACGCCTTGTCCCACCAGCCCTACTCCAGGGGATGCTTGCAATAGACAGACTGGATGAACTCACAATATACTGGATGCACGTGTCAGCCCCCCATGACTGCCTGTCAACCAAGTGTCACCCCGGCAGGACGATGGCAGAGCCCTCACCATGCACACATGCTGGTCTGTTTGCAAGAGAATTGCTCAGCAGTGAGATAACCCAGCTGCATTCAGAAAGGAGACAATGAGAAATGCCTAGCAAAAAGGATTTCTCTCTAAATTATTATTTACAAAATATGCCAATCTCCAGCAGCTTAATTTCATTCTTCTATTTGTTTTGCAGGGAAGATGAGGTTCTAGCATAGTCAGCAGTCCTGTAACAAGGATGTTTGCTTCCTCCCTCACAAGCAGAAGAAAGCTAAGGAGGGATTTAAGATCCTTCCCTCCCCCCGCAACTTGTCTTCCTCAGACTCACTCAGGATTGCTCGCTCTCATTTTTAAGAAAATTTTTATAATATCATAGTTACAGCTGTAAGGAATTAAGGAATTCTCAAAATCTCAGCCATTTTGTAGGATGTAGGAGGAGAATTTCCCTCCTCCAGCCTTACAGGCTGTCCCACAGCCCAATTGTATGTGCCCAAATTCTGTGAAACGACAGATCTTCGGGGGGGGGTTCTCTCTCCCAGTTGTGAGAAAGGTCTGTTATTTTTGTTTCCAAAATGTTTTTATTGCAGCAGTTCCTAACTCAGCACTTCATTTTGAGGCAGCCATTTTCAGTGTTACTGAACTGCCAAAGGAAAGTCGCACGAAGCAAAACCTGCTTTCCATTTTCAATTTTGACCCAAATGAAAGGCTTGTGGATTGAACCCACCCTAAAGCTTTGCTCTCGCAGCACCCTGTTCTGTTTGTTTGTTTGTTTTTGTTTGGCTACTGAAGCACCACCTAACACCATTGCAAAGGTAAAAGCAAAGCCAGAGAGCAGGCTTTAGTGGAAACTTTGCTCACTGGCTGCCACAGCAAGTCATACGCTGGATGAGGAGCAGCAGCCGAGCACTCAGGCTGGGTGGACAGCAGGTGACACTGACCTCCAAGAGGCAGAAACTTCCCTGATCCCTGACCGCAGTTCCTCCTCCAGAGCCAGCCCTGTAGCTTGCTGCCCTCCACTTGCAGAACTCATGGAGTCGGTCACCAGACCAGCTGGGGGTCCTGCACACTGGGGGCTGCACGGCACAGGGCCCTCATGCTGAAGCGAGTTAATTGAGCCAACCCACACAAGCAGCCTTCAGGATGCTGGGATTTAATTTATTTATTCTTTTTATAATCATGACCTCGGTTTATTCACTTGAGATACACAGAAAGACAAAGCAATAACATGAGCTACTTGAGGAACTGGTCACATCCTGACTGTTACGTTCTCTTTCTCTGGCTTTTATGCACTGCAGCTCTGCTCTTTCATGTCCATCTTAAAACGGTTGTTCTGAATCCCTACTAAAAAGCAGCAGTTCTAAACAGAGCACTAGGAAAACAGCCAGCTCCCTGCAGCCAGCTGGGGCTGCAGCCTACTCATCTCTGGCTACAGAACACACACCTGCTTCTGGACAGAAACCCCTGCAGCCCACTGCAGTGCTCAGAGCTCCTTGAAGGACACCGTAGAAGGGACCAGGAGATGGGAGCCTGGGATGAGCCGATACCCAGAAGTCAAAAGAAACAGAGTTGGGAGGCAGATCAGATCGTCTGGTTCAAACACAGCATATAACAAGAGCGAAGTGAAGGAAGGAAGAGAAGTCAAGCACGTCTCACCTCCAGCAACCGGGGAACGTGGGAACGGCTGTTCTTCCAGACCCCCACTTCCCTTTTATTAATAACATAAGGGAAAGGAAATTCTCCTGTCTTACAGGAAATGTTATGGGAAAGTTGCCTTGCATCATGATAGTGGAATAGGTTTCGGTCCCTGCTTTTGTATCTCCCCTGCAGGAAGGGTGTTCTGCACTGTTTTTTGCAGTATTCACGCCACATAACTTGCCATAAAAAGGGTAGTTTGTTGCTCCAGGCTCCTTTTAAGTCATTAGATTGATCAGCAGGAGCTGAATTTAAGAGCTGTGCATCATTCTCTGAAGAAATCTCTCCTTCTAGCCCCGGATGTCAAACACCTATGGTAAGTGGTACAAACACCCCTTCCCTCTAAGTGCCACTCATCTGCTTTAGATGGAAGGAGACTGCCATGCAGAAATGCAGAGCCGTTTTGCAGACCCACACTGCATGACAGATTGGATGGGTTTTACCGGCTCCCACTCAGGAGCACACAAGGATGATTTTTTCCAATACAAAAATCTGTAGGAGCAGACCCACGATCTACTAGGAAACAAGAATCAGCCTTGTCAGCTTGGAATGAGATTGTTCCATACAAGCAGCACAGGGGTCCAGCAATTACAGTTTAAGACAAAACCCCTAACGCAGGTGAGGCTTTGCCCACTATGGCAGCACTGCAGGACTGCACCTCGGCAGGGTCAGTGCCACCCTCACATCCTCCCCTAGTCCCATTGTGCTGCAGAGGATCCTGCTGGCTGCTGCCGATGTGCTTCAGGCTCCGAGGGTGACCAGCTGCTCAGCAAGGCAGAGCCATACCACATTCAAGCTCAGGACAGACGTGAGGAAAGAAACTGTCTCCTGCTGCAGCGGCAGTAAAAGCCCTTTGTAATTGTTAAAGCCAGACGGAAACTAATTTTTCTCTTTTTTTTATAGCCTCTCATCTTCTCCCCTCCTTCCTTGGCTGGCACAAGACACTCTACAAGACTGGAAAAGCCAATTGCAATTAAATGTTTCACTCCTAAATGAATGGCTCAGTTTGTAAACAGCAATAGTGACCAAAAAACTGCAGTTCTCAGCAAAAGCAGCCCAGCTTTCTTTGCAGAATATCCTGGGTCTCCAAAGAGAAAATTGCTCCTCCTGGCACCACTTGGAGCTCTCCTTTGCCCCTCCAACCCCTCTTCACCCCAGATTTACAGTCTGTCAGAGGTAATACAAAGAAGTGGATGAGGCATGGAGACATACTGGCCTGGAAGCCGTTCTGAAAAAGCACTGCAAACCGGCTCCTTTAGATAAATAAATAGCACGTCCCCTGTGAGACATCATCCGCAAAGCACTATCGTACGATGCCTCCGCTGTCATAATTCCCCATGTCCTTATTGCCCGACAGCCTCCATAAAGAGCCAGCAGGTTTATGTGCCACTTAAAACCAACCTATTACTAGCAGCAAACTTCTTTCAACAAGTTCCTGTGTGCTTTGACTGAAAAGCAAAAGCATCACATCTCCGCCTGACTAGCAAGTGCTGCTCACGCACCTTTCCAGGACCCCAGGGGGTTACCAGCCCCAGAAGAGAGCAGGAGCCTCTACCGTTGTGGCTGCGGGCAGTCATACTGAACTTAGTACAATTACACCAGACGATCGAACCCAGCATGCACAATTTATATACTGCAAGACATAAATTATGCTTCCCCATAGGCTATGCATGAAGGGAAGCAGGTTTTCTGTACATGGAAACAGACATTGATACCTATGCAGTAAATGGATGCTGTGTCACTCCAGGATTTGATTCAGTGGGCATCTTCAGGGGCTGAGGGACACGAAGAATGCCTGTGTGGTTTGCAGCCCTATAGACATAAGTTTCAGCCTTTTTTGGGGATTAAGGAGCTATGCTGATTTGCATGCCGCTTTGCACTAGCTGGCAAATACAAGCAGGTCCTGCAACATGCAGTGATCTCTGAACAGAAAGAGGAAAATGTATGTAAAATCTCCCAAACCTTTCCAGCCTTCCCGTATGTAGATCTGCAGTCAAACATAGTTGTTTTTATTTTAAGATACTGACACATCTTTTTTTCCTGTCAAACAAAATTAAAACACAAAACACAGGGGGGCAAGCCAATCGCCCCAAACTGTCCCATCTGCTTCATGATCAGATTTTATGCGACAAAGGCTGGAATATTTGTTTTATTTTCAAAGAGCGTATGGTTTGATTTTTAAAAGCTCAGCCACTCACCACCAGGGCCAGCCTTCTAGAGAAGCCTGATGCACACCAGCTCCTCCAGTGACACATGGAACATTCTGAAAGAGCCCATCAGCCAGTCTTTTTTCTCTGGGACTTTTTTCTCTGGGACTTTTCCAGTCCCTGGAAAAGCTGTCCTTGTTTGGAAGAGCTGAACAGCAGAGAAGCGAGCTGCCTGGTGTGGGGATGTAATCCATCTACACAAAAAGCAAGGAAGACTGTAAACCAGACGGAGGGAAAAAAAAAAGAAAGAAAAAAAAAAAAGCAGAAATATAATAGAAAGGGAAAAAAAAAAAAAGAAAGGCAAGAAAGGGTTGAATAAATTTTCCCTTTGGTTTTAGACTAGTAACATCATAAACGATACTGAATAAATCACCCACAGAACCAGAGAGCTGAAATAATGCAGGGGAAAGCCTGACTTCCCATTCATCACACTCCCCTGACATACAATAAATGCTTCTCATTCAACCAAAATGAATTAGCATAGTCAACACAGCATGCTTACCTACCGATGCCCACAGATTACTCTGTTTGCTCTCTGACTGAAGCCTCCTTTCCTGCCACCCCCTGCCCTATGCCACCTTCTCCCAGAGAAAGCAAAACAGCCTGACCTACACCAGGGGGTCCTTGCTGCCACCAGTCCCCAGGGCACCAGGGTCTCGCTCCTGTTGTCTGGAGCAACTGTAAGACACAGTGAGTATGATCTATAAAGTCTGGTATGAAACTATTGATTATGACAGATGCTAGTCACTGTTCCTCCTTCTACCCTTTCTCAGGGAGCTGACAGATGAGCAGCAGAACTGGAAATGGCATTTCGGAGTCCCATTACAGCATTTTAGTTCCCAGCCAGTGACATCTATCTGGCACCCTACCTTGCAAGAGCCAAGGTACAAGGATGAGCCACTCACTTGGTACAATACACAGGTCCAGGAGAGCCCAGAGAGGTGTGAATGTGTGTTTGTGGAGCGGAGGCACCTTCATGCAACTCACAGAGAGCACTTCACACTGACCACGGACAAACTACAGTCCTGGCGCCAGCCTGGAAGGACATTCAGGAACTTGGGACACAGCAGGAGAGTTACAGGAAGTCAGGTTTATTCCATGAAACCCAAGCCAGCACCTGCCATGAGCATTATAACATAAAAATAGCATTTCTGTGACAGAAACTGGCTACAGTCCACGGGGACCCAACTATGGCTACAGTGGGGCAGACACCTGTGGGAAACACTGGGGCCAAGACATGATGGGCAACTTCTGCCAGCACAAAGCTCCATCCTCAGACCATCCATGAACAGGCCCAGTGGGTACACTGGGAAGTGTTCCTCCTGTCCCCGCACAGCTGGACCACAAGAGAGCCTGTGTCGGGCGGCAAGCCCAGCCTGCAGCAAACTGCACGTGGCAGGGGCAGGTGGTGGGCAGCCGTGGGCTGAAGGCACAAGGCCCTGTTACAGCCAGCTGGAAATAGCCTCTTCTGATGCTCTGAAGGTCTGAAAACAGCACTGGTGGATTAAGTCTGTTTCAGGAGGAAATATAATGCCAGGTCTGAGTGATTGCCTAGAGAAAGGCTAGAGTGATGTGAAAATGGGTGATAAATATTATGAGACAGAGATGAGAGACACATAATGGAATGTCTGACAAAACCTTAATTAGAGCCTTGTATATACTCTGAGAAAATATATTTAGCCGATAGCAGCACTGGGGGTTTGAGACTTTCTACAGTGTGCTTAGCTTTAAAATAAACATTTATTTTAAGCACAAGTAAGTCATTCAACTAGTTAGTTTGAAGTCAAGGTAGGTGAATAGCTTACAGTAAATAATCTACTACATGCATTTATTCAAGCTTCTTTTTATTCTGGATTTCCTAAGGAAAAAAAAACAAAATAAAGCCTGTTACTGCTCTGTGTTAGTCATTTCCTCCTAATAACTCTTGAATCTCCTGGCCAATTTCTCTGAGATTCACCACAGGAATAAAGGGCTTGGAAATGCTACGTTCCTCCAAGTGGAAATCAGTAGCTGATGATCCCCACTCGTGGAACAGCTGCTAGAAAATCCTGGATGCCTTCAGGTTTCTTAAACTCATCTTTGCTTGTTTATAACTCTCCTGAATCCTAACACAAATACCTGCTCCCACAGAAAGCCCAGTACAGATCCTAGATGAATTCTGGTCAAAAAGTAATTTTCATGATTCCTTCTCCCTCTTGCACTTGGCTACTTAAAGCCATCAACTCCTCAGGGTGATCCCTGACTCAAATTCTTCCCAAATACCCAAATACTTTCCCCTGACAACCTTAGCTGTTAATTATCTGCACCACCAGCTCTGCCCACCACAGCCTCTGTGGAGAAAAGGGAGGGAGGTGTGTGTGTGTAACTGGTCCCTGCTCTGAATCATGGGTTCGGATTTGGCTTTCTGAAAGTTGTAAGCAGTTGCAAACAGTTCATATAATAGCTTCAACAGGTCCTCACCCACCTCTGCCTCTGAAATAACCCAGAGCAGTTCATGTCACTGCAGTGGATGTGGGATCGCCCTCAGACAGCAGTCAGCACATGGAGCCGGGCTCCACTCTCTCCGGGCAGACAAATTGCCCTGAATAATTTACAGCCCTGGATGAATTCTGCTCCCCAGCTGGATGAGCAAGCACTTTGGTGTGTAAGTGCCCACTCCTGCAATGTCAATCACAGCAGGAAGCGCTGGGAAGGACTTGGGCTAGGAGATACCTTGTCCATTCCCCTTGCTCCAAGGCAGGAGTCTCACACCTCACATGTTTCTGTCAGAGCTGTCTAATCTGTTCTTAAATACCTCTGGTGAGAGAGCTGCCACACTGCCCTTACATGCCCTCTTCCTGTCATTCATGTTGTCACCTGCTGCCAGAGTCCTGTAAGCCTAACAGTGTTTTTCCTGGGGAATGTGTAAATCCATGATGGGCTTTTCAGTCCTCCTGTGTGTCAGCAAAGGTCACAGTCAATTTGTCTGCCAGTGCTGTTCCATCTGTGATTTCCTCCAGGCTATGAGCTCTCACAGCTCAACTGTGTCCACCACGGGGCATAGCGGACTGGGCACCAGGTACTCCCTTTTGATTCCCTCCAGACTTCCAGTGCTTTTATAGAGGCTTGGAGAGACCACTGTGCTCACCTTCACACCATCAAGGCAGCTAAGGCAGGGAATTTCCCTCTGTCCTTCTTCCAAGAACCTCTCTCCCAGCCCCTCAACGCAACAGAGTTCTCCCCAAGGGGAGATGACTAGCATGCTCAGCCACACGCCAGCATTCAGCAGGGCCAGTTTCTGCCCAGGCAGCTCTGGTGCACGGAGAGCTTGGGGATTGATGGCGTTGTCGCCTTCGCCTACTGCTCTTTGCTTGCCAACCAGCAGAACTGATGTCCTGCTTTGCATAATGCTTGTACTGCGAATATTATTAACCTCATATATCACTGGGGAATGCACACAGCTCCCGTTTGCATGGAGAACCACGGCCAGCCCTATTCAATCTACTTCTATAAACAGAAACAAGGACCATTTAATAAGAAGGAGGCAGCTGGTGTCTTTAGAGGTTAGGGCTTTGTGTTGATTTTTTTCCCCTTTACAAAAGATAAATATGCCCGGGAATTTTTTGCTTTGGATTTTCATCTCATCGACCTCTCATAAACTAAGCAGGGTCAAGCATTGGTCAGTACTTGGGCAGGAGATCTCAAGGGAAAACAAAATCCACAGTACATTAGGAAGAGAAATACTTGTGACTTGGCTTTTTAGTGAGCGATGCTATCTGTGTTCTTTAAGCCAACACCGAATCCCCATTGCAGGCAGGGTTAAGAAGGCAATCACAACTGCAGAATGCTTCTTCTTCCTATGGGATGTGAAGCCAGGCTGGGCTGCCATCTTCAAAGGAACCAAAGGAAGTTAGGAACCAGAACTGCATCAGAGTCAAGCATCCTTTAAGGTCCTGTAAGAAAATACCAGCCTTGATCATAAAATCTCCTGTCTCTGTCCAACAACAGGTACTAGCCAAGTGGTAGATGATGGCTCAAGGAAAAGGCATTTTAGTCTGCTTCCTCCCCTAAATGTAAGCAGCAATTTTGTTTGAATCCAGTATGTTTGCTCCCCCTACTGAGCAGTGCCATGTGCTCAACGCATGTTTTCCAACAGTTCCCCAACTACCTTTCCTGTGCTGGCTGAATTTCCCTGGTGAGTAAAATGATTTCCATGTTCAGTAGCCTGTAAAGCACTTGGAAATCTTTCAGATGAAAGGCCTTCATCGAAAAGTGTATAATAAGATTTCATTATTGTATCATTTATTCTCATTATCGCTAATAGCTGTGGTTGTATAAAATGTTCTTCCTGTCATCAGAACTGACTATCTAGCAAACACCCCAGACCACAGAAGCTAAGGATAAAGACGGCATTGGGGAATAGGCGTCCAGAGTTCACTCGGCTGTTTGCAGCTCCCCGTACATCCTCTCTGCTGCTTTGAAGATTTTAATTAAAAACCTTCAGAACAATGTTCCAGGACCTGGAAGAGATCCAGAGGTATAAAGGACAACAGGCAAACTGCAAGCCTCTATTCATCACAGGTGTAAGGCTTTTTAGAACTGAAATGCACAAGGTGCTCACACAGGAAGGCAGAGCCCAGGCAGAGCAGAGATCTGGGGGGACACAGCACATTCGGCACAGAAAAGAGGAAGGTTTGGATAACGCAGGCCGTTTTCAGGGGACAGGATGCCCACGGGCTCTGCAATAAGCAAACAGGCTAGCTAACCCGTAGGTATGCTAGAGAGGCGGGGAAAAGCATTTCAGTGAGAAATTGAGGGTGTACAGAAGACTGTGGATTTAGCAGTTGAAATAGACCAGAAAGAAAACTGGGAAACACAGTGTGGAGTGGGAACACGAAAAGAAAAGAGATGTGAAAGAGAATGAGAAGCACGGCTAACTCAGGCTGTCCTAGGAAGCTGTGTTTGAAGCTGCAGAACTCATTGCCCTAAACAAACATGAACTAAGGGTAGGATTTATAAGCAAGAGAGACACAAGGAACAGCTGGCTGAATGGTGGTTGAATGGGTAAAGGAAAGTATTTACAATGTTGGCCAAGTAACTTGACAGGCAAGAGAAGTCCAGTCATCATTTAGGACAAGAAATAAAAGAGGTGACAGCCGAAAGATATCTCTCTGACTAGAGAGACTGGGAATGAGGGATTTCTGCACTGTTCCTGCTCTTCCCTTGTGTGCCCCAGATGCTGCAACTTCAGTGACTTGTATTTCCACTCAGACACTCGTAGCCTTACACATGTCAAACAGCGCAGTGACAAAGCAGAGAGCTTCTTCATCCAGGGGCTGGAGAAAACAGATGGGCAGGATGGCATCTCAGACCTCTGTCATTCCAGGGTGATGAAGACCAGGAAAAAAAAGAGTTAGGGCTGGATGTTGGAGCCTGGGTACCCTTCAGACAGTTTCAATGTTTGGAGATAGTCCAGTATGAACAGAGAAGCCAGTCTTCAGATTGAAGGGGAAAAAAGACAGGAAACAGTTGAGATTTGACAGCATATCCAAGGGGACAATAAACAGATCAGAGAGGTTCTATGGCATACCACGTTTAGTGAGATCAACAAGAAGACTAATATCCAGTTTTCCTAGTTATTGAAAAATAAGTGATTGCAAAGAGCATGAGTTGTGTTTTCATTCCGGATCATGGGTTATCTTCAAATGAAAGGGGGAACCATCAAGCTTAGGCTTAGGTGATGCAGGAATTTATTGTCAATTCCCGCTCGCCAGATGACCCATTTTCAATGCTTAGCTCCAGTTCCAACAGCCAGATGAAAGGCACCATTTATGTGGCATCCCCACCATTAGACAGATGAGATCTGATCTTTAGGGACTTGGATAAAGAGGAGGATGCTCTGCTCAACTCTGAGCTGGCAGGTGTCCTCTTTTCAGGATGACAGATCCAAGCACTCCAAAGGAAATTGTAAAAAATACCCTCAAGATGTTGCTAGAGCTGTCCATCAGAACTGCTCTGATTGACTAGCATTACTGAACAGCAGCTACTTTGTCCCTTTGATCATGGCTGCTCCTCAAGTCATGGATAAGTTGAATATTTAATAGCCTGATGGCTCAGGACAGCTGTTGTGTCAAAACGGCCCTGAAGGCCTCCCTGCAGCCAGCAGACACAGGGTCACAGCAATGGAAGGAGCTAGCAGCATCCTTGGCTGGCCGCTCTGCTGTTGGAGGAGGCATGACTTTGCAGCCCAAAAAATGGATTTCAGCAGAATAGGATTTTAACCCCAGGATTTGTGCTCTTCCAGAATGCACAATATTATTTTCTGGCCTGATATCACATTGCCAAAGGGGATTCTTGCAAGTCTGACTCAGTATTTTTTCCACTGTGCATGTCTGCTGGACCATATGAGTGCAGGGCCATCAGAAACAATTCAGAAGCTGCAAGTCACACAGAAGAGCTAGCACAGTGACTAATTCCCTGCTCACACATGAAGAAATGCTGCAGTGTACAAGCGAAAAAACACACTCTGCTTTGTGCACGTAAGGAATTGTCTTGCTTATACTGCTACCTCTGCACCACATGCACACTGCAGGCTGGAAATGTCTGGTATTGAACCTTAGATATTGAACCTTGGCATGCTGAACACTGGCGAAGTCCAGGGCAAGGACTAGCACAGGTGGAGCTAGGGAGGATTTGTGAATCTGAAGATCCCCCAAAATCCCTTTGGTACCTGCTCTTTGACAGCTCTGCGATTCTGAATATGGTTTTCTGGCTCACTCTCAAAAATCGAACATATGACAGTGACTTTGGTTACAAAACAGCAGCACTTTAATTGCGACAAGGGCCCCTGCTAATTTAGCAGAAACCCTTTTAGCTCAGATAACTGCTCTGCTAATGAAATCAGAGCCATCACCACTTCTTGGCTCCCCATGGTAAAACCTCTGTCCTTTCCAGGGAGGGAATCTCACCATAGCTTCAGACAGAAGTTTTAATGGGCTTTAGCAGCCTTTGAGAGAAAGTGCTTGAAGGACAAAATAAATCATCTCTCACTGTGCTGTCATAAAATCCCCCTTTCCCTTAACATTCTTTTTGAGTCGCTTTCTAGTTCTGCCACCATCACTTCAAGTTAGACTTAACTTGAAAGAGCAGATCTTCCCAAGAGGAACAATAAAGACCCCCAGAGTTTCCATACCTCAGGTGCAGGATGCAGGAGAGCAGAATAGCCCCACAACTCTAATCAACAAACTTGTCTTTCCTAACATAATGGAGAAATTGCTGTAACAGCCCTTCACAGGGTGCATTTAGCAAAACCAGCTCCCTCTCCTCATCTTAAGGCACTCTGCTGCTTGAGTGGGACACTGTGTGGGGTGTTTTGAATTGGCTTTGGCAAGGGTTGCAGTCTTTCTTAACTGGGGGGATTTCCATCCAGTACAGGGTCAGCACAGACAGCTGTCTAACAGTGCTCTGCAGAGGTGCTCTCCAGAACAAGTTCATGCCAGACTGTAAGAAAGAAAAGAACAAGGCAGCAAAGCCACTTCTGCATCCCAGCTTTTCATCTAGTACCAACAACAGAGCTAAACTGGATCCCAAGTGTTGGCTCGTATTTCCAAACACTTTCTAATCATTGCAAAGAACTAGTTCTTAAGGGCTTGGCTGTGTTTATGCTTTTGCTTGTCTTTAATAAAAGCTGTATTTATAATGCATGATTAATTATTTTGCACAAGCCTCCCTTTTATGGGAACCTGTGAAATTTAAGCGATTTTTAATACCACCTCGCAGACATCACTCCTTCTTCCCACCCCCATTACCATTAATCCATGTTGTAGGAAGATGTAACATTTGTCACTGGTTTATTATGAAGTGCAATGTTGCAAGTTATTTATGAGCTTGCTATTTATTGAAATATTTGTGGGTAGTTCTAGCACTTTAACTCTAGGGTGAAAATGAGCCATGTTTTACCCACTGCTTGGCAAAACTCTCTCCAGTTTAACCACTTCACAGTCACTCTCAGGCTGTGCCATTACAGCACATCTCCCAGGGCTGTGTTTTAGGGCAGTCTCTCAGCCTTGTGACTTCCAAGGGACTGGACAAGTAAGCTCAATTACTGTTTTGTACTCCTTAGGTGGAAGGGAGTTCTTGGGAAGGACCCAGAGGCAGGCAGAAACAGGTAAGGAATGGAGCTATTACTGAGCTATGACTGCTGGAATGAAGGCAGTCAGGGGGTCTCGCAGCATAGAAGGAGTGGAGCAACTGGCCAGACCACAGATCAAGCCAGTCCACTATTCAGTGCCTAGTAACAGATAACAACACCAGAAAGAGCACTGGAACACAACAAACAGGTAGCAACCCTTCCCCAGAGTTTTCCTCCTGCTCCCAGCAACCTGCCGCACAGGAACTTTCCAGGCGAGAGTTTTGCAACTCTCTTTAATAGCCCTCAAGGGATTTTTCATCCTTCAGTATGCCCAATCCCCCCTAAAATCCACATAGGCATTTTTGCACCTCAGTACCATGATGGCAAAGAGTGCCAGAGTTTGCATTTCATGTTATGTAAGTATTTCCTTTTGCTTGGTTTGACCCTGACATCGCCTTTTTTCACTCAATGCCTCCTGTGTATCTGAAGCTGCCTCTGTTATCTAATTCCAACAGGACAACCCCCATCTCAGCTCAGGTCTAAATAAAGCTGGTGGACCTGTAAAACAGATAGCGAGAAAAGCAGGTAATGATGTGATGGCTGGGTGATGGGGGCAACAAAGGGAAGACAGAGATCCTGCTGCTGGAGAGCGGCTGTCTTCCCATGCCCTGCTCTGACTTGGGTCTGCCTTGTGCCTAATTACAAGAGTCCCTAAAAACTGAGACACATTACTCGTGCCTAGCTGGGATCTCTGTCTGCTCCTGGCTTGCACACCGTAGATCAGGGGGTCAGGAGGCTGTAAGTGCTCTCTAAAGAACCACTCCCTGCAGAACGTCGGTGTCACCACTGGGATTGTGCTGTGTTTGTCTCTCTGCTGGGAGCAGTACAATGGGGGGAACCAAATTTAAGGCATAAACCTGGAGTAAAACTGCTCTGTGGCAGCTTAGCTCTGTGTCTGAAAGTATGCCCTGAATTTTACTAGCTGTGAATGCAACACAATTGTGAGGGAGCTCTCTTGGTTAAAGCAGCTGGACTCTATGTTCTCAGCTATTGCTTTATACAATTTCACTTGCCACAAGTGAGCATGCTCATATGACCGTGATCTTAACCTCTGTTGCCCTTCTCAGCTTCCCACTTCCAGCACAAAAATGAAAAGTGCAAGACCTAGAGTGCTTACCCTACCCCAGCCAGTCCCAGGAGAGCAGATGTGAACAAGAAGAACCAAAAATGTACTTCTGAGACCTTGTTTCTGCTCTGAACACGCCCTGCTGACTTTCAGTCACCCATGTGACCTTAGCACTCAAGGTTTAACACTTTAAGAAACTAGCCATACAGTAAAATCAAGAGCAACACTGGTCATTGCTGCTTTTCAGCAGCCCAGATCATACAGCACGGCAGCTGTACAGCACGTAGCTGTTTCAGCCAGAACAGCCAGTGCTAGGAGGTCAGTCCCTGCTTTTTTCCCTCTGCATTACATACTCTTTCAGAGAGAAAGAGAGAACAACAGTAGCCACAGCACAGCACTACAGCTGCTCATGAAGGAATACAAATGAATCCCCTTTGTTTAAAGGTGCAGAAAAACCCTGTTTTCTCCTGTACTCCATGATGAATGGAAGAAATCCAGCAAAGCTCACACTGCCAACAAAGTGCACTGAGCAGAGACCCCGTGCCTAGGGCTGACTGCTCAAAAGACAGCTGTTAACTTACAGACAGGGCTCAGAGACAAGTCTTGAGCTCAGAGCACCAGTCACACAGATGATGGTGGTCAGCCAGGGGCAGCTCAGCAGCAAACCTCATGGAGAGCAGAACTTTGCCTTTACTGAGCTCAGCGAGACGGCTTCTGCTTTTATGCTTGATTTTTAGTGATTGCAGCTAGCAAGTTGTCAGTTTTCAGCACCTGAAATGTCTCACTGAAAACTGTTTACAACACTTAGCACTTTGTGCTGAGATCACTTGATGCAATGAAAGCCTGTATTTTATTGACAAGAGCAGGCACAGTTTTATTTCCAACACTAGGAGCTCCCTGGCACTAGGTGGATACAGAGATGCTGTACAGGTATGCAGATTGCTGCAGGTAGAGCATTTGAAGGGTGTGAGTTAGAGGGCCACAAAGTCTATTCAAAAGGTTTAGTGGCCATCAGCAGGCAGACTGGAATGCATTTCCTCTCATTCAATACATTTTTATTCTAATCCTGCTGTGTCTGTGAGTGTTTCTGTTGTGTCAGACTTCTCTATACCACCTTTTCAAGAAGGAAATAGTATTTCATTAAAATAAGTCAACTTGATTGTGATAAAATTTCCATGTTTTAAGAGAAGTCCGCTGATTGAAAGCATTTTGAAAAATTCAAAACAAATCTGGGAACTTTGAGGTTTGGCTTTTTTTATTATTATTATAAATAATTTGGGGGGCAGGGAACAGCACTCCTACTGCATTTTGAGAGCAAAGCGTGGCCATCTGTAATTTCTGAATACTAAGCACTCTGAAATGCTGTGGCAGGGCATTCTGATATGGATCCATGATTGTTCCAAAAAGAAAGTGAGACAGAGAACCACTCAAAGTGTTTTAACTAGCTTTTAGCAGACCTGTTCCCACTTGATCCAGCTGGCTCCTAGACCCCTTCAAAGGGTCACACGAGATGAAACCTCACTCACAAGCATTTTGTACTGCACCGCACACTAGGTTTGATTCTGCTGATGTGAAATCTGAGCAATTTCAAAGTCATCAGAGCTAGCACAGATCTATCAAGGCACGAATGAAGAACGACAACATTTGATTCCGCCTCTGACAGCACAGCCTGCAGTTGGGCTGGAGTAAAGTAAGTTTTCTACAGTGAAAATGAGGGCCAGCTCCTCTGCATCACAAAGTGAGTGACAGTCCTGTCTCCACTGCTCCATCCTCATCACCTTTTCCTTCACACTGTGCCTCAGGTTCCCTCTCTGTAAACCACAGCTCACCACCCTAAGAGCTAGGCGCTGCCACAGCTCCCTGGCGTGGCTGAGGTCCTGAGACAAACCACAGGCTCCAGGGGCTCTTTCCCCGTGTCTCCTGTGAGGTGAGGTGGAGAGGTGTGACCGGGTGCGGGGCAGACTGCCTCACTTCAGGGCTTTTGAGACATTTTTTCACCAGCCAAGGACAGAGTGGGTTGTCAGGAGCTGGTCGGACTGGGGTGATGGGGTGAACAGCTTTGTGAAGAACAAACAGGATAATAAAGCCATCTTAATGCCTACAGAGGAACACAATCTGACCTTATCTATATGCAAATTATGGTGCCTTCTTCCTCCTCTTTGAGGGTGGCTGAGCTGGCTATAATGTGCCTGATAACAGCAGTGTATTTGCATTCCACCAGATGCTGTTAGGAATGTGTCTCTGCTTTGTTCAGTGACTTAGGCTTTATTTAAATAAAATAAAATCAAATAATAATAAAAAAAATCAGTCCCTTCTGATTAGAAACCAGCTCTGTTTGGCTGCCACCTGTTACAGATTCACCAGAACCTCAGGACACTTTCAGACGCCAGCTCCCACACCCTTTGTCAGCAGCATTTGTCTCCTTGGTCTTTGTAGTCAGGCTGTATTTGCATGGAAACCAGCCTCTGGTGCTGAGTCCAGCTGTTCTTGCCGTTCTGTCGTCACCTGAAGTCAGGCAGTCCTGCTCACAGTGTTTTGGGTGTCTGTGAGTTGAAAGCACCTGAGAAGTTAGAGACTAGGAGAAAAAAATAAAGCAGAAGTGAAAAATGGATGTTCTCCCATCATGTAGCCAGCTCAGGACAGCTCCCTGCAGAAGACTTCAAGCATCTCAAAAGCAGTGTGCCACACTATTTTTCTTTCCAAAATCAGATGTGAAACACAGCAGGATCTGCCCACGCCAACTACTATGTTCTCTCCAGGGCTGTGCAGAGACTGGTATATTCATATAGGCATATCAACTCACAGCAAAACCCACATTCTCCATCAATCTGCATTGACTGTGCTAGAAACCACGACACTCCCTTGTCCATCACCTACTTCCTAATTCATCTGAAGCTACCCAAGCTCCTACTGAGGACCCATTGCCCTCTCCCAAATGCCGTCAGGGGTGTAATCATGCCTGCTCCTGTCAATCAAGCACTGTGTAGTTTCATGAAGTTTGGATGAACTTCCAAATCCAAGGCATTCTGCTCCTGCAGTACCTGATACCAGCCTTAGACACTGCACCACAGCTACCAGGAGAAGAAATTAAAGAGGAAGAGTAGCTGAATTTTTAGGGGAAAAAATGAACAACACGCTGTCATGCAAATAGCCTTAAAGTTTGGGTAGGGCCAAGAGAGAAAAAGGGGGAAGATACCCATTTAAAAACCTTTCTGCTTCTGTTCTCTTTTCCTATTTATGTTTTCAGTGTGGCTTTAGTGGCTCTTTAAAGATGTACTACAAAGCTTTTAATAAAAGCCAGAATGAAAGGCAGAATCCTCTTTAAGATCCTAAATCAGTCTTGCAATACGTGTCTAGACTCACACATTGCTAATACATTAACTTTTTCGAAGTGAGATATTGTAACACTCAGTAATCCCTTCAGCTTCTGCTAAATTCCCTGTCAAGGAGCCTGTGAGCTTCTGTTTAGATGGGAAACAGCAACATTAACAATGACCCCTTCCAAAGAACATTCAATAGGCAAGTAGATCACTCAAAGTACATTTCATTTCTGCCTCTCATTCATTTACCACCAATCTGTGAGCACTGAGGGTATGATTGCTTTGCATCAGGCAACCACTGCACTTACTGAACAAAATACACAGGAGTTTGGTCCTAATGTTGGAAGCAATGTGCTGGCTGTGGCATCAATCCCCCTAAATCTAGGGTTACACTTCTACAGCAATAGCCATTCCATCTGCACTGAGTATTAGCAATTTCCTCTGGTCACTGCTGCCCAGGTTCTCTTCCCCAGGAATTCAATTTTCAGTACTGTTGGCTTCAAAAACTTGAGTCCAAGCATGATTTATTGGCCACAGTAAGCATATTCTGCTATAATTTGCACTTGTAAGACATATGATAGTTTCTAGTTTGCTGCCAGTCCTAAATGTGGTATCTACGAATTGTCTGTTGAGCAAAAGGAACAAGCTCTAAATGATACGTGATTTTTTTCTCAAAAAGACCCAAAATGTCTCAGTCACAAGCAGTGGCCGTACTGCATCTATTTTCAGTGAAGATGCTAACCCACTGATTCTTTGACTGCAGAATGCCAAATCCAAAAACAACAGGTCACTGAAAAATCACCTGGTTTGTCTGGAGCTACAGAAAGAGCTCACATCTCCTGAGATCCAGCTCCGTGCCCTGCCTCCCCATCTCCTGTGCAACCACAGGCAATTCACTTCATCTCACCAAACTCCTGTCACCCAGCTGCGAAGCAAGGATAAGAAGTGCTTTGTTCATCCAGGCTCGTTTGACTCTTCTCTGCAGACTGCAAACCCTACAGGGCACAGACTCTCTCTCTTCCCACATATGTAGAACACACATTTTTTTAAATAACGAGCAAATGCTCCACATGCGTCTGCGAGCCCCAAAGATGTAAGAGAGGTGTCTGGAAACACAACAGAGCAAGTGCGTTGCTCCCCTGTGATGCTCGCAGCCTTTGCATGCAGATTCAACTCCTCAGCTGCACAATGCTGTGAGCAACTGCCCCGGTGGCCACAAACCTCAGGAGCCTCAAGCAGACTGCAGCTAAATTTAGATCCTCTCCTCCCTTCTTCAGCTGGGGTTTTCACAGATTGATTCTATTCCTCCAGTGCAGTCAGTGTGCTCAGAGGGATCCCTTGTTTCTCTAGTTAGTTATTACCCTCCTGCAGGGAGAAGGGGCCCTGTTTGCACTGGGAACGCCAGACAAGCTGTTCTGAGCGGAACGGTGACAGCCAGATCCCTTCATCAAAGCGTCAAGGCTAGAAACTCCCCTGCGTGACAGTGACTATGAGGAACCGCATGCAACAGTCACTTCTGCTGCTGCTGAGACAAACCCTGCAGAGCAAGGGGAAGGGCCCAGGAGAGCAGAAATCCTGATCCAGCAAGGGGAGAACTCCTCAGGCGCTCTGGGGCACGTTGTGGAACATGGAGCTGTCTCTCCTCCCCAGGGTCATACCAGCCTTCCATAACGCACACAGGCACAAAGCCCCATCCACTCCTCCAGGGCTGCCTGCAGCGCTGCTTTCCATAGGCCTCAGAATTACCAAAAATTATCAAACCAAAGACTTGTCCCTTGCCAGATCAAGAAAAGCTCAATGAAACCGAAACATCTTTGCCCTGGGGCCACTTGATGCTTGCTTTAACTGTGTTACTCCATTAAGGATGATATGATTTAAGTCAGACTGTCTGATCTGAATCAAGATTAATAGCAGTTGGTTAGCGATATTCCTTGGATATTAGCAGCAGAGGTTTTTGTTGTTGTTGTTGTTTTTTCCTGGTGATTTCTCATTGTTCCTAACAAGATGAAGGACTCCAGTCTCAGCAAACAGAAAAAAAATGACTATTACCAGCAATTAAATGGTCAAAACAGAAAAAAAAAAAAAAAAAAAAAAAAAAAAAAAAAAAAAGAGAACCCTGCATCACTGCTAAGCAGATACCAATTAAAGCCATTGCTTTTCAGGATCACCATGCACATCACTTTACCCAGGTTTCAACCTAAGCTGTGAAACAACATTTCAAAGACAATTAGAACATCATAAGCAATCATGTGTGAATATTCCTGAATGCAGCTACTAAATAAGAAACAATGACAGATCAGTAAAGGGAGAAATCATAGTTTAATCTAACCCTTAATGGGTGCTTATTATGTAAATGATTATCCCAATTTAGAACTAGCCACTTGTTACAGACTAGAACTATATCACAGCTTTTTCCATGTTGAATTCAAGGCTCGATGGATGGTACTCAACAAGCTTGAGGGGAGTTAATGTATAACAGAGACTTACAGACTGAACACACCTGATCCTACTGGACCATCCCACACTGACCTGGGATAGAAAGCCACTGGTGTATGCTGAAAACTGGTTAATATCAAAGCCCAAAAGTGGAAGAGCTTCACCTGGCCCCACAACTGCTGCAGAAGTGACAAAAGCATTTAGAAAAGCATTGCCTTGAGGCAGAAGAGTGGCTGTCTCTGAGAGAAGACCAAAGGAGCCCAGGTTTTGTGGGATGTTGGCAATGTGTTCAAGATGCTCAGATGAGAAGGCAGAGTAGGAAAGGAACTATTGGAAGTGCAGCACATTCACTGTAAGGAACAACGAAAAACATCAACCAGGACAGCCAGGGTACACCAGCATGAGCTAGTTGTGGTGCTCCCTGCAGTGTTTAAATCAAGGCTGGACACTTTCAGTCAGGGCTGCAGCTGCCAGTGATGCTGTACATCCCCTTGGCCAGCTCAGCAGCCCCCAGCCAGACACCGCACCAGGACGGCTGCCCCTGCCCACCACACTCCCAGGTGGAAGCTGCAATCCCACATAGCCAGTAAACACCTCTGACCACAGCCCCTGTGACAACTAGAGTAGTCTTCTCTGCCCTCATACCTATAGCTCAAGGCCTTACTAAAGGATGGAGTTCATTAGCTTCAATTTAGCTGAGCAGCACAGCAATGCCTCCAGCAGGTCTGGGCAGCTCTGGATGCTGCTCTCTAATTGTGGCCATGAGCATCAGCCTGGGAGAGGATATATGGTAGTGCTTAACTTTATATTAGAGCGGGTGAGGCAAAGGGTCTGATTTTCAATCCAACCCGCGCAGTGATAAGGAAGGAATTCAACGGAAGAGAAAGGGCAGTGTTCACCCACCTTTCACCCTCCTCTAATATTCTTTCTCTTCCCAGACAACTAATTCTGTTCTCTCAGGGATAAATCAACATCTTGCTCAGCTATTTTTTCTTCTCCTCAGTTGCCAGGGTAGACTCCTGTATTTGCAGCTAGTTCCCCTGACGGTCTGAGACTCGCTCAATTACCGAATGCTTAGGTCTTGGACTCTGCTGCCTGCTTCTTCAGAGGGAACCCTGCCGTTCCTCCCTCAGGGCCTCTGACCTGACACACATTTCTTTCTAGTGAAGCTCACTTCATTAACCAAGCAGTACCTAACGCTGGCTTTATTGCTTCCATCTTTGCTTTTTTGGCTTTAAGGTTTTCTAATGCAAAGTGTTTTATCAAAGCAGATAGTCTGCAGCTGATGCTAGTGCTGCAACAAAACGGTCTCCTAATTGCTCAGCCATCTGGAATTAAGCCTTTGGTCTCAGACCTGTCCAACAGTGTCTCTGCAAAAGGCAGAGTCAGCTCCTTGATGTCATTGTCTTGACACTGGCCTGTGGTCTGAGATGGGGGCTCTGCCCTTCGTCTGTTGGTGGAAGGGAGATGGATCTCAAGTAACCACTCACCATGCCGTTTTCATAAAAGGATTAATTTGCACTTGGAAAGAAAGACTAAACTGAGTTGCATTTACTGCACAGATAGAGGAAGAAGAAAATTACATTTCTTGTGTCTTCAGCAGTGGCTTCACCTTCCCCATTCCCCAGTGGTACACCACTAACTCATGGTACTTGGACACAAACAGGACACCCTGGGATAACAAACAGTCCCAGATGGCCTGCCTTTGCAATATAGCTCATGTCAGAAGCTGACAGATCGTTTTCCAATCAGATTTGTCTCCCAAAAGGAAAAAGGTTAATATTCTGGGGTGTTTTTTTTTTTGTTTTTTTTTTTTTGAAGAGCAAATGATTTATACTGGGGTGAAAAGTCTGTATGGGCACTAGTTTCTTTTTTATGGTTGTACATACAGGGACCTTATCAAGCTGGTGGTGGCAGTGGTTGAGGCAGTACAGCATCCTATATCATTCAAGACAACCTCAGGAGGTCCTGAGTGCCCATAGTCATCCACAAAACAGGGTAGAGACTTCAGGGTTTGCTCGAGCCCCCTGAATTCCAAAACCCCTTCTATCAAGCTGACCACCATGACCAAAGTTGTTCAGCCTCTGCTTCCTTCCCAGCAGGAAGATAGGTGATCTGCCCATTTATTTTAAGACAGAGATATTTTTTGGTAGGTCCATTGGACAGGATCCAAGCGGCACTTTCACCACTCAGCACAAAAGGTTGAGAAGTTTGCATCAGTCTTTTGGTTGTGGGGGAGTTCATAACTCCTAGCTTATGACATGAGCTACAAGCAGCTTCACCTCAAGGCCAGCACTACATGTGGCACTGTGACCCTTAGTCTTAATGTGGACATTAACACGCCCTGCATTGCATTTGTAAAAAGCTGCTAAAAACTAAAGGACATTTGAAACTGCTGTGCAGCAAGAACCACAAGTTTGCAGGTACATGACTTGCAATGCATTCTAACAATCATGTAATTATAGCTACAATCCATTCACCCTGACAGAGAGAAGAGGTGAAATTGCTTAAGTGTGTGACGCCACAAGACATCTCCCAAAGCCAGCGGAGGGATCTGGGAGTATTCAGGAACAGCTGTTTGTGTTCACCAACAACTAGCCAACCACCAAGCACGCACAAGTGAGGGACAGAGGTCCAGGGATGAGACCTCTGTGATGGCAGCAGGCTGTCTGTTAGTGGAACATCTCTGAGCTGAGTTCTCAATCCAGACACCTCTTAGGAAAACAGAAGGAAAATCAGAGCTTATTACGAGCTTCTAGAAGTGAAATGTCAGGTTTATTGCCAGTTGCTCTTCTTGGTCTCATGTTTTTCTTCCTGCTGTATTCCCAGTATTGCAGAGAGGAATATAACTCTTGGCTTTACTGGAAAAGGATGTTTTGTCATTTTCCCAGCAACTGCAGCAAGCACAAAGTCAGAGCCCAAATAATATTCTGGGCAGCCTCAACCCAAGGCCAGTTTGGAATGTTCAAGATTCAGAAGAGGTTTTCCATGAAGGGAGTAATGTCAGTTTGGGAATAGGCAGGTTCAAGCATCAGGACACAGGGAGAAGTAACACATACCCATATTTTGAAAGTATGAAGAACAGCAGGCTAGTGTCTATTGGCAGAATGGACAGACAGAAGTCCGCAGTATGAAACGGAAATGCTGAATGTTAACACATGCATCATTTGGACAGTGAGGGGACAAGCACTTCATCATGTCTCATCAGAAGACTGTTAAAAGCTAAAATCTGCTTTGCAAATGATACATCTGCTTTGCTAATAACCCTAACCCAAGCCTAACCCGAAACCCTAACCCTAAACCTCATGCTACCTTAACCCTAACCATAACCCAGTCCTAACCCTACCTCTAACCCTAATAACCCTAATCCTAATAACCCGAACCCCAGCCCTAGTCTTGTAAACTCTAGATAGGGTGCCTCTATTGCACAGACTCCTCCAGTGCCAAAGGGCCTTAGTCACTTCTCGGTATCTTCCTGAACATGTCAGATGTGTTCTAGATACCCCAGGTGTGAGCTCAGACAATAGCAAGAAAATCTGGACTGATAAGAATTTGAACGTCATTCAAATCACATGGGAGGCCAGCCTGGAAAGTAGAGGGAGAAAAAGCTGTGGAGCCAATGAACTCTGAATAGCCTGTGTTGCTAAGGAGTCACATCATAGCATCCTTCAGTTGGAATTTCCTAAGTGATGAAGGGCTCCATGTCCAGGTACATCACTACAACGCAGCCCAGAAGGGAGGAAGGCACCAATAACTAAGGCCAGATCATCATCTGCCAGGCTGGAGCAGAATCTCCCAGCCAAGTGGACAAAACAGAGCAAGCCTTCAGATGGTACCAAACCCAATCACAAACACAAGTTTGGTATAGTCCCTCTGCTAGAAGGCTTCAGAGCAGGATTTAGTGATATGATATCCTTTTCAGTGCCAAAGGTCACAAGTTCAATCCTTGGCACCTTGATTATCACACCTGGAGACAGGACAGAGTAGGAGAAGGGATGTGAAAAAGGCAGCACTGCCCAGATGGTGGGGTGGTTTTATGTGACATTTCTACTGGCACAGCAAACTGTGAATCTGTAAGGTTTCTTCCACCTACTTTGTGGCTGTTCATGGCTGTTTACTAACGTTGCTGCCAGATCAGCTTCTCAGAGGATTTGCTTATCTCCTGCAGTGGATGTTTTGTGAAAGCCTGACAGCTTTCAGGATTGCTACTGGAAACTTCCAGGGGGAAGATGAGAGGTAGAAACAGGCTAAACTGTTTTACAGCAACAACTTGTTTATACAGCAGCTTCAGATCTCTCCCATCAGAAGCAGGAAGTTACAAAACTATGGACAACATCCCCTCAGTCTCCATGGTGTCTCCCAGGGCAATACACTCAGGACATACATCACACCTCTGACCAAAGTCTGCCTCAGTTGCTCCTCAGCCTGTAATCTCAATGCTCTTAGTTGAGAAGAGAAGCACTGGGGAACAGTGCTACTGTGTGGAAGAAGTCAGCTGTGAGGAAAAGTAGCAAAGCTCATCTCCCTCCTGACCTGCGGTGTGCAGTGATGCTCTGGGCTGTTTCAGCTGAACCACTCCTGAGTCATGCTGCTTCTCTGCAGCCATGACTAAACTTCCATCAGCATTTCCTGGCCTTACTTGGGACTGAAGCTACAGACTGCTCACACTGAGATGATGTTTCAGTACAGCCAGCATGGAGGCTTTGTGTGCCAAAGGGCATGAGGACTTCATCCCCATCAATACCAGCCCTCTTCTGTAGGCTTCAGTCACTGACCCGCACAAGCAAAGAGAAGCCAACAAACCCATGGGCCACAGGTGGCTGTAAAGTGCTCTGGAACTTGGCAGCTGCTGGGGCAGGATGGCTCCCCTATAAATGTCTTTAATAAGTAGTCTCAGTGAGGACAGGCACGCTCAGCATTCACAAACTCCAGTATTTTAGTGTTATTGGTTCCCATTTCATCTATTATTTAGAGGAAAAGATCTATCTGAGGAAAAAAAAAAAAAAAAGAAAAGCCCTCTCTTCTGAATTCTTTCCATGACTGACTCAGCAATTTAGTTTTTGTGCTGGCTACTTTTTTGCTTCTCTTCTCTTTACTGCTAATTTCTTCAATTTTCCACTTAAAATCCTTATTTGCATAATAGGTCTGTCCAGCCTTAAGCAGATTTTCCTTGTCTTTGACTTTTATCTCATTTTGTCTTCATTTTTTTTTTTTTTTTTTTAAATTAAAAACAGCTTTGAATTAGGTCACTGAAACACTCCTCCCCCACGGAGCTCCTCCCATTGTAATCCTGCTGGACCCTTCTGCAGTCTCAGCACACAAGAGCAAGCCTGCAACATGGAGAAGGTGATCCAGATCCACCCCTGGGTGTCAGCTGCTGCCCAGCCACCGAGCAGATCCTAGCAGCACACAGGTGCCTTACACTCATCACTCCCAGAGGAACCCTGCTTTGTGGAGGAACAATTTTAACAGAAGGTATGAGCCTTTCCATTTCCACTGCCCACTCGGCCCTGGCACAGCCATTTAGATGGGGGAAGAAAAGAAACCGCTGTCAGGATGGCTTAGCTGGCATTTGCTAAGATCCTAATGAGGCCCATCTTCACACCTACTCTGACACAGCCTAAAGCGTTGCTGCAGAGACTGTTAGCAGAACAGAGAGTGCAAATGCCTCATGAAAACATGTGCAAGCCGAGATGCCAATAGCTACAAATCAAACTGGCACAAATCTGGGCAGTGCTACTGATTTCATGGGAGTTGTTTCCTGTTCCCATTATAATGAGTCAGCTCACGATATAACTTTTACGTTTTCCAGTAGCTGAAGAAAAATGCAGAAAGAATCTACATTGCTAATTACTTTATTTGCCTAACTCTGGACTGCTGTAGAGACCCACTGGGTCTTGGGAAAGGAAGAAACAAAGGGTTACATAGCTCAGTTATAAATTGAAGTAACAGCGGTGTTGTTGGTCCCACTCCTGAAATAGCTACTGTTTTGCAATAAGACCAATATTTTTCAGCTCCATTTAATGCTTAGCAGGATCATGTTTGCATTGAGGCCACAGAAATGACTGCAGTGCGTTGGAGAGGGGCACCCATGTTAGCTTTTAGCTGTCTGTCATGTGTACCTCTATCATCCCAGCTGCAGCAGCAGAGAAAGCCACACAGGCTAAAACTGGCCTTGCTTTTCCAAACACCTCTGTAATCCTGCTGCTGCTGCAGGGAGACTATTTCCACTAGAACACTGGAGAAGGAAAACATGCAAGCATAAAGAGCAGTTAGGTCAGCACAAACATCTATGTCTATCGCTGACAGCAGCCCAAAACAGATACCTGGAAAAATTATAAGAATTAACAGCAAAAATATAAATAATCTTTCCCCAAATGGTCTTTCAACAGTCCACTATTTGTGGCTCAGGGACATTCAGAGCTGGACATTGCTTCCATGTATTTAGTATTCCTGAGCAGATTTCTTTTCCATTAATCAGGCTGAAGCCCCCTCAATATTGTATAAACCCTGCTGCTGCAAGAAGCTCCTCACCCAAACTACCAGTGCAAGGAACAACCTGCCTTTGTTTCTTTTGATCCTGCCATCCACAACAGGATGCTTCACTCAGTACTTTCTAGTTCGCGTGCTAGAAATGGCAGTTCATTCAATCCCTGCCCACCCTCTCCAGGCCTCTCACGACTCCACAGACCTCTCCCACACATGCCTGCCATCAGTTCTTTTTCAGATGCAGGCATCAGTTACTCAGTCACTCCTTGCACTGAGGCTTACACAGACTTTTGATGACTTTTGTCACCTTCTTCTGAACCTCTCCCAGTTTTGCTAGATTTTTATGAAATGAAAAGACCATAAATGTACAATGCAGGTGGGTTGCCAAAATTAACGCACTCGGCAGTAGTTCCCACATCCCTATTGTACACTGCAGTCATTTCTAGGGCAGTGGAACAGCTCCTGACATGTCTTTGCTAAGAGAAGGGATGAAAGTAGAGGACATACTTGATCTCTGCCAATTGCTGCTATTTAGGAAAAGGGGCTGAGCACGATCTTTCTAAGCAAAGGCTGAAAAATCAGTGCCCCAGACACGGAACGTCTCGCTGCAGTCCTGGGCCCATCCCCAGTCTCCATTATTTTGGGGAGGGAGAGAAAGAAGGAGACAGAAAAGGATTATCTATGCTCCACAGAGTAACCAGTGCGATCCAATTAGCGGCCTGTGCTAGGAACACGGCCACAGCTAAGAAGAAGTGAAGCCAATTGAACCCTGTCATCGTTCGCCTTTCACAACAGATGCCAGGTCTGGACTCCCCAGCACAGCTGTCCATCACTTAGCTCCCCACCAGGCACAGCCAAACGTAAAATCCTGGCCAGAGAGAGAAGCACAATCATCTACCAAGCACCACAAGCAGCAAGAAGCAGATGGACAAAACCAAACCTTTCCCCTCCCCTCCTTTCCACCAAAGACAACTGCTGACATCCTGCCAGGCGGCCGTGCAATGCCAGCGCAGAGCAGCACTTCACCACCCATTCCCGGTGCAGCCCACCGCCTCCAGCTCCTCGCTCTTGCCGCACCTCTGCAGCACTCTGTAGGAAGCTGGTGTCTGGCCAAATGTAGAGGCTCTCAGAAGAGAATCAGCTGTGTGGCATTATCGGCTGACATCTGCAATCTTATCTAGTCTCTTTGGAAAGCTCCTCAGCTCAGGGCAACCTCCACCTTTTTAATTTCAAAAAGGCTGATGCTAAGTAATTGTTTAATATCTCCACAGATTTTGTTCCCCTTTATCTTGGAATCCCTGCTGTAATTCACTGACGGAGCAGTCTTTTCTCTTTTTCTATTCCACCGTGTATGTACTTGAAAACGCTTTCATTGTAGGCAGAGATACTTGCCGCTAATTGATGCTTATTATTCCTTTTAAGCCTGTAATTGCTTTTTCTTGTCTAAATTTACTACTTTCTCTCCCCCCACCCCTTTCCTCAAATTGCTTTGGTTTTCTCTTCTAATCAGCCCAAATCCTGGTGTTCGAAAGTTTATTTGAACTTGTGCCAAAGGTTTTGCTGTTGTTTTGACACGCTGGCTTTTCACATCTGTGGAGTATACTTCAACTTCTTGAATATTTGGAGGCAAATTGGGTGGCCTGCAACCGGTAATCTCTCAACTGTCTTAATGAGGGCAGGTTTCAGGTGTCAGCTCCATGCAGACTTTTGATTAGAAGGCTACAAAGGCTGCTTGGATTATCTCATTTCTCTCTTACACAACGTAGGATTTCTGAGTCAATTCTCTCAGTGGATAATGAAACAAATGGAAGGAAATGCAATTTTGTTTCTAACCAGCAGAGCACCAGTTCTTTCTGATGATCTCTGTTACTTCTTCCACAGGCTTTACTGGGCTGACTCAAAGGAGTGTCCAGCCCACCGCTTCCTGGAGGACTGCACTCCCCTTCATGGAGACCCCCTCTCGAAGGCTGTTCGTATCTACCCTCGCTGGAGAGAGGACAACGCTCTCATTTGGGCATTACATCTGCACAGGGAAGAAACCCAATCAGGCAACACAGCATGGACTTCGCTATCTCAGACTTCATGTAGCTCTTGGCAGCTGATTCAAGGTACCATGAGAAACAAATGTCAACCCCTGCCAGCTGGAACTCCTTTGCTGGGGAAGGCCAGTCCTGTCTCCTTTGCTCACCGCCAAGCAGCAAGGACTTGCACCCAGGATATGCTGCCCTGTGGTCACAAGGGAAAACAGGACTTCTAGCTGGGTTGCTGAAAACATGAGAGGTCTTCTCACCTGCATCCTGTCCAGTGATGTCCAGAAACACTGTACAGCCTCAGGAGGCAGTGGTTGTAATGCCAGCTCTAGGACTGACCATTTGTGCCATTTTTAGGAAGCATATGTGCCTTTGTTTTCTGTTCCCCTTCTGTTCAGCTGTGACTGCTCCAGCTATGTTTATGCTATCTTACTTTTTTAAAGTTTTACAAACCCTATGGATGTCTCCAGCTTTGTTCCTTAGCTGTCACGCTGTATCTACCTGATATTTAGGGCTGACCTCAACAGTTGCTTTGAGCCACACAAGCTGTTCCTCCCAGCCTATGTAACTCCCCTGCAGCCAGCATGAGAGTCATCCAGATTGCCTGGACTGGAGGTGAAGCAAAGCCTTCCCAGCAATGTGTCTTTGCTCTTCACCTGGGCTTGCCTCCAGCAGCTGAAAGAGGAAGGGATGCAGAAGGCCCAGAAGGAATGGTGGAGCTGATGAGCACAGGAATCCTTCCACTGGCTTTACAGGGATGAGCAAGCTCTGAATGACGTCCATGAGGAAGGAGGGTCAGGGCGGAACTCAGACTCATTCAGCAGCACTCCCAGCTACAGCAGAGGATTAGGTTTGCTATCTGAATGGCTTACCACAGTGCTTTAAAAACTTCCATCCTGGAAACATTATCCATCATCTAGCTTATATCTATATTGCTATATGAGTACCAGGGCAGCACAGCCCACCCAAGTCTCTGTGGGAGATAAGCAGGAGTAACCATGATCGTGCCTGGGCCTGAGAAGCACCTAGTGAGCAGCAGAATCTGTGCCATTTTAGACACCTAGCCACCAGAGCAGGCACCACATAAATATCCCCCACATCTCAAAGCACCAAGCCAGAACAAGGAGGAACAAGAACAATTACTGTCACAGAAAGACATTTACTGCTGGGAGTTTGCTGCACTTCATTTTAACAAGTTTCTTTTGCAGCTCTAGTGACCTGAGGAGACAGGAATATGAACATCAACAAAAGAAACAAATAAATACCGCATTCCAATTACAGCTTTAATAAGAGGCAATGTGCTAGAAGTCCATGTGGATGCAACAGTAATTTCTAATTAAAAACATGCAATTAATTATTAACTTGAAAAAGTTCTCGTATTATTCCAGTGTGTTAAATTCAAGTGTGCTCTCAGAGTGAATTCAAGATAATGATCATTAATGCTCTGAGGTGTTTTTCTGTTTGTTTGTTACTAATCTTATCAAGGGAAAAGGTAATTTTTCAGACAGCAAAACTGATGCCGATAGGGGGCCATTAGGAGTTGCTCTGATGGCAAATTGCCCTCATTTGCTAAAATGACCTTCTGCACAACAGCCTCATCCTTCTTTAAAGGATGGGGTCTGGCTTCTTTTCTGAGTGATACCTTCTTTAAAGCCTCTCAGACACCTTTGTGAGGGGCAATCAACAAATCAAGGAGGAAGCCCATTCAGTCTGCAGCATCCACTGACCAGATCAGATGAGTCCAAGCATGGCCTGGGGACATGGGCTCTTCCACACAGGAAGGTGTGACTAGTGAGACTATGTAGCACAGCCTACAGTGCAGCCTCAGATTGGGAGACTGTGAGAAGAGCATGGCCAGAGATTGCTATGAGCGTCATGGCTATGTTGTGCATCTCTACGAGGTTCTCAATTTGGGAGTTACTCGGGAAATTTGTGGCCATTCACTGCTGCAATGAACTGCGCCCAAAGCCCAGCGTGAGTCATGCCAAGTGAGAACTTGCTAAATATCTGCTACCTTTACATGGAAAGGAAAGTGATAACAAATTTAAACCAATCCAAATCCAGTAAGATTTCCAGAGGTAAGGAAGAGGGTTGGTCATGTAATCAGTAAAGAAATCTGTGATTTTGACAATTCCATGAAGCTCTACCAGCTGGCAGTAATTAGGATATTTGTCCTTGGAGCATGAATCTGGCAGCAGAGAATCAAGTGGATTCTTCTGACATGTATAAAATGTCTGCAAAAAAAAAAGTGAAAAACAGTGGCTCTGGGATGCTAGAATAGAAAGCACCCTCAGGAGAGGCCTGAGGCAGTGAAACTTTGGAGTCAGACATCAAGAGCTTTACATTTTACTGCAGGGGGGCAGATTCAGCCCTCACGGAAGTGTGCATAGCCTGGTGGATCAAAGATTGGGTTGGGGCTTAGGAAACCAAAGCTGATTTTTCAGCTCTCCTCAGTAATCTGGCTTCTCTCTATGCTTTTGCTTCAAGCGTAATGGAACAACAGTCTCCTTCACTATGCACACAGCACAGCACCTGGCAGCTTGGTCCTACTATAACACAGAGGATATTTATGGAGGAGCTGCACTTCTGTATTTAGCTCCCTATTTTGGATGGAGATGAAAATGAGCTGAACTGTGAATCTAGCTAACAATGTCCAAAAACTCCCTGTGTGGAACACAGAGTGATGACAATCCTCAAAACGCCTGGAGAGATTTCCTGCCAGCTCAACAGCTTTTCTGCAAGAAAAAGGACAGCTTTAGGAAAAAGAAAAAAAAAAAAAAAGAGAGAGAGAGAGAAAAGCTCAAGAAGGAAGGAAAGCTGGGAGTAAAGAAGCTGGAAAAATAGGTGAGGGGGTCTTTCTTCCCCTTCCCTATCTAGCCTCATAGAGACCAACATACACCACTCAACAGCAACACAAAACAACCACTGCATGGTTTGTCAGGGCAGGATCAGTTGGCATCGTAATACTTGGAAGCTACTGTGAAGCCTGTAAGCACTATACACAGCGAGAAAAGCAGAGAGAAAAGAGGCTCAACGTGCCCTTTATTGATTAGAGTTCAGTTCATTCTGCATCTCTATCTTTGAGGTCAAGCAGTCACACGATCTGGAGAATGTCTGGAAATGCCTTACGCTGAGTGTCTGAGCTTGAGGCATAAATGAGCCATTCCTAACCTGCTTTCTTTCCTACTGCTACAGAGGAATAAAGAATCACCTGTTTTGCAGTATTTGGGTCTGAGCCTCTGGGCCAAGTTTAGCAGTGATCTTTGTGAGAGTGTACATGACACCCCAAGTGTTAATGAGTAGGTGTTTCAATGAATTAGCCACCCTAGCAAGCAAGAGAAGGAAAATAAAATGGCAAATGGCAAGGAAACATCAAATAAAATAATACAATCTATGAAAAATGCTTCCCTATCACCTTTCCTGTGCCAAAGGACCATGCACAGAAGACCATACCACAACTAGAGATACCTGGAGGTACCCCAAAGGGATGTTAGGTTAGATCAAGGCATTTCTTCTGTAACTGTTCAGTATGGAGTTCATAGAACTCAGAATGTTTCACACTTTCCTCCTGCCCCTCCCTACCCAGTGCCCAACACATCTCACACAGCCAGAGGTTTCTGTGCATGCTCACAGCTATTCAGACAGACCTGGCATGTGGCTAAGAGGCTTTCTGGAAGCCAACCCGTAAAGTGATTTAGAAGCCCTGAGGTGTTTTCCTGCCATTAAATGTTGGGAGAAAAGAACAGGACTCTTCCCCGCTCTCAAAAGAGAGCAAAGGCATGCCTCACACCACACCTCAAAGTGAGGATTTCTCCTCTCAGGACTGTCACTCATGAGCCACTTCCAGACCCTGGAGCCGGGGTGATGCCACACCTCCCATGAATCAGAAAAAGCACAGCCTCCTGTCCTCCTCCCCCTGCCCAGTACCCAACTGCTTCTGGCATATCGGAGACCCTGGCACAGAATCCTTCTCTTTCTGAATGGCACTGGTGAGTATAAGGAACATAGGCTTGCTTACCTTATGTATACATATCTACTTGGGAACTTCCATCTGAGTCACTCTGTGCATGGCACAAGAATTATCTCCATGCTTAGTGCAAATACACACACTTCAAGATGTAGAATAACACCAGAAATTTGCTCTTTTTGGTATTTCATCAGGCTTCCTGATTTCCTGGAGACAAGCCAATAACCAGCAGAGCAGCACAGAACCTTGCAGCATCTCTAGCACATTTTCCCTCTCCCTGAGTCCTTTACATTATGACCCATTTTCTTGCTTTTTCCTTCTCCAATTCCAAGTCAAAGCATTTGGACACCCTGCCCTTTCTGAACACTCTGTGTCAGAAGATCTACAAGGATGGCAAATCGCGTTTCCTTCTGTCTAATCCATGCAGGCAGCTGGACCACTTTCATCCGTAACTGGGCGCCTCTGGGATAATGTCAGAGTCACAGCACACCAGTGGGTGGGTACCACTGCAGCGCGATCCGGCAGAACTAGCAGGCACACGCATGTATGATACAGGAGCTGACCTAGACCTCAGTGTAAATACACCTAAAAATAGGAAGAGATCAACTGCAGGAGTTGAATTTTGTACTAGGAGAGGGAAAAAAAATCACTTTTCTTTAAAGCCAGCAAGCAAAAGTCAGACTCTGACAGAGAAGGTGCACAGAAACTGCAGGAGAGCAAGGCTGGATTTACACCAGAAAACAGCCAGGATCAGAGTCTGGGCCACAGTAACAGGCATTTACAGCATGGCTACCTTTAGCTTGGAAACAGCACTTAAAATAGCAACCAGTTTGATTTGCTTGTTTGTCTAAATCAGTATATAACCATCTTCACCTCTGCTGCCTGGTAACCTGCCACTCTCATTTGGCACATGAGACAAATTCAGATGTTTCATCATTGTAAAAAGGAAATGCATAAAGCTAACTATGCACTGGCTTACATAAATACTTCTCCTAGATGCCTCAGATCTAGTTGCTTTCTGGTTTTTCAGATGCTTTACTTATTTCAAAAGCAAGGTTCCTCCTCCTTATCTTCTCTTGCCACATGTGGCAACAACTCAAAAACATGAGGAAAAAAAAAGTAGCTTTGTTTAACACAAATCAAACAAGCATTTGCAGTTGCCAGTTTCCTTTGTGCAGACGAAGGGCTGTGTGGGATTTCAGAGGGAAGGGGGGATTTACGAGGTAGGCAGGCACTCAAAGCAGCACTAACACGTTCTGACACCCTTGCTTCTGTCTCCCATATGACAGCCTTGCATATGCAGAGATTTAAACCACTCAGGACTTTCCCCACATGAAGGAACACACACATGCTTGGCTCCCAGGCTTTCCCAAGGGCCCTGAGGTCCTGCATGGAGGCACTTTACTACAACCAGGTCATTTGGGACCTGTCCCTTTGATCAAGACAGAACGAGCTTGGTGGAAAGCATCCACATGTGCCTTGAGGGAGACACAAGCCAGGAGAGAGGAGCTCTGCTGGCATCCCCTCACCAGAAGAAGGTAAAAAAAGGGAGATTTCCACTCATCCTTCTTATTTTCGGCCCTGAATAAGACTGAAAGAATGAAGCAGAAAGTGATCACAATCCCTATGCAATACAGAAAGGACACATAAGTCCAGGGTGAGTTTATTATAATAAATCACAAGCAGCAGTAGAGTTTCTTACTGCAGGTACACAGATAGATGAAACAAAAGCCTTTCTTCATACCCATGGCCCTCACCATCCAAACAATCCCTCCTTTTCTGAGTACAGTGTTCCTAAGACGGTTTAAACCCTTGTTATTTGTTATGCATCACTATAATCCGCTTCTTTAACTCCGCATTACTGGCAGGGATTTGAAGTCTCAGCACACAGCACAGACTTCGATCCCTCACTGAGAGATCTCACTATGTCTTCAGTAAAGAGGGCAGAGCTGTGGTTGTGGGGAGCCCCGTCTGGTGCCCAGGACAGGAGGCAGAGAGCTGGGACCACGACCACGCATGGTCCAAAAGAAGCAGCAGCCCCACAGGGCAGCAGCCAACCCTTCCGATGGCACTGGGTGTCACAGCTCCAGGGAGACAGTATGGGCCCAGCTCTTTTAAAAATCCTCCTTGATTATTTCTAAAGTTGAGGAATTTTTCTCAAGGAAAAAAAAAAAAAAAAAAAAAAAAAAAAAGACAAGTCCCAGGAAGCAAATAGTTATTCTTTATAAAAAATACAAGCAAATTGTTATTCTTTATAAAAAATAAAAGAACTTAGACAAAGCCAAGCAAAATTGAGTCCCTGAGGCCAGCCTCTTCGGAGCCGGCACAGCCAAAACTGCAGC